>JADRCH010000045.1:3874468-3914765 GCA_019843965.1 Rhynchomys soricoides
AGGGATGGGTCAGAGATGGGCCTGGGCTCACTGGAGGGATGGGTCAGGGATGGGATGGGCTCACTGGGGTGATGGGTCAGGGATGGGTAGATCTGGGTTTGGTCAGTGTATGGCTTGAACTTGCCTAGGGAGTTGAGGAGAAGGCTATCTTCTGCACTTCCACAGAAGAGACACTTTCTTAAATGTTCAATAACTCAATCTACCATGTAGCAATTGAGTGACTTGCCTCACCAAAGAATTTAGGAGCAAGAGGACAAATCTGATCTTTTCTTAGTTACCATTGTCCCTTCTGAGCTGAGAACAAGGCTGAGTACTTAGTGCCTAGGAAATAAATCATGAACACATGATGATGGATGGACGGACTAACTGTAGCATTGAAGGGAGAGTTTTCTTTGGTAGAGAATAGATGAGTTCAGATCATAATGCTATGGGGATTTAGTGTGGGTCACATGGTGGCTTTCTATTTATTTATTATTTATTAATTAATATTATTTATTATTCTATATAAGCCATTTGGTGGTCTTCTATTTACTACTTATTAATATTATTTATTGTGTATTTATTTCATAGAACCTGGGGCCTCATGGTATTTTAGGCATGCACAATAACACCAAGCTGCTTTCTCAGCCCTTATGCAGAGGCATTTGAAATATATGAAGAGCCCTAGAATCCTAAATGAAACTTTTAGAAAAACAAACACAATACTTCCATTGTCTTGTGTATCAATCCAGAGCTGTGTTATAATCTTGGGGCTAACTTGCCCGAAGGCATAACAGTCTGTGCAGTGAGTACGCAGGCAGAGAAGTCTGTGTTTATTTCCTGCAGTGCTCATTTACTCCTTGGCTACCCTTGCAGACGGCTCGTCAGTGAACCTCTTGGGCCTGACGATACTGTCAGTGTGACTGAATCGCTATTCTGGGCAGATGACACATAGCCCAGGGACTGTCTCTTGTTCTCTAAAGACGACTGTGTAATAGGATCACAGCTTCATAGTGCACTTCAGGCCACACTGTAGAGCAGCTGGGCTAAGGGGCTTTATACCTGAGTGAGAGAAATTGATCACAAACCTCAGAGACACAGACCTTACATCATCTCCTCAAACAGACTACACTGTCACTTCTGCATAGACTACACTGTTACTTCTGCCCAAGCTACTCCATCACTTCTGCCCAGGCTACACTGTTACTTCTGCTCAGGCAACACTGTCACTTCTTCACAGGCTACACTGTTACTTCTGCTTAGGTTACTCCATCACTTCTGCACAGGTGACACCATCACTTCTGCACAGGCTACTCCGTCACTTCTGTACAGGCTGGCCCTGGAAGCTGTGGCTCTGATGTTCTTTCTTAGGCACTAGTTCTGTGTAAGTGCTGTGTCTCCTCTGGAGAAGTTTCCTTTATAGAATTCTCCTAGTGCTTTGTTATTCTGGTTCCTGATGTGAGCTCTGTATTTGCTACCGGAAGGGGTGTGTCTGTGTTTGTGTGTGTGTGTGTGTGTAGGGGTGTAGTGATGGTGGGGACATTGTACAATACCAGGCACATAGGAGGCCTTCAGTAGATATCTGTGACCTGAATGTAGCCCGTCACAAAATCTCTATTCCAAGAAAGTTCAGGAGAACAGAAGGGAGCTATGCATACTGTTATCTACAGTGGGCTGGACTCCTCCTCTGTACATGTGTTCTTACTCATCATGCTGTAGCTCCACCATGATGCCTCTTTACAAATGGAAGACAGGGGCTCTGGGAGGTGAGGTGGCTTGGCAGTGGAGTTCCATGCCCAGCCTTGTCCTTCATTGACTTTAGTCTCTACAAACTTTATGTTATTATAGCTGTGCATAGTGGTGCATAACTTTAATACCAGTACTCAGGAGGCATGGGTAAGAGGATCTCTGTGGGTTTGAGGCCAGCCTTGTCTACATAGTGAGCTCTATAATAGTCAGGGCTTCTCTCTCTCTCTCTCTCTCTCTCCCTCCCTCCCTCCCTCTCTCAAACCATGCTCCCACAAAACAAACTTCCTCTTGTCAATAAGCCTTTGTTTTAAGGCTCATTGTCTCACTAGAGACAGAATTTTGGGTATATTGAGTCTAAAAGAGCAGTATCTTGGGTTTCTAGAAACATAAGTGCTTGACTTTTGGGCTAAGCTGAACCATGCAATATTTCAAAAATTTCCTCCTGTCCATCTCCTTGATTGTGTTGCCTGCTGAACTTGATTTTTGTTTTCAGGGATCTTCCAGGGCAGGTAGTCAGAGTCAAGGACATTGGCTCAATTAGTGAGCTGATTGAGTCATGTTTTCTTTGTGAACTTTCATTTGGTAATAAAGTTGGAGTGGGTAGATTTTTAAAAAATATTTGCATATCTCATTTCCTTGCCTAATCAGTGTTGTGAGAGTAATGCCCCACTTTCCGTGCTTGAGTGATCAGCTGTGGTATCGTAAGGCACCAGGGGCTGGCTTGTCACAGCAGTTCCCCTTCTTACAGTCCTCATCTTATCCAGGCTGCAACCCATGTGCTGGACTTTCTGAAACAGAACGCATCTCACCAGCAAAATGATGCCTTTGAGGGTATGGCATTTGTCCTCAGTTTAAAGGGCACCTTTTCACAGCTACATCATGGGTCCAAGCATCCTCCTTGGATGTGCTTAGTGAGGGTGTATTGTACCTAGACTCAATGCTAAAAGTTCTTTAAGGAAAGGAGGGAGAGCCATTAGGTTTAAGGATGGCTTTTTTTGATATGTCTCTATGATTACTCATGACCTTACAAATTGTTTAGTTTATAGATCACAATTAAGCTAAAGATGTCAGGTGACTCTTTCCATCTCCCCCTCCTAAGGGTGTTGATGGGGGCTGGTGAGTTTTTGTGGTAAATAAAACCCTTTACTTGAGCCTTACACAGGAGTATTTTTGTAGATTTTAACATGACCTTAGTTATTTCCTGGTATCATCTAATGGAAGGGTAGGCTTGAGGTTTGAACCCAAGGGTCTATCCTACACCTTCAGCCAAGGGCGTTACTAAGATATAATTTGAATGCTTGCTGAGGATGGGCATTTTAAAGAGCGTGGAGAGAGAGAGAGAGAGAGAGAGAGAGAGAGAGAGAGAGAGAGAGAGATTAATGGTGCCAGAGAAGGAAGGAAGGTTGACTTCAGGGAGGGTCACTGCACAAGTTGGTTTTTCTGTTGCTGTGACAAAATATCTAACAAGAAGAAACTTAAGGGAGGAAGGGCTTGTCCTGGCTCACAGTTTGAGGGGTTTCAGTCCATCATGATGAGGAAACCATGGCAGCAGGAGCTTGAGGCAACTGGTAATGTCACAATCACCATCAGGAAGCAGAGAGTGATGAATGCAGGTGCCCAGTCCCCTTTCCCCTCTTTGTTCAGGGTAAGGCCCCAGCTTATAGATTGTGCCACCTGTAGCTAAGGTGGGTCTTCCCACCCCAGTTAAACTATTCTAGACAGTCCCTCATAGGAATGCCAGGCAGTTTTCTCTTGGCTCTTTCATTATAGTCTACACTGCTTCTGGATCCTTCTTACCTTCTAATGTTTTATTTACTAGTTTCTAATCTTTTTCAATTGCATACATTTTATTTTCTCTCTGTGCTGCGAGTTTCTTTGATGTATCTGCTGATGTAGTATCAGACACAGTAGCTTTTCCAATCCTAAATGCTGTGCCTTCCTATTTCCGAGTCAATCTTCTATCATCTCCATTCCCCTTTCTTTTCCTTCTTTTTTTGAGATAGGGTTTCTCTGTGTAGCCTTAACTGTTCTGGAATTTGTTTCATAGACCAGGCTGGCCTTGAACTCAAAGATCCACCTGCTTCTGCCCCCTGAGTGCTGGGATTAAAGGCATGCCTCACCACAGATGGGCTCCAAACCTTTTCAATCTGGATCTATTTTCTATCTCCACAGACTGCAGCTTCCAAAATGTCCCAGAGATAGAACTACACTGTAAGCTGCCTTTCTGGATTAGCTCCTTTCACTGAGCAACGTGTACTTTAAGATTCATCCACCTGTGCAGGTTTTCCTTGTGCCCATGTTTCATATTATTTGTGTAAAATCCAGACTCACTAACTGTTTGGTTATTGGACCAGCAACCTCAAGGAACTGTCTGCCTCTGCCTTCCCAGTGCTGAGATTATAGGCACACACTGCCTCCCCAGCTTTTTACAAGGGTAGTGGACATTATGCAATAATTAACATAAGAGACAAAGCTATACAAGATGTCCTTGTATTTTTCTACAATACTTTGAGGCCATGGTAGATAACAGTGAGAACTTTTCTTGGAACCCCGAAAATAGTTAATTTCCCTGGGTGTGATCTGGCCTCTGCCACTCTGAGTGGTTGACTGGAGGCCTGGGATGAGCTGCTGGGCATTCCGTGTGGGAAGGTGCAGAGGAAAGGGGAAAGGGTGCTGAGAGGGCCCTGGCTGTGCAGACGCTTTAGCATTTCTCCAGGGTGCTTAGCCAATGGGGCTAAGCATCCAATGCTGAAGGATGGTGAAAAGCCCAGCCATTCTCTTAGAGTGTGCTGGTTTTATTTAATCACCTATTTCTGATGTGCCCCCCCCTTTTAAATCAGCAATGATGAGAGACTTCTTTGCCTTTCTCTCCATCTTATGCAGGGGTCAGAAACTTTCCATAAACTTTGTTGAATGTTCTATCTTTGTCCACACATCTTCAGTGTCTTCCATAATGCCTCCAGTACCAGAGTCTCAGCCCTCTCAGGAAGTCTGCAAGTGAAGAGGCAGACTCCCTTGACAGTGGGAAAATGGAGACATGGAGAGGCTGAGTATTTGGTTACACGGGCAGGAAACCCTGGACTGGGGTTTGAGGGAACTCTTGACATGGGCTATCACCAACTCCTACCAACTTCATGAGTCGGTTGCTCGATGTTCATTTTAGGTTTCTATCCTGGAGTGTGTGTGTGGGGGAGTATTTTCCTGTGCTTGATAACTTCGTTTTTAATTACTCTTCTGGTTGTGGTGATAAAATACTTCGACAAAAGCAAGTTGAAGGAAGAAAGGCTTATTTGGGTTCACAATTTGAGGGTGTAGTCCACCATGGTAGGGAAGTCCTAGCTGCGGGAGGTTGGGGCACCTTGTTCCACTGTACCACATTTAGAAAACAGAACGTCCCGAATGCTTGTGTGCTGCTGCTCCCTTCTTCCTGTATGCAGCCCAAGCCTAGGGAACCTCGCTGCCTCCTTTACCATGATTCTTGTCACCTCAACCAACCAAATCAAGATGGTACCTAACAGGCCCGCCCAGAGACCGACCTACTATAACTAACCTTCCAGGTGAACCCAGCTGCCGTCACGTTGACAGTCAATGCTAACTGGCACACACTAAGCTCTTTGCCCCCTATCCCCACACCAGTGTCAAGAACATCCATGCAGGCAGGTGGTGCTCTGCAGGCCTTTGCCAGGCGAGGCAGTGAGAACTGCTCACATGTCTCAGAGAGAAGCTGAAGCTTTACCTTTAGAAAGTAGAACTTGATTCCTGTTTGGTGTGTGGGGCAGACAGGGAGGGTGGAAGTAGAGGTTCCCACATTTCCAGTTGTCTTGTGCCTGAGGACTTGGAGTGGCCTGCTTTCTTAGGTTAACTGAATGGCCACTCTCTGGGTTTTAGTGTGATTTCTGTTAAGACCCATCGGTTTTGCAACTTGCCTTTCACACCTGTCTTTCAACGTTTCAGATATGAGTTACTAGGTTTTTAAAAAGTTAAGTAAATGTTTACTTATTATACACACACACCACACGTGTGTACACACATGTGCACACACACCCATGCACACACAGACTTGTATATGTTGTTCTTTTCCTAAGTATAACTGTGTGACTTTCTTTCACGCTCTAAAGCATGCATTCCAGGAATGGAGAAGACAGCACCAATACATAAAGGCGGTCATGACAAGTTGCGTTGCTATTCCCCTTCCATGTCCTGCCTTGCTGACTTTGTCTCCTATTGGTAGGAATAAGGAATGAGAGGTAGGGACTGCAGTTCAGGGGCGATGAAGCTGGCCCTTGGCTTTGATGACGTTGTCCCCTCCTTGTTTGATAACTAGGTGGGCACACCTCTCCCTGCTGAATGGCTGGTTCCCTGCCAGCTGCACAAGGGCTGAGTTCACAGTGACTTCAGTCATGAAGTTGAATTTAGGACATTGGGATGGCATTTAAAGGGCACAGATGGGCGGTGTTGCACTCTGAGCTGTTAGTGCCGTTTCCCCTGAGCATGTCAGAGCGAGCTCATCAGCGCTGAGCACACGGCTGAGATCTTTCCATACATCCTCATATCATCAAACTGAAGACCTGGAGGACCACAGAAAACACTGGAGTTTCTGATACAGTGGGCTGGGTCTGAAGAATTTGCATTTCTCATGAGTTCCTTGGGCAGGCTAATACATTTAAGTTTAAATTATTCTGCATAAATGATTCTTGTGAAGCAGGGAATGGGGTCCACATTTCATCGTAAGGAGTCAGGAGCAAGGGTCAAGGACTTGGATCCAACCAAAACACTTGGCTATTCACCACAAGCATCACCCTAGCTACCTTAGCAAAGGAAGTAGGAAGGTCCTTAGGAAGCCCTGGGGAGACAGGCAGAGGTCTAGTGAGCTGGGGTGGGGTGGGGGCTGATGTGGTTTGAAGGTTAGGCAAAGGCTCAGAAGGGCTGAGAGGACTTCTGTGAAGGACCAGCCTTGGCTTGTGCTGGGGGTGGCACAGAGGCCCTGGTCTCGCAGAAGGAAGCCTCCAGGAGAGTAGAGAAGGGGTTAAAGGAATCTGCTCTGTAGATTATTTTCTCCATGCTCACCCATCTTTGCTATTAACATGTCATGGCTCTGTGGAAAGCTGTCTACACTGAGGCCGTTTATGGGAGGATCTGTGTACACCACAGGTGTTTGTGTGATCTCTCCATGCCATGGCACTTCTTATAGAGAATTGTTCTGTGCCATGACCTGTGACTACTACCCTGCCTGTGCTGTGGTACTCTGTGGATGGTACTCTCTCTCTGTGCTGTGATTCTCTGTCTCGCTCCCTTCCCTTCCTGCCCTCCCTCCTTTCCTCTCTCTCTCTCTCTCCCTCTCTCTCTCTTCTTCTCTCTATCCATCCTCCCCTTCTGTGCCTCTGTTTGAGTGACACTTTAGGTTCCACCTTCTCTCCTCCCATCATGCTTCTTTTCCATGTTTTATAAAAGACAGAAGAAGCCTTAAAATCTCCAGAAAAGACACACACGATGAGACTTCCTTTGGAGTTATTTTGTGATGTTTTGATATTTAGGCACTTGAAATAAACAAACAAACAAACCACTCCGGTTAGAGAAATCCCCATGTACATGTAGAAAAGGAGAGGAGACCTCTCAAATTCCACACAGGCTCTTCCGGTCTTAGCATGAGCATGTGTGTTCAGATCTGGAGCTTTGGGGAGAGTTGGCAGTGTAGAGATGTGTCCGGTGAGGTTGTAAACAGGTAGTCTCCTTAGCCAAATCTTACTGATATTTTTTTATAGATCATATGATATTTGAAAAATATTCAAATTATTTTAAAACATAGTCATTTTCATAATAAATCCCCCAGTGTCAGCTTTTCTTGAGAAATTGGGAGCTCTGGTTTAGAAGCTGTCTGCCCCTGAGGAAGGGCCAGGCTCCTGGCTATGGTACCTTCAGCACAGGTCTTGGGGCCCTGGAATGTACTGTCAGTGGCTTAGAAAGTTCTAGACTCGGAATGCCTTCCACCTGTTGGGTTGAGGGACTTTGGGGCTCACTGGAGTTTCCCCTCTCACCTATCAGCCATATGTGTGTGTGAACCGGGACCTGTGGTAGAATGGATTTTTGGAACAAACACTTCCTGGTAATCTATGGACTTGGAAAGAAATCTTCTTGCCACCGTCTGTGATAATTTAAACCATTTCTTTCTTTTTATATTTTTGAGATTATAATGTGTTTTAAAAATGTGATTTTATAAATTATCATTTACAAGGGCCATGTTGTCTACGTGGTGCTTTATAGGGTCTATCTGGCCACAGCTGGAGTACTTCTGGGTGTTTTATGGCAAATTATTCTCGGATTACCCTTTAATGCAGGAAGGGCTGCCTGTGGTCTGAGCTCCCTGGGTCATACAGAAACCCCCAGCCTTGATACAAAACAGCTGTCTGTGTTCCAAGGCTGAGCATTTCAGGTAAAGGCAGAAGAGAAAAGTTTCCATGGCTGGTGGGGGGTTGAAAAAAGTTTAAATTACTCTTCCCTTGCCATTAAAATGTGATTTAATTTTGTTACCAACAAATTGTGTAAACCTAAGAGAAGTACGGTGAAGGGAGTTTGTTAAGTGCGTTCTGGCAATACTTACAGCATGTCCTGAGGGGGTGCTCCTCAGGGAGACCAGCACAAATCTCCTGCTGACCTCCATGTCCCTGGGCCTCAGTCCTGCTGGGCCAGGGTCAGGGGCCAACTCACAGACCTCCCTCTTCTTTCTTCTCTGGGCCCCTGCTGGGACCAGGAACAAAGGGGCCAGTTGTTGGAGACTACCCTTGTCTGAGCTGCTCCTTGAGCCTCTCTGAATGCCAAAGTGTATCCATGCACACTGGTGTATATGTATGTATAGACATATATGTTTGTATGTATGTGTGTGATGGTTCTTGCCCATATATACATGAAGCATATCTGCAAACATATGAATTCACACATATGCACATGTGAACAAGCATGTGGGCATATAGGTAATGTGAGAATGTTTGTGAGTCTATATAAATGTGTGTTCATGCATATGAATGAATCTGTCCATATGCATACTAATGCATTTGTATGTGTAGGTGTGTGCATGCATGTGTGCATGCATGTGTGTGAGGTGCATGTAACTTGGTTAAAGAATTTCTGAGTCACTGTTGCATCTTAGCAGGGTCAGTGGTCTCAGAACCTGGATTGGCCAGTGGTGGCTCCTAAGGTTGAGGGGATGAAGGATCTGGCTCACTTCTTAGGTTGCACAGCTGCCTTTATGTGGTGCTCATGGTCCTGGTATGGAAGGCTTGGCTACATTTCTCCTCACCTGTTTTCCCTGTAGAAAGCAGACAGAGCAGGCATAAGCCTTCTCCTTACGCAGCAGCTCTTAGCTGCTCATTGGCCTATTCTGATCTGGGCTTCCAAGCTAGGCCCTCCAGAGCTTTTCTGCTTCCTTCATGTCCCTTTCTGGGGCTGCCTGTTGGATCCAGCACATTCTGTGTAGAACAATTATGAGATGTCCTGACATCATCAACACTCTGACTTAGTCCCCACTGAGCCACAGGGCTCATCCCTGTGTCCCATCATTTTGGTCCCTAACATAGACTCTTCACAGAGGTTTGTTGGGATCGGTGCCTGGACTGGTCTTGGGTATGTCCCAGCTCTGTCGGCTGGCATCTTTAGGGCTCAGATTTTCCTTTTCAAAAAATTGTTCCTAAAAATGGCAACAAGACGATTGACCCTGAAGCTGTGAGGAGAATGGGAAAGCTCGAATTCCTGCCTGGTCTTCCTTTGCAGTCGCTGCTCCCGGTGTCCCTCACCAGCCCAGCTGCCACAGGCTAGCTTTCTGCTTTCTTTCCCTTCTTGTCCTCCCCACCCCCATTTCCTCTCTGCTCCCAGCAAGAGCTTATCTTTCAACTATGGAAAAGCCACCAATTAAACTTTACTCCAAAGCTTATCAAAATATTCAGTCGGTAAAATTATCTTATAATTAGCTGAATTGTAAGCCAGAAGTCTTTAACCGCAGGAAATGTAACGTGACCCAGCATGTGGAATCTGTAAGTTGCTCATCCTGGCCTTGGCTGCAGTTGGTGCTTTTCTTTCTTTTCCAGTCATTTCCTCCCTGTTCTGCGTGTTCTTAGTGGTCCCCGAGGCCTCAAAGAAAATATACTACTAAGTTTAGCTGAGATAGATAGTGGGACAAATTCAGTTAAATGTAATATAAGATCAACTTGATTTTTAATATTTTATGCATGCACATTTGTTCACGTGTGTGTATGTGTTGGGGGATGGGCATGTGTGTGGAGGTCAGAGAAAAGGTCCTGTTCACCTGTTTTATTTATTTATCAGATGAGTTCTTTCTCTGGCTTGGAACTCACCAAGTAGGCTAAGCTGGCTGACCACTGAGTCTCAGGACTAGCTGCCTGCTCCTCCCTGAAGCTGGGATTACAAATGCCTACTACCATGTCCAGTTTTATTAGTAAGGTTTTGAATGGGGTATTGAACTCAAGTCCTGCTTGCAAGGGAAGCACTTTACCATCTGAGCCATCTTCTTAGCCCCTGCTTATTTTATTATTTATTTATTTATTTATTTATTAGACTTATGCCTACTTTCCCAGATTTTGATGTTTTGCCAAGACTGGGTCTGTATTTTGGATGACTCCAGTGGTAAGTTGGAGTTGGATTTTTCTGGAGCCTTGCAGTTCCAACAATATCCAGGGGATTCTGGGTCATGGCCAGCTGGACAACAACTGGGCTTTCTTCTCTCAGTTAGTTCATTTTACAGAGTTCTCCTTCCTCTTCTGTGTTCTCCGTTCTTTCTATGATGCCACTGAACATGGCAGCACCAGGCATGCCATCTGTCACCCTCTACCTCCACTCTTCTGGGGACAGTGAGGAAACAGGAATGATGTTTGGGATCCTAAGGATCAGCTTAGGCTTTCATGCAGAAGCAATATTACAGGTGGTACTTGGGTTCTTAACTGCTATGAGCTTCTTAAATTGGTAATGCCATGGCCTGGCATTAGTGGGCTCCGGAGATTTACACGGATTCACTGGACACTGATTACCAACTTTTCTATAATGAAATGCTTCCAAAGTTCTAAAAACAAATGGAAATCAAGTTTGGGGATGCACTAACATTTTCACATATTACATATAGTATTAGTACTGTATTACATATAGTATTAGTACTGTAGTTAATATTGATAGTTGTCTGAATTTGTCAGAGAGCAGGCATACACATCTAGACAGCTACAAACACGAATGCAGAACACCTGCTTCATCCTTCTATTATTCTTGTGAGGGAACAATGGTTCTGCTCATCTTATAACGAGGAAACTGTAAAGAGCCTCCATAACTTGCAGATGGCCACTAGCCTGACGGTCCTAACCACTGCTCACCTTGTATGCACTGGCCAAGGGTCATGGCTTAGGATTTTGACCATGTATATTTGAAGCTACATTTGTATTTTAGGCTTGATTTCTCTACTGCCTTTAGAATGAGTCTTGACTGTTGGAATTCCTGTAAAGGCTAAGGGAATCCCCAGGAAAACCCTGACCCAAGTGTCCAATCTCTTAGTGGTCTGGGTCCATGTGGTGCTCCCGTGGAAGAGGAGGTGAGGGGACCCACTCTAGGCTTTGCTGTCCTAATGCAAACCTTGGCATCAGCTGCATGATGACACCCCATCCTTCCACTGCTGTCCCAAGAGCCCTGCCCTACAAGTTGCTCCCAACTAAGGATGCAGTCTGTCCGAACCACAGTGAAATGTTCTTTACTTTTAAAGATCATGATATTGCCGGGCACACGCCTTTAATCCCAGCACTTGGGAGGCAGAGGCAGGCGGATATCTGAGTTCGAGGCCAGCCTGGTCTACAGAGTGAGTTCCAGGACAGCCAGGGCTACACAGAGAAAGCCTGTCTCAAAACAAAAACAAAAACAAAAACAAACAAACAAACAAACAGTTCATGATATTTTGAAAGGGCTTTTAGAAGGCCAAGTTGAAAACAAAGATCTTTCATTAAAGGTTTTATTTGTTAAACAATGCCCATTAGGAAATGTTTTTTGTTTTTTATTTTTTTATTTTTTTCCGAGACAGGGTTTCTCTGTGTAGCCCTGGCTGTCCTGGAACTCACTCTGTAGACCAGGCTGGCCTCGAACTCAGAAATCCACCTGCCTCTGCCTCCCAAGTGCTGGGATTAAAGGCATGCGCCACCACTGCCCGGCAGGAAATGTTTTAAGATTTATTTTTATTATTTTATGTGTGTGAATGTTTTCCTGATTATGTGTGAATGTGCATTATATTGTACCTACAGCCCACAGAAGCCAGAAAAGGACACCAATGCCCCAGAACTAGTTACAGCTGGTTGTGAGCTACCATGTTAGACCTGGAAATTCTGCAGGAGCAGCCAGTGCTTGTAAACACTGAGCCATCTCTCTGGCTCCATACATTAGGAAATATTTTTAAATAATTGACCACACTGAATTAATTTTCTGCAAATTCAGCTTCTTTATTATTATTTAATTTGTATTTTTCTCTCTGTTCTTAATTACAGCTTGGACTGATGATAGCCATCTGCTATAGCCACAGGTAAAGCTTTAAAATCTTTTTTAAAAAAGAAATGCGTTTGTGGTTTAAACGTTTTGGTTTTCCTAGGTCCTGAAGAATTTTGAGGCTTGTGTTTTGTTTTCTTTTCGATGGCTGCTTTTTCTGTGATACGGATGGCACAGTTGAAATTTCTGTTTGGAGGGAAACGTGGTGACAGTGGAACATTTTTCAGTTTTTGCTTGTGTGTTGCAGGCTGGCCTCAACCTTGCAGTCCTGCCTCAGTCTCCCTAAGGCTGGGATCACAATAGTGTGTCATGGTACTCAGTTCTTGGCTTTTCGAGTTATGATCCTCCTGCTTTGTCTTCTAAAATGCTAAGATTGCAGGTGTGTACCACTGTGCCCAGAAACATTTTCTGTAGGACACAAACTGGAGAAGCTCTCTGTTAGGGGAGCAGATGTGATTTCTGTGCTGCTTATTGAACCTGAGTCTGTGTTAGGGGTTCCTACATGTGAGGACATGCCAAGACTGTTTGTAGAGCCCTTTTCTAGCCCACCAGCCTCTCCTTCCTGCATTTGGTAGAGGTGAAGCACCTGTTTTTGTCTTGCTTCATGATTTCTACCCTGGTGTTAATTGCATCACATTAATGGGAGAAACCCCATCATCTTCTAGTACCATCATGGTAATCTTGTTCTATGAATGTTTGTTTCCAGAATCATCTTTCCTATTTGTATGCATATTTGTATGCATCAAGACATAGCATGCTGAATGAACTAAAATGAAGGGTTGATACACAGGGTCTTCCTGCTCTCATGCATACTGTACGCGTAGCTTCCCCAAAGCACCACCCTGGGGTCAACCGCTTGCCGCTAAGGTTTCTCTGGCCCTCTCTTCACAAGCATCCCAAGGGAATATTGGATAGCAGAACAAATTTGCATCTCCCAAAATAATTGTTACAAGTTGTATGTACAGTTTGATCTAAGTGTGCGATTCAGACAGCTTCTGAGAAGCAGAACAGCTATGAACAGGAAGAGGGCAGGAGTGGCCTTGAACTTCTTGGAATTCATGAGTGAGAAGAGAAGTGTTTAAGGAGACATTTTTTGGAGCAGGTGGAAAAAGGCGGCTCCAGACAGCTTCATGGTCATACAGGATAAAGCAATATTTTTCCCTTGTCTGTAATGTAGGCTCATGTCTGAGGTCCCATAACAAAGGGCAGAAAATGAGAGCACAATACACTTGTTCATGTAATATGTTTTACATGAGCAGGAGCTTTCATAAGAAAATAAAGACCTAAGGTGAAGAAGTATGCTTAGATGGGGGTGGGGGATGGGAGGTGAAGGTGGGGTGTCTGAGCTAGAGCAGTGCTTCTCGATGTGTGGGTCGAGACCACTTTAGAGGTTGTATATCAGATATCCTGAATATCAGGTATTTACATTATACATAACAGTAGAAAAATTACAGTTATGAAAGTGGCAATGAAATAATTTTATGGTTGGGGGTCATCACAACCTGAGGAACTGTATTAAAGGGTTGCAGCCTCAGAAAGGTTGAGAATCACTGAACTAAAGGAGTAAACTCAAATGCCACCCCCCCTCTTTTTTTTTTATCAACTTCTTGCTGAGCTCTGGTGTCCTCAGAGATTAGTATGCTCCTTTTGGAATTAGGAGGGCTCAAAAAGAAGTCTTTTGATCTGTTTTGATGATCTTCTTTTCTGTGATTTTTCTCCAAGGTGCTGTGTTCTGGAGCAATGTATCCTAAACTCTATCTTTTGCCTGTGTGTTTCTGAGTCTGATGTCTGAATGATGGTGTGTTCACACACAGAAACACTGTCTTGAAGAAGCATACTGTTTCTCAGCAGCTCAGCGAGGTTGGTACAGATGATGGGATGCATCCCACTGTGCACTTAAGACATGCAGCATGCACTACACTGGGCTTTAGACTCAAAGTCAAATGGGATGCTGGGTTGTATCCAGTGAGAGGTGGGAAATATCGAGGAATGGAGCACACATCACTTTGATTCCAGCATTCAGGAGGCAGAGACAGGCAGATCTCTGTGAGTTGGAGGCCAGTCTGGTCTACAGAGTGAGTTACAGGACAGCCAGGTCTGTTACAAAGAGGAACCTTGTCTTGAAAAGAAAAAAAAACAAATGTTCTAAATGTAGATTGCCACAGAATGAGGGGTGTGTGTGTGTGTGTGTGTGTGTGTGTGTGATAGAGAGACAGAGAGAGAGACACACAGACACAGACAGAGGCAGAGAGAAAAGGACTGTGTCATACATCTCTTCCCTCGAGCTCCACACTCGACTCTGTGGCAGACTAAATTTTCCAAAGATGGTGTTCTAGTTTCATTTCTGTTGCTATGATAATATATCCTGACAAAAAAACAACTTAAGGGAGAAACGATTTGTTTTAGGCCGCAGATCCAGGTTAGAGTCTATTACCACTGGGAAGACCTTAACGTAGCTAGTCACACCACATCCACATTCAAAAGCAGAGAGAAAGGGGTGTGTGTATGCTTAGTGTTCAACTAGCTTTCACTACTTTTATACAGTCCAGAACCTCAAACCAAGGAATGGTGCCTCCTGTTCGTAGGTTGGGTCTTCCCACATCATTGAAGACAATCGAGAGACTCTGGCCTTGCTCAGCCTGTGGCCACACTTATGGAGTATATTTCAGTTCCTGTGGCTGCTTGCCATCACTTATCTGTCATTTATCTTACTGATATATTCTATAGATCTTGGGTACCGAACAAGCAGTGAAGACAGCTTATCTCTGCTTCAGAGTCTGGAGCCTCTGCTGGAAGACTTGAGGGCTGGGGGCCCTGTCATCTGAAACTGAGATTTGCTTTTCTAGAGGAAGGTGCCAGCTGAGGTTTTGTTATAGAGCATAAATGAAGCTAGGACTTCCCTTTTGGAAATACAGCGTATCACAGAATCCCAGTGAGCGAGGGAAGAAATGTAAGATACCATCTTTTCTACAAAGCACTTGCCAGAGGGATGCTCAAAGGTACTTGTGAGGCTTAAGAACAGATGCAAATCCTTGAGGAGGGGGAAGGAGTCAGTGGAGGCTTTGCAGAGAGAGTGGCTCCCAACCCTTATTCCTCTAAAGCAAGAGAGAAGCCTAGCTGGCTCAGGAGACACCTGATAGGCCGTTCACATGGATTCCTTAGAATTCATGCTCTTTAAATTATTGGTTTTGCCTTGATTTGGAAGAGAGGCCGACTTGGTGTAGGGTTGAAGGTGTAATTCTAGTGAGTTCTAGCCACTTCCAATTGCCTCTACAGATTTAATGGTCCCATCTTGAACCCAATCTTGATCCCACTTCCTGTGACGAGAGCTCCTCAGAGCCTTAGATGGAATGTAGGGAGGACGCCCATCAACTGTCACATGGGAACATAGTCTGTATCTTGTGTTGGCTCCAAGGTGTTAGAGTTCTAGCAAGTTATGTAAATGCAGCAAAACTAACCAACAAACCAACAAACTAATAGTAAACAAGCTGGAGACGTTACAACTAAAAGAATAGAATCTGAGGAAGAATGGCCTCTGCTGAGACTAGCTCACAGTTTTCAAGGTCATCGGTTCTTTACTTTGCATCTAAGGATCTGAGATGGAGTGGTGACCACATAAGCTAGCAGCCACAAAAGGCTGATGGAGCATTTGGCATCACCTGTATAGGAGTCAGAAGATCATAGGACCATGAGTTTGTATTCAACACTTCTATCCATCTTTAGAACCTTTTCATTCTGTCAAACTGTAACTGTATTCCCATTAAATAGTAAAACCCTCTCCCATTTCTTCCTCTTCACAGTTATGGCAGCCATGTGTTACTTTCTGTTTTGATGATTTAACTCCTCTGTATACCTTGTATTGGTGAATCAGATTGTTTTTGTCTTTTCATGTCAATCTTATTTTACTGAGCATAGTGCCAAGACATCCTTGGATGTAGCATGATGTGCCAGGGTTTCCTTCTTCATTAAGGCCAGTGTTCCATTGTGTCTGCCTATTCATTTATCCATCAATTGACTCTGGCTATGTCCACCTTTTTAGTTACAATGGGTATACTGCTGTTGAAAATACAGCACACAAATGAGTCCTTGCTTCCACTTCTTTTGGGCTTATATCTGGAAGAAGATTTCTGAATCTTGTGGCAATTCTGGATTTAATTGTTTTGAGGGATGTCCACATTGTTTCCTTCTCATTGCCACTTGAAATGGAGTCATGTTAAGTCCACGAAGTTCTGGTTCCTTCAGAAACCCACAGTTGTGACTCAGAGAAGATTTCTATTTTGCTGTTGAGTTTCAGCCGAACCCAGATACTGGGTTTCTTGGTCTTTGTGTGGATGGGAAGATGTTGGGGAGCAAAATTTGGGACCTTCAGGTCTCATCACCAGACTTTTGTAAATATTCCATCAGAAAGTCCAGGGCAAGAGCAGTGAGGACACGAGAAACTCAACAGACAGGTAGTGGATGGAGATGGAGTAAAGAATCCAGAGAAGGCAGATGGTTCCAGAGTGACCCACGGGGCGAGATGGCTTCTCTAAAGAGCAACGGACTGGAGGAGATGAGAGAGTCAGTAAAATCACATAACTGTGGTGAGTAGGCAGCACTTCTGCTGTGGACAGAGGTGGGGACAGAGCTATTCCAGAACAAGAGGGGACCCTGTGTGGTAACTCAGGTACTTGAGGCCCCAAAGCATACAGTGGTGTTTTAGCTTTCAAATCTCTCCCATTAAAAAGAAGACAGTGTTTAGGATTAAAGGCATTCCCCACAGCTCACAGACATTCACATGTGCACACATGTGTCTACACACACACACACACACACACACACACACACACACACACTTCACCCACTTTCACTTATGTCCCAAGGCATCTCCCATTCCTGTATAGCCATAATTCCAGGTTTGTTTGTGCATATTTGAATAAGATGCCGTATAGGGTTGGTGCTGAGGTGGGGAAGTGGAAGGTGATGCAGCTGTGTTCAGACAGCATAAATGTGCAAAGCAAGAAGAATACCGGCTGTGGCTGATGGACATTTGACAGTGGGTCTTGTCAACAGACCATTTATTATCATGATGCCTTAATTTATTTTTATAAAGTCATTTTTTTTCAGAGTGGAAAATAGTCTCTTTGATGTTCATTTGCCATTGTTTAGCTTGAGGTTTTGGGTGGAATCCACGCCAGTGTGACGACTGGGTAACCCCGAGAAGTGCCCTTTGCAGATAACAGTTCTTGGGGCCCCACCACCCACACAGTGGGAAACAATTTCCCCAGTATGTGGGTGTTTCGTTTTGTTCTTTCTCTATATGGTTGAAAGAATCGCACTCCTCTCTTCTGATCCAGTGCCACAACCTGAAGAAGCATGCTCCCTCATGGTGGATACCCTGGGGCAGCCATGAGAGAAGAAACAGGCTTAGAAATGGCACTTCACCTTTAGCTCTCACCCTCTGACACTGGAGTGACCACAGGAGGTGTGGCATGAGTCATTACACTCACATTTCTAAAGCAGAGATAACAGCAGGGAAGAAGCCTGCAACAGAATGATTTCATTGGTTTGTTTCATTGGGTTTCTTTCTTAAACAGATAGGAAAGGAAGCAAATTTTCCATCTAATATGGCTACCGGAAAGTCCACAGGGACGTGAGTTTTAGGTTAAACTGAACAATGTTTCTTTTCCATAATTAACTTATATCTCCTGGCTTGCCATAGACCTTGAGAAAGGTCAATTTAGCTGCCCATTGAGGCTAGACTTTGGGATTATAGGTGACAATTCCTTCAAAGGGCTTGATATCTCTCAAGGTGTTCTGGATAGTTTTATGTCAGCTTGACATAGGCTGACATCATCGAAGAGGATGGGACCTCAATGAAGAAAATGCGATGATAGTATCCAGCTGTATGGCATTTTCTTAATTTGTGATCAGTGTGGGAGGGTCCAGCCCATTGTGGGTAGTGCCATCCCTGGGCTGCTGGTCATGGGTTCTATAAGAAGGCAGGCCTGGGAAAGTCATGATGAGTAGCCCAATAAAGAGCACCCATCCATGGCCCCTGATTAGCTCCTGCCTCTAGGTTGCCAACCTGTTTGAGTTCCCATTCTAGTTTCCTTC
Organism: Rhynchomys soricoides; assembly: GCA_019843965.1. Classification (NCBI taxonomy): domain Eukaryota; kingdom Metazoa; phylum Chordata; class Mammalia; order Rodentia; family Muridae; genus Rhynchomys; species Rhynchomys soricoides. Next base: position 3,892,811 of record JADRCH010000045.1, read on the forward strand.
AATGATGACTACGATTGTAGAAGTGTAAGCCAAATAAGTCCTTTCCTTCCCAACTTGCTTTTGGTTATGGTGTTTCTTCATAGCAATAGTAACCCAGACTAAGACACAGGGCTGTGAAGCAGCAAAGGGGAAAGCAGAACTGGAGGCTCCACATATAATCACTCCCAGAGAGGTAAGGAGTGTCTGTGACCAGTATGACCATCTTTAGATGAACATGCAGATCTGTGACTGAACAGTCACTCCAAGACAGTGCTTTTGCTTTTGTTTTGAATGGTTTGGCAAGAAATGAAGGGGTCATGCACTCCTGTGTTGTGACTTGGATTAGAATCAGAGTCTGAAGTTAGCAGATGAATCAGAAAGCTTATTGAATGGACAGGTGACATCAAGTAAGTAATGCAATTGTCATCTTTTCAAATACAAAAGTAAAGAAAAGACAAGAAACAGGGTCATCAGGGCCATTTGGTTTTGATTTCAAGTGCTGGCAAATATCTAGTGACTCCAATTTGGAGCTGGTTTCGATATTGTGGGGTCAGCTGAGGAAGAATGTCATTCTCCAAATTTTGTAAAAATAAAATAAAGTGACTTTCTGCCCTATTTTCCATTTTCAAGAGTAGTTGTTTCTGTCATCAGGTCTCTGGCCAGCTGCTTTATCTGTCTCTTTCTCAAACTTCACAGTAAGGCTCTGACCAGATTTATACACACGAGTTGCCAAGAATTATTTAACTCTGATGGTAGAATCTTAAAAGTCAAGCTATCTTTAGAAGGTTACATTTTTTATAACCTTCCTACAAAATATTATTCTCCAGGGGAAGACTGCAGATCTTCATGAAGTGTCCAAATCATGTGTTTTTACTTAGCGTTTTGAGAGTTGTGGGTTATGTTGTTGGTATTTTATGGCAGAACTCAGTACGGGCCTGGGGCTATGTCTGAAGGGTGATAAGCACTCTTCAAGGTGGATACATCTTCTGGTGTGTCTTCTATTCCCTGCAACCCCTCATCTCCTCTCCAGTTAGTGGTCTTTTAAAAAACGGACCATTTCATCCAACCTTAAACCTGTCATACTCACAGGATGGTCTCCAAGGGTTCTTTGTTTACCAACATGGGGATCTTTCTCAAACACAGATCTGATCATAATCCACTCAGAAGCCTCTGTGGGCTTCCAGGCCAGGCGTACAAAATCCTGGTCCTTAGCCTGGGATTCTGGATCCATCCTAGTCCCTCTCCCCTGGAGCCTCCTGCACCCTCATCCTTTGATCCTTTACTAAATTAGCTTCCCTCCTCTCGTTTTCATCGGTGACCTCCTTCTTCACTTTAGTCCCTTGGGATGTTGTAGACTTTTTGAAGATTTGTCAAGAACCTGCTCTCCTTTTAGTTAGGCCTCATGGTGTTTCTCAAGACAGCTTCTAACTCTATGTCTACTTTCTGTCTTTAGCAGGAGATAGGAAGAACAGACTGTTTTCCTGTCACTCCACATTGGACCTAACCTACAATTTCTCTTCCTCCATTAGCCCTTGGCTTAAGAGCTAAGACCATGGACCACTGTACTGTGTTGGTGGGTCTGAGAAAACTTAGATTTTGCTTTATAATCACTCCCTGAAAAAGTGACCTTTCCCTTATTTTCAAAAGACTATGATAGTTACACTATTTTTCTCATCACTATGATAAAAATATTAAATGATGCAACTAAAAGATTTATTTTGGCTCACTGTTTGAGGGTACAAAAATTACAGGAAGGAGTAATGGGAAAGGGAGGCAAGGAGGCTGGGGCAGGAGGCAGGAAAGGAGAATACTGACATCCAGATAGCTCCTCTCCCCCAGTTCTATCCAATCCCAAACCCCAGTCACCTATGTTGGATAGTACCACCTGCATCCATGACAGGACCTGTCCCCTCAGTCCTTCCATGGGCATATCCTTCCCTTCTGCAGTGTCCTCTGTATATCTTGATAGCTAGCTCTTGAAAAACACTTCTCTAGGTGGTTGTTTTACAAGAACCCCTTCAATGGCCTTCTCAGCTTAATCTCTCTCCTTTGAAATGAATCTACATGGATACAAACTGAAACCTTTGATGGTTGGGCTCTTATCCTCAGATCACCTTTCCTATTGACTTCTGCCAAGTAGGTTTGTTTAATAGTGCTAAGCTCATAACAACCTCAGCTGCTTGTTCTACACTCACCTACCTTTTCACAAGGTTCAACTTGCTCATGTGCCTTTTTTACAAAACTGCACATTTTCACATTTTCTGCTCTTTTTCACTGTAAATATGACTGATAACAGTGAGCAGTAACTATGCCACATCTAAATGCTGTGCTGCTTTGAAATTTCCTTTGCCAGACAAATTAGCCCATTGCTTTAGAATTCAGCCTTATTGAAGTCTTTTTCGCATATGAGGTACATAACCAATGCTTTGCTGGAGTACAACATGAATAGATTTGCTGGAGTCTAATGTCAGAGTAGTCCAAGGAGTGGTGATAGACATGCTCTGTCATTTTGGAAGAGGAGGGAGATTGCCAGTGCATGCTTGCACACACACACACACACACACACACACACACACACACACACACAGATTTTCCTTGTAACCCTGTGTCTGGGGTACCTGTTGGAAGGTGCTGCCCATCTTAAGGGTAAGCCTACTTCCATCAGGGTAGCCTCACAGACATGCCCAGGGATGAGTCTCCTTGATGATTCTAATCCCATCAAGTTGACAGTCAAGATTAATCATCACAGTGCTCAAATCAAATTGATCAAAATTCAACATAACTCAAACTAAAATCCTAATTATCTTTTATGTAGAATTGACAAGCCAATTACCAAACTCTTTTGTAAAGACAAAAAAATCTTGAATTAACAATACTAATCAGACTTTTGACACTGTGGCCAGATGTCTGACAGAAACAATTTAAAGGAAGGAGAGATTTATTTTGGCTCATAGTTTCAGTTCATCTTGGCCAAGGGACATGGTGGAGCCAAGTTCTGTGACTTAGAGTAGCTCAGGTGAGGGAGAATGTCTGTACCCACAGGCTCTCTCTTTCCCCCTTTATTCTCATTTGGGCTTCTTGCCTATGTGATGGCCTCTGCATTTGAGGACTGTCTTACCCTAGGTTAAATCCTTCTGGAAACTGCCACAGACTGTCCCAGAAGACATATGCTGTATTAATCTCCTTCTTAACCAATCAACTGGACAACCAACATTAACCCATTATACCAGCAATCTTAAACAAACACACAAACAAACAACAAGAGCTTATGCAAGACTGACTCTAATGTTACAATAATCAGTTCAGTGTATCTTTCTTTACCACGTATCATCCCTAAATGTAAAACCTTAAGCTACACACCCAGAAAAGAATGAAGAGAAAAATCTTTATGACCCTGTAGAAGGCACAGCTTCTTCAGATATAAAAGACGTAGGAAAAGGTAGGGAAAGTAGATTAAATTAATTAAATTAATTAAATACCAGTGCTGCTTAAAAATCTGGGCAAGGCCGGGCAGTGGTGGTGCACGCCTTTAATCCCAGCACTCGGGAGGCAGAGACAGGCGGATTTCTGAGTTCAAGGCCAGCCTGGTCTACAGAGTGAGTTCCAAGGCAACCAGGGCTACAGAGAGAAACCCTGTCTTGAAAAACCAAAAAAAAAAACTGGGCCAAAAGATGAAAAGACAGTCCACAAACTGAGAGAAATATATTTTCACAGTGTACGTCTGACAAGAGATTTGCATCAAGAATATATAGAAAACTGTTATGCCCCCCCTTAACAAGAAAATGAAGGGGCCCAACTTAACATATGAACAGAAATCTTTGTACTGTGAAGAGGTTTGACACCATCAATTATTAGGGAAATGAAAATATACTGAATGTACACTAGAATCACTTAACAGACTCAATATCCTCCAACCCCACACAGACCAGCAGATGAGATGTGGATGCTCCCATTAGAGGGAGAAGGCAAAATAGTGAAGCCACTTGGGGAAGGATTTTGATAGCTTCTGGTAATGTTATATCTTTAACAATTTAGTGATTCTACTCCTGGATATTTGCACAAGAGAGATGAAACCAGACTTATGTGCTGTTGTTTACAGCATTTCTATGTATAACAGTCTCAAACTGAAAACCATGCCTCACACCCTGGGAGGTGGAGGAAAGCTAGCACAGCCATGTAATGAGATACTTAGAACCAGAAGGCACTGCCATGAGTGAGAAGATGCAGGCATAGGGCACACATACCACGTGACTCCAGTTGCATGCCCTGAAGAAGTCCAGCTACACATTAGCAGTGTCCGGGAAGGCTTGACTAGAAACAGCTGAGGGGCCCAACTTAACATATGAACAGAAATCTTTGTACTGTGAAGAGGTTTGACACCATCAATTATTAAGGAAAGGGGGAAGAGAGAGAGGTGTTTGACTCCTGACGGCCACACTTTATTTAAAAGGAGTTTTACTGTAATGAGATTGTGGTTTGTGGACATGAGTTAGAGTGAGCTGTGGTAGAGAAGCCTTGCAGCTCTTTTTGCTGGGGCTCTTTCTAGAAGGTGAGCAGTTTCCGGGTCTGTCTGTCTTCCAAGGCTGCTGTGTGTGGGCCCAGGGGGTCCTCCGTTTGGAACTGTGGTGTGTTTTCCGTGCCGGAGTGAGGCCTGGAGTTCATGTTTTGGCTCATTTTTACCACTTTCAAGTGGTAAAATGGATGTGCAGTTGCACTTAGCTCAGCCCTCTCGACTTTCTGTGACTTGCCACATAAACACAGGTGCAGCCAGGTCTTTTGTCAGCTGTGGACATTCCAGATGGAACAGAGCTTGAGTGAGGCCCCCTCACGGGGGCAGTTCAGCCTGAGGTAATTGGATTTGACCTTGTCCTTCACCCATAAAGCTGCTGCCAGGCGAGAGTCTTGGGGTCTCCTGAGCCCTCCGGGGCGCTGGGCCAGTGTGCTGGGCTTGGCGTAACTTTCCTCTCCGAGCGGGTGCAGGTGCCTGAGGTCACATTCCAGGAGGCTCAGCTCATCCTATCCGTCTGCTGACCTCTCCTGGGAGACGGAGGAATGGGGTGCAGCTGTTTGCAACTCTCACCAGTGAGAAAGCAGCTCCATGCTCTGCTCTGGTGAAAGTGGCAGGTGTCATTCCAGTTTCCAGTTGGTTGACTGCCATTGAGTGCTAGGCAGAGGGCAGAACATGAGGCACCTAGTGGAGGGCAGAGAGAGAAAAGAACCTGGGTAAAGCCCAACAGCATTCTTGGTGCTACACTGAACATGCTCAGTACTTCACCAAGAGGGGCACTATTGCTGCAGTTCTTCCAGGACCAGCTCTGTAGGGCTGGTCAGGAAGAGTACAGCATGGGAAGAACCTGCTGTTGCTTTGTTTTTGTTCTTGTGATCGTGCACCATTGTTCTGACTCAGGATGAAACGACAGAGCCTACAGTTGTTGGAAGAGGCAGTTTTGACAAGGCCCTGTTTGTGTTCTAGCCAGGCTATGGGTAGTAGGGACTGGCTAGTCATCTGGTATACTGTGGCCTTACCTGCAAGCCTAGTTCTGCTTCTAGATTTTCTCTTAAAGGGTTTTCTGACATTCTATTGCAAGGTTAGACTAGCGTCACAATTTGAAGACTCTGCCATAAAAGGCTTTACCTTTACCTCCTCGTCATCTGCATGCCTTAATTTTTTTGCTGTATGAGTCATACTTTCGTTTTTCATGTTCCTTAAAATCCCGAAAACCATCTTCAGATCACATGAAGGTTGACCTGCGGGGATGCTGGGAACCTCTTAGAAGGGGGAGTACTGAAACCATCAGCAGTAGACCCAGCATGAAGGAGCGGTGCTGAGGCTGCTCTTTCTCTTCTTTCCTGAGGTATCTTACCACATAGCCTTTGCTTCCTGTTGAGGTTGATAGAGCCTCAAATGTCATGCAGAGAAGCTGCTGTAGGAATGTAAATGCCCCACCTTTTCCTACAATGGTATGCCTGCTTATGCCAGCACCTGCTTCTGATAGACAAGCTCATTTCTGTCCTTTTTTAGAGTCTACAATGGATGACGGGGGGGGGGGGGTACATGAGGGAGTGGAAGGAGCCCCATCTGTGTACTCCATGCCAGCATCCACAGGTTCCCCCTAGGGATCAAATGTGTCTTCCTTCACATTCGCATAATGGTTGACATATACTGGGTCAGTATGCTTTGCCTCCTTAGTGGCAGATGGTGTGACTATCATCTATCTGTCTATCTATCTATCTATCTGTCATGTGTGCTATATGTGTTCATGTCTGTGTGTGTGTACACATGTGTACAGGTGCACATTTACATGTGTTTATGTGCATATAGAGACCAGAGGTTGATGTTAGCTGTCTTTCATCTTACTTTTCTGAGACCAGGTCTCTCACTGAACCTGTAGCTCACTCATGTGACTCACTCCTGCTGCCTGGCTTTTAACATGGGTTCTGGGGACCCAAACTCAGGTCCTCATGACTGCATAGCAAGTTTTACTGCCTGAGCTACCTCTCCAGCTGTAGCATGATTATTTGTTGATGTTCCTTCTTGAGGATTTCCTTTAAACCAGAATGAGTTTGACCCCAGGGGATGTTTGTTGATATTTTTTGGCTAATCCAAGGTCAGAGAGGTTACTTCACATGTTTAATGGGTAGAGGCTAGGGGTGTAGTTAACATTCTATAATATACAACTATGGAACAGACTGTTCAGAGAATTGTCTGACCCAAAACATAAACAGAGCCCAAGTGGGAACCCACTCTAGACAGAGAGGCCCAAGAGGCCAGCACAGTGAACATTCTTCCTCCATCTTTAGAACTTGGAAAATATCATGTGCTCATTTATCACAGATCAAATCAGGTCTGTTATTCAGTGTCTCATGAGCTGTGTTGGATTTTGTATTAGTAAAATATTCTCCAATGGTCAATGAAATATTTTATTGTTGAATTTGTATTGTTTATAAAGATTAAATTAACTTTCAATTAATTATACAAATGAGTGGGGTAGAATGGTTATCTCTTCAGCATGGTAGCCCACTCTGAACCCACTTGCGGTTGTCTGGCAACAACACAGAAGCAGAATGCAGCATCCTTTCTCCTGCCCTGGGTGACAGAACCCTTGGCATAAGCTACTTAAAAGTAAGAATTTTTGCTCATGGTTTCAGGAGGCTTGATTCTTGAACATGCCCATGTTCCCTGGCAGGGAACAGGTGCTTCTCTCTTGACTTGGTTTGCTTTCTATAGCTGTGATAAAGGCCATGACCAAAAGCAATTCAGGAATGAAAGGATTTATTTCATCTTTAACTCACAGGTCACAGTCCATCACAGAAGGGAGTCAGGGCCGTGGAGGAGTGCTGCTTACTGGCTTGCTCTCATCCTGCTTTCTTGTATAATCCAGGACCACCTGCCCAGAGCTGGCACTGCCCACAGTGGTCAGGGCTCTCCCATATCAATCATTAATCAAGAAATTGCTCTACCTGTTTGCCCACGGCCAATCTGAATTGAAGTTCCCTCATCCCAGAACATCCTAGCTTGTGTCAAGTTGACAAAAAAATATAACCAGCATACCTCCCTATCGGAATTATTGTAACAATCGCAAATCCCATCCTAATTCCAAGCAAAAGAGCATCTTATTTTCAGAATAAAACTCAAGTTAGCAACTCAAATGACAGGTTTTAAAATCAAAAGTTCCAACTCAAAATAATCTAAAGATTTACTGATTTGGTACTTACATAGGGAGGAATGATGGTAAGAAAATGGTTTTAAAAAAATCTTTGCTTTCTGTAATTAAGCTATCATGTTTCAGCAAGAGCAAAAAATTTGTATGTACAGTCAAAAAATAAAAACAAAGGCACTGCAATGAATAGCACACAATGGTCTTAAATCTGAGCAGTGTTTCAGGTAGCATCCCTTGAGTTTGCATGGGGTGTTCAGAACCAAGGCTGTTCCACAGTGTAGCTCAGATGGACACTACCAGGAATGCTGCCTATGCATTCATCGGTTCACTCTGAGTTGCTGTTCGGTTGAGCATGAAGAAATATTTCACTGCCACTATATTTTTTCAAGCTTCACCTTCAGTTATGTGACCCACAGGTTCAGAAGCTGGCTCTTAAGTAATAGTCAGTTGCTTAAATCCTGTCCCTGTACCTACCACAGCCCTAAGGTATAATCAGTTCTATCTTGGAAGCAAGGGAATCTATTCTCAGAGGCTAAGGAACCTGTCCGAGGCCATGTGGACACTTAATGAAGATCATCGTGTTCAAATAAGGCCAGGAATCTCTATGTACCTTGGGATAGTAGTGGGTATAAGATCCATTTGAGAAAATGTTCTCAGAAAAATCAAAGAGCTACTTCATATGAGAAAATGCAGGAATGGATTTCTTTTATTTCATAAAGAAATAAAAGGCACAACATAAGCTATGAAGTATAGGCCCATAAGGGGACATGCAATGGAAATCTAGCTCTCCCGCAGGATCACAATGGCTATGGCTTTGTTCAGACTCATGATGCTGCTGGAATTCACAGTCTTGTTTCTTCCATTTCTCCCCCAACTGCCTTATGTCAGGCATTATGTACTTAACTGTGAGTAAAGAGAAACCCCAGCTCCATGCTGTGAATAAAAAGAAACCCCACCTCCATGCTGTAAACAGTAACTGTACTGTTTTCTCACTTAATGATTCCTGAAGTGGAGCAGTTTTGGGGTGGTTGTTTTGTGGCTCAGTGACATCCTCAAGGACCAGGGTAGCTTTGATCTTTCTTTTCTGCAGCCCTCGGGCTGTCAGTTTTGTCTTGATTGACTCCCTTGTGGTCACAACATGGCTGCTGGGGTTCTTGCTGTCACATGTACGTGTAATGGGATTTAGCAGTGGAGGCAGGCCCATGCCTTCCTCTATGTTTCTTTTTAGTAGATGGAAACCTTTTCCAGAAACCCTTCAGGAGAATTCCTTTCATTTCAGATTGTCGGATGAAGCCATGTGGCCGTTTCGAAGGCGGTCACTGGTAGGAACTCAGTTGTCCATGACTGGATTAGTGAAGCACAGCAGATCCACAGAGCAGAGTGGATTATAAAACAAACTGAGGGTCCTGTTACAAAGGAGGAAGGAAGGGGAGTGAGGCCAAATAACTGGAAATATTACTACATATTTTAAAAATATTTTTATTAAAGAGGATCTCAAACATGAGAGAAAGTGACAGCAGAATTCCACTTTCTTCCTGGTCCCTACAGTTCTCATACTCTTAACAAGGTTAAGTCTTCATTATTCTCCCCTTTGTCTCCTGGAGTATCGAAAACACCCCAGACATGCATGGGTGTTTAATGATCTAAGTGTGTGGAAGTCCTCCCTTATCCTCGGGCCTAGATTCAAGGGAAAAGGCTGCTTCATGGGCTAGAGATTAGGAGGGTTTAACAAGCATTAACTACTTTTTGCTAGAGAAAAGGCAAGAATCTAACCAGGTGTAGTGGCCCACTTCTGGGAAATTGAGGCAGGAAGACTTTGAATTTGAGGCCAGCCTGGGCTACATCACAGAAAAACAAGAATAAAATGAAATACATCAAGTGACACAGTTTCTCAGAGGGAAAAACAATACCCAGAGAAGGGAGTTCTCCCTGCTGTTGTTGTGGCTGCATCTGGAGTCTTTTGTACAGGGGAAGCAGCTGTCCTAGGAAGTTTGAGTCGGAAAGAGGGAGGGTTCTTTTCTGCAGGCAAGTGCAAGTTCAGCCTCCGGTTTATACTTTCCACTCTCTAGCTGGTGAGGCAAATGCTTTCTAAGAGTGGGTTTGGGTCGGATGACACCTGTTTCTGCTTGCTAATAGATTTCTGGGGTAAGATAGAGCGGTGATGTCACCTGCAGGTGTGTGAGCCTGTGGCGGTTTCCCGAGGCATCATAGCCACATCTGTCCTCAGCTGTGTGGGTCTTTGCTCCAGCAGGCTGCAGAGTGAGCTGTTTGCCTGCAGAGCAAAAGCCGGAGGCAGCTAGCCCCTGTGGCCTTGCTGCAAACACGTGGAGTTTCCCCAAAGCTTTGACTGATTTTCATTTAGTTATGGAACAAAACACAAATGTTGTTTCTTTAAAATGCCACTGTGGCAGTCAGAGTACATTTCCATGCAGGGTTTTCTTAGTTTCCTGAGGCCACCTGCCTTGTTGCACATTTGAAAGCTTCCTCTTCCTCTCCCTGAAACAGGAAGCTTGCCTTCTTATTTTCCTCCAGGTTTAAAGCGTGCCCTTCTTTGAAGAGAGTTCACACACTCTCTGTGGGGTTGCACCTTTGTTTATAACATTAAAAAAAAACAAAAACCCTCCATTTCTCTACATGCGCTCTGTCTTGTCTGTAAAGGTCACACAGCATAGAGCTCCCTGCTCAGGGGCTATCAACCTGGGCTGATTTTATCTGTGTGCACTTTGTAAGATGTTTGTATTCACATAGGATGTTTAGAAACAGGAACACTTTGCATTACTATATTTGAAAATTGAGAGAGAGAGGGGGGGAGAGAGAGAGAGGGGGGGGGAGAGAGAGAGAGAGAGAGAGAGAGAGAGAGAGAGAGAGAGAGAGAGAGAGAGAGATTGCTGTAGTCTGTGCCCAGTCCGGGTGGCTACTGTAGTGATCACACCAGTTCCTCGGTGTAGGTTTCTTGAGTATGTACAATGTAGTGAAGTGCCTTTTGTTTGTATGGTGTGCAGTTCAGTGTGGTGTAAGAATCCATCTGACCCCAATACATTTTGTTTGACATGCACAGCTGGGGCGCTGGAGGACAGTCCAGGCCATTAAAAAGAATGCAAAAAGAAAACGCACACCATTTATTTGTCAGGACACAACGAAAGGGGGACTTATTGGTCCTGGATCACACCGGGAGGAAGGAGAAGAGGAAAACCCACCTGGCACCCAGGGAGAAGGCAGGGGCGTACAGCTGCTGTTGACTGCTGAAGCTCCCCTAGCCATGCAAACTGATGCCTTTCCTAGCTTGTGGGATCTCCTTTTAGGGTGCTGTACAATCAGGAGGGTGGGGTGGCAGGTAGGAGGTCTTATTTGGAATTGGCATTCCAGGGGCACCCAAGGTTAAGGGGTACATCAGGCTCATGTAACATCTAGGAGCGGCTTCTAAGGTCTCTGACCAGTGAAGACCTGCTATGTCCCCCAAGATACCCCAGGCTTTCGCCTACAGGCAGAAGTCAGGATCCTTAGGAAGTTGGTTCCTCCCTTTCCTCAGCCACACAGATGCTGCCCTGCACTCAGCTGCAGTCCCCTCCCGCTCCGCTGGCCCCTCTCATCATCTTTCTTTTAGTTCCCATTTGTTTACTTACAGGGATCTAGGAGGAAGTGGAAACAACAAGTTATGTTAGGAACAGTCGACGAAACTGGATTAGAAAATAGTAGGGCACCCAAAATAAAATTTTACTAAAGGAGTACTCAAGGATCAGTAGCATACTGACCAGCCTTGTTTACAAACTATGGAAACATGTGTACCTTTAACATAAAGTTTAGGTTGCTGGGGAAGTGTTTCAGCTAGCGTTTGGCTCTTAATTGCCACCAAGTAAGCCAATTCCCACAACACAAAGAAACACCCCTGCCCCACAGCTGACCATTAGTCCCTTTCCCACACCAAAGGGCACGGCTTAGAAGTTATAACTCTAGACCTAGAACAATTTCTACGTGGGCTTGTTTCTTTTGAAACACTAGACAAAACTGGACATATGCTCTGTTATTAAAAGATTTCCTCCTTATTTTTCCTGAGCGTGTGAAGTGAGTTGTCACCGGGCTTGGGGGCTATTTCTGTTATAGTAACATCAGTCCCATACTTTGTTCCTTGATTCTTTGTCTCTCCCCCCCATCCCCCATGCATGCATATTAACATGTTCATGTGTGTGGTCATACCTGAACAGACAGTCATGCTGCATAGATAGATCTTGAGAAAGGTCCCTGGCAACCTCACCTGCATTCGGAAGCCAAGACATCTGTGTATTACCTTAGTCACCTGGACCTTTTCAGAGTGGCAGCTCTGAGCCTCACCTTGACTCAGACCTGGCTCACTGTCCCTAGTTTCCTCACTGGCCACCTAGAGAAGAGCATCAGTATGCATTTACACCCCGTGATGGATCATGGTAGAAAAGGTGTCCAAGAAACTCCCTCTTTGTGCAAAAGTAAGAAAAAAATACCTTGACTGATATGGTTTGGCAAGAGTGACTTAAAAGTGAACCTTCACGAAAGACCCCCACTAACGGGAAGTGTGTGTCCTCACTCTGCAGGGCAGAAGTTTGAGGTGCCAGTGTGGTTAGCTGAGCTCCGGAAGGAACAGAAGGGAAGATTCCCTCTGATTGTTTTCATGACTCTACTTGTTCAAAACTCCCCGCTTATACATTCTGTTTCTTGACCTGGAACAGAGACTCGCAGAAATCTAACCCTGGCTGTATTAGTAAATGGTAAACTTTTCAGTTCACACTGAATAGTTGATGGGAATTTCAAAACACAGTCAAACGCCTTCTTTGTGAAGACAGCAGAAGCTCCCTCCTCATCTCTCTGATGTCACTAATCCAGCGTTTGCACCTTATTGTCACTACGTAATGTCTGAGCAACTCAGAAGGATTTCTAGTTAGTGGATCTGAGCATATCTCGCTCTCTGAGCCATTCATCTATGGTGTTTGTTCAGCAGGATTTTCTTACCTCTCTTCACCTTACTGTGTATTGTCTTTCTGTCAGGGCATCTGAACCATTCTATGTGACCCCCACAGAAGTGTCAGTGCATGAGACTTAGGGAGCTCTTATGAAGATTTACCTCCACAGGCTTTGTGAGGGGGGCTTGTGCTCTTGAGATCTGTCCCTTTCCCACTCTTCTCCCTCTTTCCTCCCTCCCCCCTCCTCTCAGATCTGCAATGGGGCCATTCAGCATGGGAAGGACACTGAGTGTCAGAACCCACCTGCTTCTGACACAGTCCCTCCTGGTCTCCACAAGCTTCATACAGCCCAAAGGTCTCAGCCCCCTTGTTTTCTACTTGACATCAGTAACCGCCATGTAAGGTGCCAACTGTTCCCTCTATCACAGAGCACAGCAAGTACCCAGTGGGAAAGACAGAAGGATGAGGGAAAGGAAGAATAAGTGGGTTTGGTGCTCCTCTGCAGAGGGCTACTCTTTTCTTGTCATGGCCAGCCACAGTGGTTAAGGTCCTTTCTGTCCCTGCCCTCTCCAAGGTATGGTGTCAAACACACAGAGGCTGGGACTGGCATGTAGAGAACTTCTTTCTGTGACTCCATATCCTGTGAGCAGAGCTCAGGTCCTGTAGTAGCTGGTCTTCTCTTCATCTCACACAAGCTACCCTTGATTTCTCAGCAGATCCCTGACTAGCAGTCTCTGGGCCCCTGTTGGAATCTATTTTCATTTTCTAGATTGTTTGTAGAATGATCTATAAATGATGCTCTTATTTATAGTTGGTGTTTCCTTTTCCTGTAGACTTACACACCACTGGGGCCACTACAGAGAACAGATGTGATTCTGACCTCCTCTCTTTTTGGAAGGTCATCACCTAAACTGCAGTTGATGCTACAAGTCGTTCTGGTAAAACACTGGAAGACCCAGAGGTCCACTGAGATGATCCTGGGTGTGCGAACTTAGATATAAAAGGGAAACTGGTTAATTTCAAGTGTCGTCTGAATTTTCAGCCCACCCTATTGTGAAGGTGGACATTGGCTTCCTTTAACATAGTGTGAATAGGACCTGTCCATACTACACGGCAGGGCACTGACCCTCAGCCCACCCGCATTCTCCCATTGGGTTCTCATGTTTCCATGAATAACAGCCAACACCTCAGTTCTGGACCCAGACTTGCACTCACCTCCCAGAGCAGGCCTGTGACACACAGCCACTGAAGGCTACCCATTCAGCAGAGGCTGTTTCCCCTGTCTACCTTTTTTTTTAATTTTTTTAAGATAGTGTCTAAGTTTTACTTGTCCTATCACAGCATAGACCATGCTGATAGCAGGGCCTCTCTTCACCTCTCCTTAACCACACACAATTCCCAACATTCATTTAGAGAGGCAAATATTTGAATAATTTGAATAAGTAAATATCTTAAGCAATTCCCCAAACATGTTACTTGCTGATAAGTATTTAATGTACTTTTAATGACTCTATGCATCTGTTTTCTCTCTTTCAATACCTGGGCTTTAAGGTCTGTAGTGTGATCGGCATTTATTCCTTTTTTCAGAAGAGCTCACCCACGCTCAACTCCCATTGCTGGGCATGGTCAGGGGTGGGCATCCCGTGTCACCACAAAACCGTCATAGTATATGGATTTAGGGATGGATGGGATCTGTTGAGGGTCAAGTTCCAGCACCTGAAACAAGTTTGTGTGTGTGTGTGTGTGTGTGCGCGCGCGCGCGTGTATGCATGTAATTATTGGTCCCTTTGTTTGTTTGAGACTCTCACTTTAAAGCCAGATGCAACCCAGATGTCCTTGAACTCACGGCAGTCCATCTGCCTCAGCCTCCCAAAACTGAGATCAACGCATGAGCCAACATGCCCAGTTAGGCAAATGACTAATTGCACTGATATTTAGTTTCTTCTAGAAATTTAACTTTACTAATTCTGGTGGTTTGAGTGAGAATGGCCTCCATGGGCTCATGTGTTTGAATGCCTGGTCCTCAGTTGGTGGAACTGTTTGGGAGGGATTGTGTCCTTGTTGGAAGAAGGGTATCACTGGAGACAGACTTTGAGGTTTTAAAAGCCATTCCAGTTAGCTCTCATTCTCTGTCTCTGTCTCTGTCTCTCTGTCTCTGTCTGTCTGTCTCTGTCTCTGTCTCTGACTGCCTTCTGCTCATGGATCAAGATGTTAGCTCTCAGCTACAAGTCTGCCTGCTGCCATGACCCCACCACAATGGCCATGGACTCTGACGCTCTGCAACTGTGAGCCCCAAATTAAATACTTTCTTTTATGAGTTGCCTTGCTCATGGTGTCTTATCATAGCAGCAGAAAAGTAACTCAAACACTCACACATCTTTCAAAGGGTTCTTTTGTGGATTAATTTCTGTAACTCCCAGGAACGCACTTAGCAGAGTGGTAACATGGGCCGTCAGGACTGTGGTCTGTAAATCTCCACTTCCTTTCTTTATCCAACATATACTTACATATAGCATCCTGATAAGAACCAAACCCTCCCCCTCTCCTTTCATAGTCCCCAAGAAAATGTCAGTGTACCAGAGTAGTGGGGCCAAGATCCCCATAGGGCTCCGGTGAAAGTCCCCCAATGTACTTGGCTGTGTGCATCTTGATAGTAGTGATAGAAGTAGCTCGCATGGACTCTAGCGTGCATGAGAGCCTTACGTCCTACCACCCCAGTGTCTGGCTTGGTGACTATCTCCAGTCTTGGCTATACAAGCAGGACAGAGGAGCAATGATCTCATTTGAACTTAAGTCCCTTTTGCAGTTTGCTTATGGGGAAGAAATTACATATTCAAATTGTAATGGAACTTGGAGGAAGTTTTTAGTATCTGAGGGAAAACCGTGACAGAAGGTGCCATTTAAAACGTATGAATAATGTACAAGCGAAAAGAAATTCACAGTTACAGGAGCAAACCTGTCTATTGGAGACAATTGCCATGGGAACCGAAGATGCCAGCCCCATAGCTTTCCTTCAGCAAATGAACTTAATGCTCCAGCTAAATTTAGAGTACCTTCTGCATGGAGTGTGCCTGCAGTGGGCTTTGTCCTCTATTTCAGAAGCCTTCTATTTTGTCATCAAAACGAACATCTGGGGACATTTTAATTGCTGTTTTGCATTGCACTCTATAGAATCTTCCAGCATTCCATGCATTTACCAGCTGGCTGCACACACTGTCTCATGGATGTCTGCACATCCAGGATGAGATGCAGCCAGCGACAGTGATAGCAGCAGGGTTCTTCTGACTGTGGGGAACTGAAAAGTCAAGAGTTCGCAATAAAGTAAAATTCACTGCCTCAATTGGTTTCTTAAAAGTAGTTTTATTGAGATATAATGCACATACATGAAATTCACCTATTTAGCACATACAGTGGTAGTTGATATCTCCAACAAGTTATACAAGCAACTTTTGTCAATTCTTCTAATGACTAATGACCCATTAGTCATCACTACTAACCATCCTGCCTCAACTTAGGCAAGAATTAATCTTTCTGTCTTTATAGGTTTGCCTGTTTTGTTCTTCTCATTTTGATAAAAATCACATTAAATGGTCTTTTGTACTGGTATTAGTCACCTGCCATACTGCTCTCCAGACATGGTGTAGCATGTATGGACTGTACCTAACTTCCTTTTCATGTCCAAATAATATTCCTGTGCATAGATATACCACATCTTATTAATCCATTCATCGGCTGATGAATGTTGGGTTGCTGCTACTTTATAGCTGTGGTCAACATGTTCCCAGCAACAGACATGTACAAGTTTTCCTGAAGATGTGCATTTGTTCTTCATTATAACTAGTGGCTAGGTTGTACGGTAACTGTATTTACATTTTGGCTTAACAATTATAAACAATTGGCTCAGTCTGTACCCTGAGATATTGATTCTCTTGTTAGTGAGCTGTCAAAATCCTTTCTGCACTTGCACAGGGCTCCTGTTTCCGAAATGTATGCTCTGAAACATAGAATTACTAATTTCGATGAGTCCATGTTTTTTCTTTGGGCACCATATCTAAGAAGCTGCTGCGTCCTCCTGAGACCTTGCATCTTTTATGTCTGCTTTCTCTTGTGTGATATTTTAACACCTTGGTTTAGGCAAATGATCTATTTTGAGTTAACTTTTGTTTATGGTGTGGGAAAAGTACCAGTCTTCACTCTTTTGCATGTGACTATTGACCAGGAACCGAAGAATGGTTCTGGGGAAACTGAATCTGCACATGAGGATGGATGGAACTAGATCTGTATCTCTCACTCTGGACAAAAACCAACTCCAAGTGTACAAAGACCTGGAACCTACTAGAAGACAGTGTGGGAAAAACACAACAGCATAAGCACATCTGTCCCAGGAACTTTATAGCTTTTGTCTTTCAGCATTTGTTTGTTTTGGCAACATTTCTGAATACTCAGTAGGTCCTAAGTGTGGGCTTCTGGTGGGGCTGCAGAGATCACTCAGTAGTCGAGGCTATTTGCTGCTTTTGCAGAGAGGGCTTGAGTTCAGTTCCAAGCACCCGTGTCAGAGAGCTCACAACCGCTGTACCATCAGCTCCAGGGGATCCAGCATCCTCTTCTGGCCTCTAAGGGCACTGTACTCAGATGTACATACACAGACACACAAATATTGATGTCCTTTAAAGAAGAGTGACTTTTGGAATCTCATATCTATTCAGCTGATTTACATCAATTACAGCACACCTCTTCTTGATCACTGGAACTGTGTAACAAGTTTCTGAGTTGGGAAATGTGAGTTTTCAAGACCATTTTTTTTCTTTCAAAACTTGTTGGCTTGGCTCTTCTGGCTCTCTTCTGTTACATGTGAATTTTAGGAGTTATTTGTAAAGTTTGAAAAATAGACACAGATAACTTTTACATGTTTCCTGTCATTTGTGGATGTTAGCTTTGAACTACAGAATTGAAGCAAATATAACAGGAGAATAAATAACCCTGAATAAGTCCTCTGAATAAGTCCTCCATGTCTGCTGTTTGTTATTCCATTTGGTCTTGTCTTTTGATAATGCTTCTCTGATGTGTTTTCACTTGACCAATTGACTCATTCTGTTAGTTCTCTTTTAGACTCCCCTTCTCTTTAGGTTGTGAGTATGTCCTAATACTGCTTAATTTTTCTTCATTGTGTTAACGTCCTTGTCTGGTCCCGATTTTCTTACTTATTTGGCTGCTCATTTGAGGCCTGGATCTGGTCAGCAGTCTCTTTGGAAATGGAGCATTGAACTCTTCTGGCATTCCAGTCATTTGACTGTTTGGCTTCCAGTATAGAAGAGTTGTGCATTCCTTGCCGTGCCTTGTTCTTTCACATTTCTGTGTTTCTTTGTTGTGTTTTGTGCATCTATTGGGACAGGTAAGACTTCTGGTTTTTAATTGTTCTCTTTCCACAGCTGGTTGGTTTGTTTGTCCTGTTTTATTTGCTTGAGTTCTCCCGACCCCTACCCCAGTATTATTTAAGGAAAAATCTTACTGCTGCAGCAGAAATAATGGCCTTCCAGGCTGTGGGTTCCTCTTCAGCTTACCTCCATTCTAGGGCCAAGACACTGGAGGCCTGACCTATGCTTATGTTTCCACCTGTCCCCAAAGATAAACCTTCCCTATTAATCTAAATGCCATTTTAACTTATAAACCACATCCCCAGTGCCATCCCCTTCAAGAAAAATCAGCAATAGCTTCATTTGGGGGGTTATTATTGCAAACAGATTTTAACTTGAAATCTTTATTTTGAACAGGTTTTTTTGTGCTTCTGTTTTTTGCTTTTCGCTGAATTTTTAGTGAAAATTTTAACACATCTATAAAGTTTATAATTAAATTCTGGGTTTTCCAATGACTTTAAAGTGCTGTTGAATATTTCATAATAAATTAGTCATCAGTTTTTAAGAACGTGTGTTTCTTTTCTCTCTCTCACTTTAATATATGTTCATCATAAATAGTGATGGGCTTTATAAAGACAGTTCCTTTAGTGTATCTTAACGTTGCTGCAGGCCTGCTCCTCACAGGCTTTTCTTCTCACCCACTCCTCATGGTTTGCCTCAGTCTCCTTCAGGCTTTCAAGCCTCATGCCCCGAGATCCATATGTGAGAGGACAGATGTGATACCTGCCTACATCTGGCATATTCCAATTAATATGATAGTTTTTAATTGCATTCATCTTCTAGAAAGTGACACTTCCATTCTTCTTCATGGCTGAGTAAAACTATGTTGTGGGCAAGTGCCATACGTTCTTGTTGGTTCATCAGCTGATGGATACCAACTGAGTTAATGTGAATAGTCTTGCAATAAATACAGATTTGAGAGCCTCTGTGGTATGCTGATCCAGGGCACTTCTGCTGTATGCCAGGGGTGGTGTCATCTGATAGTTCCAGTTTTACTGTTTTAAGGAATCATGATACTTATCTCCATAATGGCCGTACCACATCACATTCTTACCAGCGGTGTACAAGTGATCCCCTGTCCCTGGATTCTCAGTATTTATTGTTGTTCAACCTCTTTTAAAAAGTGTGTGTGCGTGTGTGTGTGTGTGTGTGTGTGTGTGTGTGTGTGTGCGCGCGCGCGCAAACAGGCCTCCCTGCCTGCTTATCTGTATGTGTACCACATGCAGTACCCGTGGAGACCAGAAGAGGGCATTGGATCCCCTGGAACTGGAGTTACAGGTGGCTATGACACGCCTGGGTGTTGGGAACAGAGCTTGTGATCTCTGCAGGAGAAGCAGGTGATCTCGGCCATCTCTCCAACCCTAGTTGTTCATTTTCTCAGTGTCGGTTATTCAGACTGAGATGGGATGGAATCTCAGTGTACTTTTAATTTGCATTTCCTTAACGGCTAAGGATGCTGTACATATTTTTGTGGTTTGCCATTTGTGCTTAACCCTGAGAACTGTCTTTTTTTTTTTTTTTTTTTTTTTTTGGTTTTTCGAGACAGGGTTTCTCTCTGTAGCCCTGGCTGTCCTGGAACTCACTCTGTGGACCAGGCTGGCCTTGAACTCAGAAATCCGCCTGCCTCTGCCTCCCAAGTGCTGGGATTAAAGGCGTGCACTACCATTGCCCGGCGAGAATTGTCTTGTATTTCACTAATCCATGCACTTATTTGGTAGTCTACTTTTTCCATATTTAATTTTCTGAGTCCCTTATATAGTCTAGATATTAATCCCAGGTGAGATGTAGAGCTAGCTGGCAGTTTTTCTCCATTGTGTTAGCTGTGTCTTAGGCCTGACGATTGTTTCCATTTTTGTGCAGAAGCTTTTAAAATTAGCATAATATTACTTGTCAGTTCTTGGTCTTGTTTCCTGAGCTGTAGGAGTACTTTTATTATTTTAAAATTTTTAGTTTTAAAAAAATTCATGTGTATGAGTATTTTGGCTTCAGATGCATCTGTCCACATGCATACCCTGCCCCTGACGGCCGGAAGAGAGCACTAGAGCCTATGGAACTAGAGTTACAGACAGCTTTATCCACATGTAGGTGCTAGGAACCAAATTCCAGTGCCCTTAACAGCTGAGCAGACTCTCCAGTCCCTCACCCCTATACCTTGACGTACTTTATCCATGTTAGGTTCTGACAGTTTCAGAGTCTGAGATCTTTGCTGAGGTCTTTGACCCGTGTTGAGTTCATGTGCACGGGATGAGAGAAGGGTATGTTTTTTTTTAATTCTTCTCCATGCTGACTGATATCCAACTGACTCAGAGCTGTGTTCTTGAGGCTTTCATTTTTCTGATGCACATTTAGGCACCTTTGTCAAAATTACACGAGCATATTGTAAGGATAGTTATGGCTATTCTAGTCTAGTCCAGTCCATTCTACTGACTCATGTGTGTGTACCACGCTGGTTTATTATTGCGACTCTGTACGGTTTGGAAACAGGTGTTTTACCAGGTAGGGTTTGGTACCTCCAGAATCATTCTCTTTCATTCATGATTATGTTTTCTGTGAACATCTTTTATTGTGAATGAGCTGTTTGCCTGACGATTTTTCCTCAGCATGTTCCTGACTTGTACAAAGGAAAGTTTCTGATTTCAGTATGTTGATTTTGTATCCTTTTTCTTGGGCCTTGGACATCTGTGATGATGTCATTGCTTGATTTTTTTAAAAATCATCTATTATTTTTTCAAGTCAAACATTTCCAATGTTCAAGTGGGTCAAGGTCACAATAGGGTTGAGGTTTTATTTCTCTCTGCTGGGGGAGTGCATCTCAATGGTTAAACCTTAATTTTACACTCTTAGTGCACAAGTTCTGATTTCCAACTCCATGCCAAGAGTAAAATACTAACTTCAGAAGCAACCACAACTGATAGATAGGCCTACCTTGAATTAATTACAATCACAATTTAATTTAACACAGTTTAATTTAACACAGTCAGTTAAAAACATAATCCCTTTGACACCAATTGCTTTGTTGGTCTAAAGGAGCAAAGACAGCATAGTAGTGTGCTAAGTTCCTAGATAATAAAGTTAATATGGAAACAGAATCATGTGAGACTAGCAGTTAATATGAGAGCGATGGAAAAATACAAAAAGAAGGGGTAACTAGAAGGAGCGTAGAAAAGAAGAGAGGACACAAAGGAGTGCTAGCTGAAGTCTTGATGACAGGAGAGATATGAGAAGAATTGGAATCAGACACCCCAAACATGCCCGGTCCTTGGGAAGCCAAGCCTGGGAGGTGCCAGGCCTACCTGTTTTGGGAGAACAGGACAGAGCACTGTACGAAATTAAAGTGAGACCTCTCTTTCTGTGTCAGTGTACCTGCTCAGCTGAAGGTAGCTTGCGGGGTAGGCTGTGGGCATTCTAACAGGGTCTTTCGATCTTCAGGCACTGAAAAGGGCTTTTGGCAAGCTTCTAATGGGCATATGCCCTAATGCCTTTAAGCAGTTGTCACTCATCCCTCTTCTTGGGAACTAGGAAGTCTTGCTCCAGCCTATGGCTCAGACCAGACTGCAACCTTGTGGAATATGGCACCATTCTGACTCAAAGGTTTTCCTTTCTAGCTATTGGTAATGAGCACTCCGTAATTGGAAGAATCCTCTTCTTCCCTGAGCCTCAGAGAGGGATGTACATGAAGGAATCTTACCTCTAGAGTGACCTAACTACCTACTGAGCTGGGGGTCAATTCAAACTGGCTTCTTGCAGCTGCTCTGGTGAAATGCTAGAAAGAGAGGATTTTCCTGGCCCCTGTATGGCATGCGGACTGCTAGATCCCTGTGGTTGGATTGCAGATCTGATGTGTCCAGCAATGGTTCTGCTTTTAGACTCTCTGATTTGTCACCCCCCGCCCCCCGCTTTGGACTCTGCCCTCCTTCTGCTAATCTCTCTCTCTCTCTCTCTCTCTCTCTCTCTCTCTCTCTCTCTCTCT
>JADRCH010000045.1:3914775-3967280 GCA_019843965.1 Rhynchomys soricoides
TCTCTCTCTCTCTCTCTCTCTCTCTCTCTCTCTCTCTCTCTCTCTCTTTCTGTCTCTCCCACCCCACCCTGTAAATGAAATTCTCTGCATTGATTAGGGTGCAGGTTTTCTTAGGGAGGCTCCAGCCATCCGCCATTTCCTTCGCCTTTGCTGCCTCAGCGGAGCCCAGGAAGGGCGAGCCCTTGGGGAGGGAAGCTGGACTCTTTCTCCTGTTCTAACTAACGAGTTTTGTTTTTATTCTCCTACTGAAACTGGTGTTGGTTTGCCATCTGAGGCCTCTTAGGGCAGCTGTTCACAAACAATTCCTCACTTCTCCCCTGGAGACTGGATGCATGAATGTTCCTGTATCCATGTGTGTATTACCATCGTCTAGTCCATTAAATTTATTTTTATGTATTTTATTCTGGCTGATGACATTATAAATAGAGGTATTTTTCCTAACCTGATTTCTAAATTGTCCATAGAACACACCTAGCGGTACATGGATTTCTGTGTGTAGATATCATATCATGCAACTTTGCTGAATATTTGTTTCTTCTAATAGACTTTCAATGGCTTCCTCAAGGTTTTCTGTAGGTAAGATTGCATCTTATGCAAATAAAGACAATGCTCTAAATACTAGAATGGTCTTCTTGAGTATCGCTTTCCATCTCTAGCAAGATTTTGTCTTTAACTCTGTGTTGTCTGATACTAGGACAGACCCATGCCAACCCCAAAGGCTGCTACTTGCCATGTTTCTACCAACCTTTGCTGTCAGTTTGCCGCTTTGAATAGAAACAGTGTCTCTTCTATAAAGCAGGTAGTCCAATGTTCCTTTTAAATACAGTATGATGATTCTTGCTTTATTCCCTTGGATGCCAAATGCACACAAAGAAAATATTGTTATTGATAAGGTTGTGTTTACACCAGCCTTTATCTTTCTTTTTCTATAGCTCATGGATTTTTTTGTGTGTGTTTGTTGGTATAGATGTTGGTATGGGCAGATGTGTGGGGGTGAGCTTGTACCAGTGTGTACATGGTCTGGAGACCAGAGAGTGGTGTGAGGCATGTTCCTCAGTTATTCCCCATCTTTATTCTTTGATGCAAGGTTGCTCTCTGAACCAGAGCTCACCAGTCGCATAGACTGGACGGCCAGCAATCTTTAGTGCTTCTCCCGCTTCTGGCTCCCTGGTGCTGCCGTTAAGGGTGCATACTCCCACATCAGGTTTAGCTCATGTATTCTTTATTCTTTTAGCTCTTCTTGCTTTCTTTTATATTAAGTAAATATTTTCTAGTATAGCACTTACTCATTTAAATAATTTAAAATTGCATTTTATTTGTTGTGTGTGCGTGCATAGGTGTGCATGCTGAAGTGCACATGAGGTCGGAGGACAGCTTGTGGGAGTCAGTTCTCCCCTTCCTCCGGGTAGTTCCACAGATGAAACTCTGATCATCAGGTTTAGAGGCAAGTGCACTAACCCACTGAGCCATCTCTCTGTCCATCGTTTTACTAATTAAAAAAGCTTTTTATTGATTCTTTGTGAATTTCACATCATGCATCCCAATCCCACTCATCTCCCCGTCCCTCTGTATCTGCCCTCCGCCCACAAAATAAAAAATAAACAAAACAAAAATCATGGGCTGGAGAGACGGCTCAGCGGTTAAGAGCACCGACTGCTCTTCCAGAGGTCCTGAGTTCAATTCCCAGCACCCACATGGTGGCTCACAACCATCTGTAATGGGATCTGATGCCCTCTTCTGGTCTGTCTGAAGACAGCGACAGTGTGCTCATATAAATAAAATAAACAAATCTTAAAAAAAAAAAAATCTCGTCTTGAAAACTGCAGTGTGTCACAATATCACATGTCTTTACTTGCAAATGTTCATTGAAATGAACATTGTCTGGTTCAAGGCTTCTGCTGCACCATCAGTACTGGATCCTCACTGGGACTCCTCTCAGAGAGCCTGTTGTTGTCCTGTGTCATGGAGATCTATCTGTAGGACTGTTCCCTTCATGCACTCCATCAGTTCATAGATGAGGTAGATGTTGGGATGGACAACTCAAAGTCCTGGATCTGGGCCTGGATGGGAGCTGAGTTGGTCAGCCTGCCAGCTCTCCTGCATTCTTACCCCAAGCAGGCTCTCCAGCACCACCCCAGCTAGCTACCCAGTGCCACAGCCTGCGAAGGGCAGGGCCAGCTCTCCCACTCTCATGACCCTGAGGCCAGCTCCCCCTTGCCTCACCCTCACCACCTTTGCAGGTGGCCTCAGGATTATGAAAGTGGAAGAGCTGGCCCCACCCAGGTGTAGCACTCACAGGAAGTCTGGCTTTAGGAGCTAATTCATTTTTATATAGTTCTTTGTCCATCTCTCCTTTAGGAGGTCTTTCTTTTTTGGTAGCTTGAATAGATTTTCTTTTATTGAATAGATTTTTTTCATATAATATACTCTGATTATGAGTTTTCCCTCCCCTACCATTTCCCTTTTCTGTTACATTATTTTGCATATGTCACATCTACAGAAGTTACACATAATAATACACAGTATGCTATTACTTTATATAATTTTTCACAACTTCTGTGAAAGAGACAAAATAACAAATCTGCATTTGTGTGGCTTGTTACAACACCCTTCTTTTTTGTTACTTCTTTTACTTCTTGAGATTATAATATAATTACATCATTTTCCTATCTTCTACCAAAATTTCCCACATACCCCTCCCTGCTCTTTTTCAAGTCTATGGCCTGTTACATTCATATGTATATGTATATGTGTGTATATATGTGTGTGTGTGTATGTGTGTGTGTGTGTGTATATATATATATATATATATATATATATATATATTCATTTATATTCCTAAACACATAAATGCAACCAATCAGTCTGTATAATGTGATTGTATGTATGTTTTCAGGGCTGACATTCAGTTATTGGATAATCAATTTAATCGATTGGTGTTTCTCCCACTCTCAGCATTACATAGTTACCTGTAGTTCTTTGTGTTGTGTTGAGGCCTTGTCCCCCTTCATGTTAGCGTGTCTAATGTCATTGTCCTTGTTCAGCTCATATTTAGGTGACATGTTGGTGAGACTTGGGTGTAGCTTCTGGCATTGCTGGGAGACTATCTCACAGAAAATGCCCTGACCCTCTGGTTCTTCCAATCTTTCTCCCTCGTCTGCAATGTTCCCTGAGCCTCTGCTGGGAGTACACCACCCTTCCAATTCAGAATACCTGGCTTCTTCTGATTTGTCTGTGGCTTAGCACTACAAGCTGGTGCACTTCTTTACTCTAAAATGCTTTCTTTCCAGTTTACCCTTTGGCATAGTGATTGAGAACTATATGACATTTGTATATGTTATAGCATTCATTATAGAATTATTTTCACACGACTCTATTTGACTGATTTTTTCCATCAGGGCTGGAGAGCTGGCTCAAAAGTTAGTGACACATGTTGCCTCATAACTATCTCTAATTCCAATTTCAGGAGATTTGACATCGTCTGTCTTTTTCAGCTACCATGCATGACCATACATACAGGCATAGAGTGCACATAAATACACACAAACAAAACACTTAACACATGCAGCAAAAATCCATTTAAAATATTTTAAAAAGATGCATACTGTTATCTCGTCCTTGGTTTCCTGCCATGATAAATCTCCCTGATGTATGTCCCTCTTCTATTTCATCTCTAGAAACTTCAGTTCATAGTTCTTATGCTTTTAGCGATTCTGTTTTGTTCTTCGGTGAAAGCCACTGTTTCATCTTAATTTCTGAAGACGGCTCTGTGGGCTGTAACACTGCTGTTTGATCCATGCCTCCCTCCCAACAGTTTGGGCTGTGTTGGGCCTCCATTGCTTTTGGTGATAACCAGCTTGATCATTTATTGGTATTCCCTTACATGCTGTGGCTTCCTTTCAGGGTTAAGATTTTCTCTTTGACATTAGCTTCAGTATTTTCACTATATCCAAGGAATCTGTGTTCATTGAGTTTCTCAAATGTGGTGATTGATTTTTAAAAGATCTGGTAAATATTTAGCCATTAGGGGTTTTTTTTTTGTAACTTTTAAGATAGTTTTTATTATATTTATTCAGTGTGTGTGTGTGTGTGTGTGTGTGTGTGTGTGTGTGTGTCCACATTCATCATGGGGCTCATGTTAGGGTCATGAAGAGTCAGAGGATAACTCAGAGGAGTCAATTCTCTTCTCCCACTGTGTAGTCCTGGGATGTTACTGCAGTGATCAGGCTTGACAACTGTAGCTGTTGCTCAGGAAGCATCTTCCCGCCCTGGTCTTTTGTCTCCTGTCACCTCTCCCTTCCCTGTTGCTTCTTCTATTGAGTGTGTGGGGATGTGCTCATGGGCCTCACACTGCTTTGAGCCTTTGCACACCGTAACCATTATTTTTCTGTTTTTCTTTTTTAATGTTGTCTCCTATTTATTGATTTATGTTTGAAAATTTTATAGTTTCTTCCAGCAACTCCAGTTTATGATTGAGCTACTCTCATGAAAATATTTCATTTCAGTTGTTTTCAACTTCAGAATCTCAATTTTTAAAACAATTCTGTGCCTCTATTGATTTTAATATTGCTATCCAATACTTAAAACTGTTAATGTGAATTATGTTATTTAAAAATACACTTGTAATAATTGATTTGGATTTTTGTTTCCTAAGCATAATATTCTTACTTTCTCAGAGGCAAATTGGGGGCTTGCTTTGTCCCCACTTTGAGTGGTTCACACTTGAATGCCTGATAATCAATTTTCTTTGAAAACTGGATGTTTCGGGTAATATCTGCAGACTCTCTGGGTGCTTGTCTTCTCTCTTGAGTTTCCTGTTGTGTATTTACTCATGTACCCTCTGCTGACTCCCTGTAGTGCCTTGTGATGTCACTCCTGAGCAGAGTCAATCTTGAGCATGTGTCTGTCTCCTGGATTGCCCAGGATGACTGCTTTTTACCAGGTTATGCTTAGTTCTTTGCTTAGCTCTTCATAAGCTTTTAGGTGGCTTGCTTCTATTGGTAGGCAGTGTACTGGCTGTTAGGTTCCATTATCATATGCTAGTTTCTGTAGGATTTTAGCATTCCTTGGAGCCTATGCTGTGTCCCAGTCTGCTTCACTTAGTGAAGTCCTTTGGAAGGGCCAGGATAGTGCTAATCTATGAGGCTGCTCAGGCCACAGAAACTCTTGTTGGACCTTTCCATGATTTTTTCTATAAAGCTTTTAGCTGACATACTGTTTAGGTTCGATATATTCTTACTTTTTGCAACTAAAGGGGTTGTGAAGTTATCAGAAACTCTTTTTTTTTTTTATTTTTTAATTTACATTTCTCCCCTTCCAAATCCCCATATCCCATCCCCCACCCCCTGCGTCTTCACCCACCCACCCACTCACCCACCCACTCCTGTCTTCCCTCCCTAGCATTCCTCTACACTGGGGCATCTAACACCCTTAGGCCCAAAGGCCTCTCCTCCCACTGATGTTCGACAAGGCCATCCTCTGCCAAATATGCAGCCGGAGCCATGGGTCCCTCCATGTGTATTCTTTGGTTGGTGGTCCAGTCCCTGGGAGCTCTGGTAGGTCTGGTCAGTTGACACTGTTGCTCCCTCCATGGGGCTGCCAACCCCCTCAGTTCCTTCAGTCCCTTCTCCAACTCTTCCATTGGGAACCCTGTGCTCAGTCCAATGGTTGGCTGTGAGCATCCATCTGTGTATTTGTCAGGCTTTGGTGGAACCTCTCAGTAGACAGCTACATCCGGCTCCTGTCAGCATGCACTTCTTGGCATCCACACAATAGCATCTGGGTTTGGTGGCTGTATATGGGATGGATTGCCAGGTGGGGCAGTCTCTGGATGGCCGTTCCTTCAGTCTCTGCTCCACACTTTGATTCCATATTTCCTCCTGTGAGTATTTTGTTCACCCTTCTAAGAAGCACTGAAGCATCCACATTTTGGTCTTCCTTCTTCTTGGGCTTCATATGGTTATCAGAAACTCTTAATTGTACTTACATGATTTTCTTACTGTAACACTACTCATCTTTCACATGCTTTGAACCAAGTGCGATTCCTCTCCTGAGCCAAAAGCTCCTGCTGATATGCCCTGCCTCTCTTCTGGTTCTAGTTTGGCACCATTTTAACAGAGCTGGAGTGCTTTCTTCCTCTGAAGTGACATCCCTTTGCAAGCAAGGGTAGGGCGGGATCATAGCTCCTGGTCTCCTCAGCTCTCTTTCCTGGTGTGAGACCTTGACCCTAGAAGCAAGCTGAGGCGGGATGCTCAGGACTAAGTGCTCTTGACTTGCTGTGTCTGAAGTGAAGCTTCTGCTCTATGAGAGAGGACTTGTTGGAGGAGGAGAGTCCCAAGTTTTCTTGCTTGCCACTGTCTAATAGTGCTTCTATACTATTTAGATAAAGTGAGGAAAATGAATGCCAGTGTCTTGCTTCTACTGGTGTAAAGTCAGAGTCACAGACCAGGAATTGTCAGAGTCCTACTTGGCCACACCTTCCTAGAGTAGAGCTTTCAGCTCATTGAACCACTGGTCAGGAAAAGGCAGATGTGAATATATCATTTCTCCAACATTGGACTCTTACTTTTCCCCCCTGAAATTTAGATATTATTGAATAGCTGTTTCTTCTTATGTTTGTCATAAAATATTTTCCAAAAATCTTATGTATTGTTGTAGGGATCATCTTCATCAATTAAATAGTAAATGCTTTGGTATTAGTACCATTGCATGTAGGCCAGAAAAAGTGGAGTCCATCCAAAGGTGAAAATCATATTTTCTTTTGAGAAAAGTCTAGAAGCATATGGCTGTCTTGGTCCAGATTGTGACCTAGGTGAGCAAGGACTTCCTAGCTCTTAACAGGAATTCTGTGGTCCAGCCTCCATTAGCCTCCCAGAACCTTTTTGAAATGCATCCACCCAGACTGTCACCTTGAGTTTTGTTCTTTGGCATCCCATGACTTACATAATTTCCAGGACTCTAAGATCTTACACATAAGTTCAAACGACCTTGTAGAATTTTATTTCCAGGCTGTATTTGTGTGAAGCAGATGGATTGATTTTGTCACAGGCATAATACATTGTTAATTTTGGAAATGGTTTTTGTAAAGAAAACAAGCTGGGTTATTTTCTTTTTAATTTTTAATTATGTGCAAGGATATATCTTCAGTATAAAGAAATCAAATGGGCTTTTCACAACTCAGAAGGCACTGTTGTCCTCTAGGATGGCTGTCTTAGTTAGGGTTTTATTGTTGTGAAGAGACACTATGACCAAGACAACTCTTATGAAGGACAACATTTTATTGGGGCTGCCTTACAGTTACAGAGGTTCAATTCATTATCATCATGGCAGGTAACAAGGCAGCATTCAGGCAGACATGATGCTGAAGAAGGAGCTGAGAGTTCTCCATCTTGATCTAAAAGAAGCCAAAGGGAAAACTGTCCTCAGGCAACTAGGAGGAGGATCTCAAAGCCCATCTCCACAGAGACAGAGTTCCTCCAACAAGGCCACACCTCCTAATAGTGCCACTCCCTAGGCCAAGCATATTCAAACCACAATGACCCAGGAAGGAACTGGAGTCAGAAAAGAGATAGGCAGACACATGGTAGTGAAATGTGAGAAGAAATGGACAACCATCTCATAGTGAACTTCTGGAACATGTTTATAAGTATCAGACACTGGAGATATCCACCTGTGCTTGAGGGTGGAAAGCCAGTGGTGGGTACTTGGGCCAAGTCCAGCAAAGGGTACTTTTCATTGCCATGTTCTAGACCTTGACAAGAGAGGTGTTCAACCAACCCTTGACACCCACACCTTGAACATCACTGAGGCCAGCAACTGGGTAGCTAGCAAGTTTTAAAGGATTTGGTTTTGTTGAGAGGGATGGTTATTGTAACAGAGAGCCAGTTAAAGAAAAAGGAAATTCCCCATAGAGAAGTATTCCCTGAAGCTTTACATTTTGTTGCCAATAGACCAGTAAAGTTGCTTTCACTTATTATTTTAACTGTAGAATCAAAGATGAAAAGGGATGCTGGGAGTAAACTGTGTTAATAGAGGCTCATGACTCATTATTAGTGATTAAAGTGGGAGAGAGGTTAAAGGAAGGACTTGTCTGCTAAGGCAATCAGAAGGAAGACCAGGGACTTGTCAGAACCAGAAGACGACTATCTTAAGCATCAGAAACAAAAGTCCATTTACCTTTATAGATCATTCTTGGGTTAGCCAGTGTCACTTTCTGGGGACAGCTAGGTTGGTTGATTAAATGCATCCCGCTGGAGTAAACCTATTATTTCTCACCTCTGTTCATCTCTAAAAGTTAAGCCAAGCCACAAAATAGTACAGAAGAAGACAAAACTTGATCCATAGCCTTATAGACTTGTAAGTTGTCCTGACAGAAAAAATACCTCAAAGCAAAGAATGTTAGATTAAATTGATTTTATAAAAGTACAGATTTTAAACTGGGTATAGTGGCATGTGGCTTTAATCCCAGCACTCAGGAAGCAGAGGCAGGGGAATCTCTGAGTTGGCATCCAGCTTGGTCTGTGTAGTGAGTTCCAGGACAGCCAGACCTTCATAGTGAGATCCTGTCTGGGGTGTGTGTGTGTGTGTGTGTTCAGATTTAAAACTGCCAATTTTAATATATAGAAAGCTTCAATAAATAATTAATAAATGATACTAATAGAGAGAGACAAATAGTACTTAAATTTAGAGATATTTAAACTTAAAAAAGATCCAAAAGCAAGCTGGTGAAATATCCCAGGAGTTTTAAGGAGAGCATGCAATACGTGTGTGTGTGTGTGTGTGTGTGTGTGTGTGTGTGTGTATTTTTTTCCCTTGGAAACTTACCCTAAGGAATTAATCACTGAAAGAATTAAAAATATTTAATAATAAATATTATTACATATTTAATAATAAAGCTTTAAATATATTTAATAACAGGGAATTCATAGGTAATAGCACATACAGGACTCTCATGATGTATTCATAACTGGTTATGTTAGTATATGTGGGGGACTTCATCACCCTATAATTAAACACATATGCTTGGCCCCTTTGCTTTTCTGACACTGAGATGTTCCCAATGTCACACAGATCTCCCGGTGTGTTTTATTACTGATGTGTTATATTAAGTTGGTGGTGCGTTTTTAAGCTGTGATGCATCTTTCACAGAAGAGGATGTATGTCTTACTGCTCTGTGTCACACCAGTGCATACTCTCTTCCTCCATGTGTCCCTCTCGAGTCACAGGAAAGGCAAACAGACCCAGCACCACCAGTCTCCATACTTCCAGCAGACTTCCTAAAAGTCTGATCTTTATGCCATGCGTAGAGTCTTGAACTGGGGCTTACACCTTCAGGAAGATAGAATAAACATGCCTTTCTCTGCTCCTTCAACTGAGGACAGCTGTGGAATCTGGACATTACATGTGTAATCTAAACAGAGTGAAATCCAACAACAAGAAGGCAAACAGTCAGGACCTCAAGGTCTAAGGACAACACTGGGGGAAGTTCCGGCTTTTCTCTAGATCATGCATGTCTCAGAGTAGTTACAGGGAGAGCTGATGACCCAGAATTACCAGTGGACAAACACATGTGCATGTGTACACACATACACAAACACACACTCACATATCCATACAAACTCACACATTAACACATACACACACCTCACAGATACACACAGCCACATGCACACATGCTCATGTCCATTCACCCATACACACAAACTTATACACACATTCTCAAACACACATACAAACATACATACACATCTTGAAGCTTGATTTTTTTAATTAAAGGGAAAATCAAGAGACACTTATCAAGACAGAAAGGTTTTAGATAATATGGCTCTGCATATTTGAATAGCACGCAAAGAACCATAACACCATCCCTACCCCATGCTAACAAGGGGTAAGGCCTCTTCCTTCCGTGTCTGTGATGAAGTTGCTGAAGTCTGTCAATAGGTTGAGTAGGATACTGTGAGCTAAACATCTACCCGTACCTAGCAGCTCCTCCTACCTCCTGCTACGAGGGTATCAGAGGCCTGCTGGATTTATAACTGTCACTCTCCCCAGCTGAGATGACACTCTTCCTACTGCTAGGCTGCTGGTGATCATATGAGAGGCTAGAAGTCTTGCCCTTGCCCAAAGGGAGGAAGGAACCTGACCCATGCATGACTGGAGAATCAGTGGACGTCAAGAAGAATGTTGGCTTTCTACTTCTGTTGGCCAATAACAATGCATTTCTATGCCACAACAGGCCAGAGAAATCCAGAATATTAATAAGACCAGAGACTCCAATGTAGCCTTAAAATGTATGTATTCCAATTGAAAATTACTCATTATACTGTGAACCAGGAAAATCCCAAACAGAATGGAAAAAGAAACCAGCAGCCCGTGGGCTATAGACACATGCACTGCATGCAGCTTTTGCCAGGGTGTGGGAGATCCAAACTCAGGTCCTCATGCATGCATAGCAAGCACTTTTCCCATTGAATTATTTCCCTAGCCCTGAGATGGCTCAATGAGTAAAGGCACTTCCTGCCAAGCCTGACAGCAGCATAGTACCTCCTCTTACGAACACGAAAAAGCAATAAAAGTCATTTACACTTTCAATATAAGCCCCACGAATATCCTTAAAAACACAATGGGGAGGACAGAAGAAAGCATCAGTGAGCTGGAAGAGAACATGGAGAACAGACCAGCAGAGAGGACAGAGCTTCCACAGCCAAGAACAGACCAGCAGAGGAGACAGAGCTTCCACAGCCAAGAACAGACCAGCAGGGAGGACAGAACCTCCGTAGCCTGAGGAACTGCAGCTATGGGTGTCCTTGAATTCCAGACAGAAAAGAAGGCGAGAAGGGTGTGTGTGTGTAAAAATGTAGTCGTAATAAAGAAAAATGACCCAAACCTGGCAAAAGACATAACTTACAGATTCAAAAGTTGAGCAGATCTGTAAGGGCCGAACCCAGAGAAATTCACAGGCACACACATCGTGGAAAAAAACAGAACACTGAAAACAAAGACAAATTTTTGAAAGCAGCAGAGAGAAACAATCACAGCAGAGTTCTCATCAGACGCTGATGAAGGTCACAGGAAGTGGCTTGCCATTTCTCAACCATTAAAGAACCATTAAACCAGACTTCTGTGTGCAGCAAGACAACATTTCTGTACCTTCTCAGACGAAATAAAACGGAACGTCTTTTTCACTCACAGACTAAAATCATAGCTGAGTAAATTTCCTGCTGGACATGATTGTACACATCTGAAATCCTAGTAGTCAGGGATGCTGAGCCAGGAGGATTCATCACAAGTTCAAGGCTAGCCTAGGTTACACAGTGAAACATTGTCTCAAAACCACAAAAACAAAGAAAGAAAACTATTTAAAAAGAGAGAAAGAAAAAGGACAGAAGGAAGGGAGGGAGGAAGGAAGAAAGGAAGGAAGGAAAAAGGAGTTGAAAGATGGGTCAGGGTCTAAGAACTCTTGAAGAGGAACTGAATTTGATCTCCAGCACCTACATGTGGAGGCTGACAACTGCTTATAACTCCAGCTGACAGGGATCTGACATCTTCTAGCTTCTGAGGGCATTGCTCTAATATGCACACCCAACACACACACACAAATACAAATAAAATCTAAAAAAAAAAAAAAAAGGGAGACAAGAATGGAAAAAAGAAAAGCTCCCCTTAAACAAAAAGGGAAAAAATAAAAGAAGAAATTCTGGAAGATTAGGAAAGAAGAATCCACAGCGTGGGTGAGAATATAGATAGATACACTCTCCTACTCTTGAATTCTCTAAGTCACATGGGACAGCTGGCGCACAAGGGTTATGACCCGGTTACATGTGGCTTTGAATGAGCTTACAGATGTTACTCAGGACTGTCACACATAGGAGAGAATAGTGGATGGTAAGAGAGGCAAGCTTTCTGCACTGCACTTGTCTTGGTAAAAGGATGACACGGGTCAGCTTTGTATGAATGTGAATAAACTGTATGCATAAAACCTCAAGGTAACTCTAAAAGTAGAATCCTATAGCTATGTGCTCATGGATACGGTAATATATTAAAATGTAACCTGAGGGAAGACGATAAAGGTAAACCCTAGAAATAAAAAAATATTGTTTTAAAAAACAGACATTAGCCCTAGCCTCATTATTACAACAAATGTAAAAAGCATAATTCAGTTTAAAAAAAAAAAAAGTAGAGCTTGTCAGGAACCAAACCCCATCAAACTCTGTGCTGTCTGCTTACTTAAAATATGACATTTTATGTGTATTTTACACAGAGATTAATCAAAGAAAGCAGGAGTGGCTATATTAATTTTACATAAAATTGGCTCAGAATGAGATGCTCACCACAGACAGAGACATTCAGCTACAAGAAGTGTTAATCCATGAGGGAAACACAGCAGCACTGTACACGCCTATGCAATGCAAGAGCCTGTGAAGTGAACAGCTAGAACTGAGAAGAAAAATGAGACCAACCCACAGCTTCAGTTAGGAAACATCAACATCCATTTCTGACAACTGGTAGACCCATTGTACAGGATACCATGGAAGAGACAGAAAAGCTAGCAGTGACAACTGCCAGCAAGAGCCAATCCAAATAAAAAGAACTCTGCTCAACAGACAGGGTACACATTCTTTTCAGATACCACCTACACTTTTCAGACGCTGTTCCATGCCACAGAGGGAATATCAACAATTTTTTAAAATCTAAGTCCTGACAGGCATTAGTGGCTGGTGTCTGTCATTCCAGCACTCAGGAGTCTGACTATACAGACTCAAACTAAGAATGGATAAGATGGAAATTTTCACTTGCAAAATAAACAACACACTTCTTAATAACCCATAATAACCCAAATTTAAAAAATATGAAAAATATCACATCAAATTTTGTGCAATTACAGAGCACTAACAGGGAAATTACTGACATCAAATGTGCATATATACGTCCAATTTTTCAGCTTTATATGACTAATCCATGGCATATGTATCCTATCTAAATATTGTATTATATATTTTATGTATATATATGAATGATATGCTCCTATCTCAAGAACCTAGAAAAAGAACAGACTAAAAGGAGGATAATAATGATAAGAGCAGAGATCATTGGGCTTGAGAAAACAGAACTATAGAAAATGCTGAAGAGTAAAGATCTGGTTCTTTGAAATAATAAAAATCCACAAATCTCTAGCAAATTGTCGAACAGAAAGAAAACATACATTACTGATAGCAGAAACAGTCTGTGGGCTCTTTCTACTCAGTGAAATGGGCCAGTTCCTCAAGAGCCTCAAAATGCTGCAATTTACCCACTGTGTATGAAACTTGGAATAACCCTACAGCTAGTCATAGGCAGTAATGAAGTTGAATTTAAAGACTTCTGAACAGGTCAAACATGATGGTGCATGCCTGGATTCTGTGCTTGGGGGGCAGAGGCAAGAGAATCAGGAATTCAAGGCCAGTTTTGGGTACATAGTAAGTCTTGGGCCAGCCTATGTTACATGAGATCCTGTATCCAAAAAAAGAAAAAAAAGAAAGAAAGAAAGATTATGAATCATTATTAGCCAAAATGATCTCACTGCTCTGTTGAGCATTTGAAGGAGAATTAACAACAATTTTACACAACTCCTGGAGACAAAAAAAGTCCTCTTGGAAGGAACGTGTTTCAGTTCTTATATAGATGTGATTATACTTTGGTTTCCCAAATAGAGACAATGCAATAGAAAGAAATCATTTAGCACTATCACTTGGGAACGCAGACACAGAATCTCCCAAAAAGTAAGTGTTAGACTTTGGCAGAATGACAATCACTCAATGTGACCAAGTGGGCTTAATTACAGGAACCTTAGCTTGCTTAATATTAAAAAATCAATATAACCTATCGTATTAGTCACATAAAAAATTGGACATATCTTAATGATTAAAAACTCTCGTTAGCATTGAGCTTGACAGCACAGGCCTGTATTCCCAGCTCCTTGGGAAGCTGAGGCAGGAGAACCATAAATTCAAGGCTTTCTTAGGCTACAGAATGGGTTCAAGTCTCAGCTATAATTTGTGGCTCCCACTCGGTTACCAGGTAACATAAGGAGATCCTGACTCAAATACAAAATTTAAAATGTGCTGGGCATGTAGCCCAGAGGTAGAGTACTTACCAAGAATGTGTAAAGCCCAATATTCAGTCCCCAGTATCACAAAACAAAAAATAAGCAATGTCTGGGAATAGAGGGGCCAGAGATGGCTAGCAGAGAGAGCCCTTGCACTTCTGTAGATGATCCAGATTTGGTTTTCAGCACCTGTGTGGTTGCATACACACACACACAAACACACACACACACACACATGCATGTGTGTGTATGCATGCAAGCAAACACTCACATACAATAAAAATAAATTAAAAGATCAGTAAGAGTAGAGATGACTGTGGCTACTTCAATAAAGAACATTAAATAAATAGATAAAAGAAATAAAAGTACAGCCAATGTCATAACTAGTGAAAGACTCTTTCTCTAGGAGCAGGTGTGTCAAGGATTTATAACCCCTATTGGTTCCATTTAACATGGAGGTAGGAGCTGTGTCCAGTTCCGTAGTGAAGAAAACAAAGCAACATGAGCATACAAATTGGACAGCAAGTGATGAAACTGTTACTGTAATCCTATGACAGGGCTGTGTAGAAAATGCTGAAGTATCTTCAGAGACATCAAGACCTAAGATGCCAGTTCAGCGTGCTCAAAGACACAAAAGTCACACATAAAGCCCTCCTGGACTTCTATACCGTTCTAGTGAATGTGAGGGTCTTGAGGCTAAAAAGATGAACTGTAATGTTAGTTTGTCATATATTGCTTAATTAAGGGCACATTCTGAGAATGGTGTGACTGGGCAATTTTATCACTGTTTTAACATTATCCTTGGGGATTGCTGTCATAAACAGAGGTAGTTATTGGCCAAAATGTCATTATGTCTCATATGAGCGTATAATTCCATTAAAATGAAAGTACTAGGTACACATTTAGGAAAACATCTGTGAGTCCTATGTTCTGGAAAATTTGACGAAATGAGAAAAAGATCTAACTCCACAGAGAGCTGGCTCGTGTTTATGGATTGAGGGGCTGTGGTGTTTTAAAAGTCTATGGATGCCTTTGCCTCAGAGGTAGATTAAGAGTGAAGATGGAGATGCCAGCTCTCCTTTAATTGTCTCAGGACATTCACACTGCCAAGAGTAGTCTAAGGCCAGTCTGAGGCATTGAGACATGGATGTGTGCTGTAAAGAGGACTTCGTGCTTGTCTATCACCCAATGTTCAGCCTCAGTGATGGGTGTCAAGTGCTGGAGCTCAGCATTTGTCTCTGTCCCAGTAGACAGGATCTCACATACAGACCACTTTAACAGTGGAGCTGTCAGCCTACTCCAGCAGTCTCAGTTATAAGGCTTCACATTTTGCACCATTGTAGGGTTTTGTTTTGGTTTTGGTTTTTTTTGGTCTTTTGTTTTCTTTTGTTTTTCTTTGCATTCACTGAGATACATTTTTAAAAAATCTTAAGGAAGTCTTGTCCTGATGCCTAACATCAACCAAGTTTTGTCACTTATAAATAATGCTAAGGCTCTAGTTCTGAAAAAGTAAATTAATTTCCCATGTGTAGTAACAAACTGAATATCACTCAGGCTCCTTTCTAAGGTCAGCTTAGAAAGAATCTGCTGCCTCTACTGCTTTGCCCACATCACAGTCACACTGTGTTTTGTCTACCTTCTTTCAACCTGGAATTCGGGGGGGGGGGAAATCAATTATGTTCCTCAATATATAAAGGGGGCTGCCAACATTAGTTTTCCAACACACACACACACACACACACACACACACACACACACAGCACCTTAGCATGTGTTCTTTCTCAACAATTTCATTATCTTTAATTTAATTTTGGGAAATAGACTTTCTCTTTTGCCTTAAATGTCTTCTCATAGAAGCTTTGATGAGATCGAATAGAGAAAAGAGTAGCTTTGGGGGGAATTTTACAACCACTTTCTTAGTCAGGGATGATTAAGTAGTAGACTAATAGATTATCTTGAAGACTTTGGTTGGAATGGTGAGAGTATGACGATGACCCCTATGCGTTCCTTGCTACTGCCCCAATGTTCTAGGTCCCCGAATGAAAGACACACGCACACAGCCTTTCTATTTAGATATACCTAAAACAGCTCAATGGTTGGGCCACTTCCTAACCTCCACTTGGCTAATCCACCTCCCTCTGATAGTTCCCAAGTTATTACTTACTAAATCCTATATTCCTTCTTTGCTGCCCTGGACCCAGTTGGGCAGCCCTCTTGGACCACTGTCCGCTGGCTCCTACATGGCAGCTATGCTTTCTGACCTTCTCAGGCAATGTGTCTCTCCTCTCCTCTCCTCTCCTCTCCTCTCCTCTCCTCTCCTCTCCTCTCCTCTCCTCTACTCTACTCTCCTCGCAGCATGGCTGATCTCTTCCTTCTTCCTCTTTCTCCCTCCCCCACCCCCCACCCCAATCCTAAAAGTCCTGCCTCTGTCTGCTCTGCCCAGCCATTGGCTGTCGGCGTGTTTATTTACCAATCCGAACCAACTGTGGCAGGGTCCCAGAGTGTCTTATATGTGGACACTAGTGTGAGCAGTTTTGAAGACCCAAATTAACATGAGAATAGAAGCAGGTACAGTTCTCAACCTTCCTAATGCTGAGACTCTTTAATATTCCTCATGTCATGGTGATTCCCAACCATGAAATTATTTCATTCCTACTCCATAACTGTGATTTTGCTACTGTTATGGATTGCAATGTAAATATCTAGTATGTGACCACAAAGGGGTCATAACCTACAGATCGAGAAACATACCCATTTACAGTTGAGGAACCCAAGGCTCACAGATGCTTGAACAACATAACCTACTCACAGGTGGAAGTATCTGCATCTCCGTGTGAACGAGGTGTGCACGGTCCCAAGCCTGAGCTTTTACCATCCCATCTTTTGCCTCCCCTGCAGTCATATAAATTAGGATGTGATGGCTAGATCCCAGGATGGCCTTCCACAGGCAACAAGAGGCACCAATACAGGACAAGAACAAATTGAGCAGAGTGGAAGCCATGTTTCTTGATGTTTGTTTGTTTTAAAGAAGTTTATTTGAACCATAATGTAATAATCCAGATCCACTCTTATTTAAATAATTGAACCCTCAAAAAAGAACCTGGAAGACTCAGCCAGGCTCTTATGCAGGGGGAGCCTGCTTCTGGTCCTTGTTGGTCAGAAAGAACCTATTCAGTAGAAATACAGGGATAGCACTGGGGATTCACTGTGCCTTCTCTCAGGCCTGAGTTCTCCAGGTCACCTATTGGCTCATAGGAAGAAGTGGTGTGTTTGTAATCTAATCCAGACTGCAGGCTACTCCATCCCTTGTTGTTGCTACAGCTAATTGTGATGAAAGTGGTCTTCACAGTCCCAAAAAGCAGAGTGTTGGTTGGTGCTTGTGGTGGTGTGAATATGCTCGGCCTAGGGTATTGCACTAGGTGTTGCTTTGTTGGAGGAAGTGTGTTGTTGTGGTGGTGGGCTTTGAGACTCTCCTCTTAGCTGCCTGGAAGAGTCTTTTTGCCTTTGTAACAAGATGTAGAACTCTCAGTTCCTCCAGCTCCATGCCTGCCTAGATACTGCCATGCTCCTGCCTTGATGATTATGGACTGAACCTCTGAACTTATAAGCCAGCCCCAAATAAATGTTGTCCGTGTAAGATTTGCCTTGATCATGATGTCTCTTCAAAGCAATGGAAAACCCTAACTAAGACACTACTAGATACTGGCCACAACTTTATACCCATGTGCTGCCTGTTTGGTAGAAGCATTCCTAGGTTTTTGATCTGGCATGGTCTATGAGAACAGGAGATAGGGAGAATGGTAGTAATGGCTCTTTTCCAAAGAGCTGCACACTAGCAGTGCCATGTAAGTTCCAGCATCTGTGTGTAGGCTTGGGACACTGTCCTCATTTGCTGTGTAGATTTTCTAACACTGACATCAAAGCAATAAACCAGCATTTCTTTCTCATCAAATATCCCTATGTTTAAAATTGTTGCTGTCATTAATCTCCCATTGGAAGAAGCTGGGTGTATGAGCATCATTCCTTGACCTTGAGATGTGTTGGGGTGCAAGGTCATTGTGCAAACGGGTTCATAGGCAAGCTGAAGCCAGAAAGGAGATCAAAATCCTCCTCTGTCACTGTCAAGAAGTTTAGAAGACACAAATGTTATTTGTAGAGTGTTTACAAGAGTAGGAAAGCATTTTGGAAGCTTTCTTGGAAGCAGCTCCATATTTAATGACTGCCAACACACTCACTCTCTTTCTCCCTCTCTGTGTGTGTGTGTGTGTGTGTGTGTGTGTGTGTGTGTGTGTGTGCACAGCACCCACGCATGTGTATATACAGACACAGGTCATCACCAGGTGTCATACTCTAACCTTCTCCATGTTGTTGTTATTACTACCACTACTATTATTGCTACTACTACTACTACTACTACTATTACTACTACTACTACTACTTGAACCAAGATCTTTCAGCTAACCTGGAGCTTGTCATTTTGGCTAGACTTCTGGATCTGCCTGTCTCTCCCCAACCCCCAGAGATTATATTTGTTCAGCTTTGACTTGGGTGAAATCCAAACTCAGGTGCCCATGCTTGCAAAGCAAGCACTTTATCCACTAAGCTATCTCTTTAGTCCAAGACCACTGTGAAAGCAATGTTTACCCGTGGCATACATAGGCTTGCACACACACTTCTTTCTTCTGCTATACAGTCCTGTTGAAAATTGCCCACTTAAAGGATGACAGCTAAATCATGGTGAATCTAACATGTTGAATTTGATGTCTGGTACAGAATTGCTCAGAGTTCAAAGAGAAAACCATTCAGGCATTCAGTTTTAAACAAAACAGTATGTTATGGGAAGCCAATCTCCATTTTGATACCTGGCTTGACCCCACAGGAAATCAGATGGGGTTGAGTGTGGCAGAGCTTGGAACTGAAGGGAACTGGAGTGTTTGATGCCCATACATCTGGTAATAAGCCACGTTTTCTATAGTTAGACCCCAGTCTTCTGGGTCCAGTCAAGGCTGGTAT
Organism: Rhynchomys soricoides; assembly: GCA_019843965.1. Lineage (NCBI taxonomy): Eukaryota > Metazoa > Chordata > Mammalia > Rodentia > Muridae > Rhynchomys > Rhynchomys soricoides. The sequence continues at coordinate 3,933,872 of JADRCH010000045.1, forward strand.
TAGTATAGTCAAGCCCAAAATTCTCCACATAAACAACTAAAGAAAAGTAAGTGTGTAGATGATTAGTAGGGCTTATGGTTTCAGCCCACCCTGGCAAGGAAGGCATAGAGGCCTTTATTGTGGAATGTGTTGTAGAGTCTCCTCACATTCACGATGGAGACAGTGCTAGAACCAGGAGCCATCTGTAATCTTCATGTGTCTACCCTTAGTGATCTGCTTCTGTTCGTAAGGGTTCCATGGTCTTTTAAAATGATGCTGCTAGCTGGAGGGCAAATGTTGAAACATGGGCTCATAGGGACTTTTAGATTAACACAGTGCTATAATAGTGGGCTTAACATATTCTGCTTTGATTCTAGGAAGATGGCTCAGTGGGTAAAGTGTTTGATATGCAAGCAAAAGGATCTGAGTTCAAATCCCCAGAAGTCACCTAAAAGCCAGATATGGTGTTATACAGGTGGCATATATGTGTAACTCCAGTTCTGGGATCAAAGAATTAGGCAGAGCCCAGGGGCTTGCTGGCTATTCAGACTGAGCACAGCCCCAAGCTCTGGTTAAGTGAGAGACCCTGTCTCAAAACATAAGTTGAAAACAAGGGACCTGATACCTGCCTCTAACCTCTACATGCATACATATGGGCAAACATGCCTATACATATGTGTGCTGCACATGTGCATACACCACACACAAGTATGTGTGCACACATACATGCTCTGATTTATAAAATATTTGTACTCTAAGTCCTATATCTAGGACTATATCTAGGGAGTATACCCCTCCCCCCCCAGTAGAGGAGGAAACAGAAAGGGTTGGGCTGAGGGCTCTCTGAGTGGTTGGGGTAGCTCTCTGAAGTCATATGGGAATGGGATGTGTGTGCCCCACTGAGGAATGGGATGTGTGTGTCCCACTGAGGGCTCTCACCGGGTCCCTTGACTGTAACCTGAAGTTGAATTATTAATAAATCCCAATGGCCATGGGAGTGTGTCTGGGCCCCAGCTTCTGTCTGCAGAGGTCAAGCACCTCAACACTGAAGGAGGCAAGTTTTTCCTCTCCCTTTCAGCTGAAGAAATGCCCGTGAACTAGCTTGCACCCTTAGCTTATACCCCGAGACATCTCAGAGTCAAGGACAGAGGCTCAGCCACGTAGGATTTTCTCCTTCCAGGGTGACTGGATGTCATTCACAGCAGACTGATGCAATGATGCTTCGGAGCAGGAAACATGGGAAGCAATTATCTTTTTAGTAGGTCACTGGCCTCCTTTGGGAGAAGAGACCAGAGGGAGGATAGCGAAGGCAGGCAGCATGGTCCCCCTGAGAGGCTGTGCCTGCAGAAGCTGCCTTGGTGATTAATAGCCGTGTCACTTTCTGCGAATGTTGCTTCAAGCGGCCATGTTCACAATTGAGTGGGGATGAAATACAACAACCAAAAATAAATGTTTCCTCTATTCCTTAGCTGTTGCTGGAGTCCAGAAATAGCATTTCAGATCTATAATTTTAAATGGCATCATTCACAGTACTCTCTGAGCCCTGGATTGATTTTCACGTGGATATCAGCGTACATACATACAGGGCTCTTTGTTTTTTAAAGATCACAAGAAAGCTAAGTGACTTGGATTCTTTTTCTTTGGAGGGAGTGCTGAAATAAAGAATTGTGTTTATGGAGAAAAATATACCCTTTACATGTATTTTTAACAAAAAAAATAGTAACCCAGTGGAGGAAAGACAGGAAGAGTCTTGTGTCTATATAGATCATATTCTGGAACAATAAAACCGTCTGGCAGGCAGTAATTGCTGGCCAGCTGCAGGGATTACAGCCCTGTGAGCTGTGTTCAAGGCAGCATGCCAGGATGCTAGCAACCAGGGAAGGAGCCTTCAGGGTGCCCAACTAGGTCCTGAGAGCTTAAAGCAAGATGGTGAGTACAGAATAGCCAGTCAAGGTTTCCATGTGGGCCATGCCTTCTATGACCAGCATCTTGATATCCGGTCTCTGCTGCCTCTCTTGCAGTCAGACAACAAGCTTGGGGCCAATAGTGGCAGTCCTAGGACTGACCTCTGGTGGCATCTCTGAGCAGAAGAGTCACCTTTCCCACCTCTAAAGCCAGATAGAACATCAGGCAGGTCAGAAGCCAAGGGGAACTCCCTTTCAGTGCTTTGAGGATTATCTGCATCTCAGGCCAGAGGGGAGGAGTTGTGTGACCTGCTTTCTGCTCATCCACTGGTTTTTTTTTCTAGTCTCATACAAGAAAGTCAGGGTACAGTTGTTGGCATCATAGGAGGTGGTTTCCTCTCTCCTCCTCTTTCATTCTTCTCATTAATTTCTATCCTAACTGTCTACTGCTCCTACCCATGCTCCATTGTCAAAGTTATTTCTCTGTAACAACTATTAATAAGCAAACATTCCAGAAAAACAAAACACTAGTATCAGTTGGAAGGTAGAGGGTGCCAGCAGAAAGCATGGACTAAGCAGACTAAGCAGATTAGGAATGACTAGTTGGATACTTTGGGAAGCTTCTGATATTAGGGGCCTCTCCTTGGTCTAACACTGGCCCTGGTGTCACCTGGGGTGACTTGTGTAGGTTAACAGTGGCCTACATTGTGATAGCCTTGTGAAGGAGGTATTGGGGCCTCTGGATTCGTTAGCTTGCATTTGGAAGATGTTGTCATGGGGACATCATTTTCTATCTTTAGGAATGAGCTCACTCTGGGAGGTGGGGCAAACACTCCAGGATCAGCAGGCTCCAGCAGAGAAGCATCAGGAACAGTCAGTCAGTACAGACACATGCAGTGTCAGGCTGAAAGAGAGAGCCATTGGCATTGGGGGGATCACAGGAAGATTACTGAGAGCATTCTAAGGAGAAGCAACTTTGCTTTTATTGGTTTGTTTCTGTTTGGGTTTTTGAAGAGATATTAGAGAGAGGGAGAAATATCAGAAAAGTCTCAGTTGGGGAGGGAATGTGTCTTAGTTAGGGTTTCATTGCTATGAAGAGACTTCATGACCATACAACTCATTGAGGCTGACCATCTTAGTTAGGGTCTTACTGCTGTGAACAGACACCATGACCAAGGCAAGTCTTATAAAGGACAGCATTTAATTGGGGCTGGCTTACAGGTTCAGAGGTTCAGTCCATTATCATCAAGGCAGGAGCATGGCAGCATCCAGGCAGGCACGGTGCAGGAGGAGTTGAGAGTTCTACATCTTCATCTGAAGGCTGCTAGTGGAAGGCTGATTTCCAGGCAGCTAGGGTGAGGGTCTTAAGCTCATGCCCACAGTGACCACACCTACTCCAACAAGGCCACACCTCTCAACAGTGCCACTCCCTGGGCTGAGCATATACAAACCATCACATTCCACTCCCTGGCCCCCATAACATAAGATGAGTCAATGGGGGCCATACCTAAACATAGCATAATACAAAATACATTTAGTCCAACTTCCAAAGTCTCCATAGTCTATGCAGTCTCAACAATGTTAAAAGTCCAAAGTTCTAAGTCTCTTCTGAGATTCATCCAATCACTTAACTGTAATTCCCAAAGCAACACAGGAAACCAGCTGGGAAAACTCCAAACTCTGTGTCGCATCTTGAAGACTGATGTCAAAGCAGTCTTCAGATCTCCAACTCCTTTTTCATCTTTGTTGACTGCAACAAACTTCTTTCTCCTGGGCTGATTCCATTCCTTCCTTGCAGTTTTCCTCGGCAGGTATCTCATGGCTCTGGCATCTCAAACATCTTGGGGTCTCCAAGGCAACTTCAATGTTACAGCTTCTTGTTTCAATGTCTGGGATCCACACATGGTCTTCTGGACTACTCCAAAGGGCTGGCATCACTTCTCCAGCTCTGTTTTCTGTAGCACTCTAAGCTCAGGTCGATCCACTCCACTGCTGCTACTGTTCTTGGTGATCATCCCATGGTTCTGGCATCTCCAATACACTGGGTTCTTCCCCTGCAATTAGGCTTCACCAATAGCTTTTCATTGGCTCTCTTCATGGTGACAAGCCTCAAATCCTTTGCATGATCCCTTCATTCCTGTGATGTCAATTACAACAGAGGCTGCACCTTCACCAACGGTGTTCCATGGCCTCTCACAGTGCCAAGCCCTAGCCCCTTCATGACACCTTCATGCCTTCAAAACCAGTACCACCTGGGTGACTCTTATACATTACCAAGTCCAGCTGCAGCATGAGGTACAACCTTGGCTATCTCTGGGACACAGCCTCTTTGTGCTCTCAGAAAACACTTCCCAGAGGATTTCACCTCAGTGCTGCTGGTCTCTTCTTAATCACTGATAAATTTTTAGCTCCAGCTAACCAGCATCAATTATCCCAGTAGTCCCTTCTATTTTTCACTCTAAAGCCAGAGCCATGTGGCCAAAGCTGCCGAGTTCTGCTGCTTGCTAGGGCTGGAACATGGCCCCCTTGCTCTAATACATTGTCACCAGCTTTTGGTTTTCCAACTCCTTCACTGCCTAAGCTTGGCTCTCCTGGAACTTGCTCTGTAGACTGACGGAACTTGGAGATCTGCATGTCTGTCTCCTAAGCACTGGGATTATAGGTGTGGTCCACCAAGCATGGATTTAAGTTTTTCTTCACCTAGAACTTGCTCTGTTCTAGGCTGGCCTTGAACTTAGGGTTCTGCTTGTCTTTTCCTCCTGAGATTAAAGGCTTGTACTACCATACCTGCACTTAAACTTAGCTGGGTGGGATCTTGCCCCAAGGTCACTCACCACTCCCTTAATTCAATTTAATCTCCTTGAACACAGGATTCAGCTCCATTTTACCTCCTTGTACCCCATTAGTACTCAAACCATAAATTTTATATTTTTCCTTTCTCAACTTGCTCCTTTTCATTAAAATGTTCTTCATAAGAGTGAACTTTAGTAACCACACAACAGAATTTACACCAGGCTGTTTTGAGACTTCCTTTTTCAAAGCAATTAATCTAAATCTCTTCACCTTAGCATCAGGCAGACTCTTCAGACAATGGCAAAAAGCAGCTGCATTTTCCCCCACAAATACCACAAAAACAGTCTCTAGACCACATACTGAAATTCTCCACTGAACCAGCTTGGGCCAGGTCTGAACAGTTCAAATCACTCTCAGCAACAAAGTCTTTCATATTCTTACTAGGAAAGCCCATTAAGCCCCATTTAAAACATTCCACTGCTTTCCAAATCCAAAATCCCCAAATCCACATTCTTCCCAGCAAAAGTGTAGTCAGGCCTATCACAGCAATACCCCAGTCCCTGGTACCAACCTCTGTCTTAGTTAGGGTTTTACTGCGGTGAACAGACACCATGACCAAGGCAAGTCTTATAAAGGACAACATTTAATTGGGGCTGACTTACAGGTTCAGAGGTTCAGTCCATTATCATCAAGGTGGGAGCATGGCAGCATCCAGGCAGGCATAGTGCAGGGGGAGCTGAGAGTTCTACATCTTCATCTGAAGGCTGCTAGTGGAAGGCTGATTTCCAGGTATCTAGGGTGAGAGTCTTAAGCCCATGCCCACAGTGACATACCTACTCCAAAAGGCCACACCTCCCAACAGTGCCAAGCATATACAAACTATCACACTGGCTTGTAGTTTCAGAGGTTTGGTTCATTATCATGGCAGGAAGCATGACAGCATCCAGGCAGACACAGTACTAGAGGAGCTGAGAGTTCTACATCTTGATCTACAGTCAGCAGAAGGATATTCTCTTCTACACTGGGTATAGCTTGAGCATAGGAAGTCTCAAAGCTCACTCTCACAGTTAGTTACACACTTCCTTTAAGGCAAGACCGCCTCCAAGGCCACACCTCCTAACAGTGCCACTCCTTATGGGCTAACTATTCAAACACATGAGTTGATGGGAGCCATGCCAATTTGTCTTAGTTTGGGTTTTATTGCTGTGAAGAGACATCAGGACCACAGCAACTCTCATAAAGAAAAACATTTAGTTGGGGCTGGCCTACGGTTTCAGAGGATTAGTCCATTATTGTTATGGCGGGAAATATGGCAGCATGCAGGCAGTCATGGTGCTGCAGGAAGCTGAGAATTCTACATCTTGATGTGAAGGCAGCAGAAAGAGACTGTGAGCCACACTGGGCATAGCTTGAGCATAGGAGACCTCAAAGCCCACCCCAGCATTGACGCACTTCCTCCAGCAATACCACACTTACCCCAACAAGGCCACGCCTCCTAATAGTGTCCTCTCCCTATGGGCCTATGGGGGTCAATTTACATTTAAAGTACCACACTATTCAAACTACCACATCCCTCCTTCTGACTCCCGTAAGCTTATAGCCACAATATAATGCAAAATGCGTTTAGTCCATCTTCAAAAGTCCCCATAGCCTATCACAGTCTCAACAATGTTTAAAAGTCCAAAGTTCAAAGCCTTTCCCGAGGTTCATTCAATCTCTTAACTGTAATCCTGTATAAAGTCATAATTGCGCACTTTACCAGATCATGTACTTCCAACCTATAATGGCACAGGATATACATTACTGCTTCAAAACATATGGAAGAGAGAGCAGTAAGGAACTACTGGACCAAAGCAAGACCAACACCAGCTGGACAAACTCCAAACTCTGCATCAGATCTCCAACTCCTTTCAGCTTTGTTGACAGCAATGCATTTCTTTCTCTTGGGCTGGTCCACTTCCTGTTAGCAGGTTTCCTTAGCAGGTAGCCCATGGCTCAAAGTTACAGAGGTTTAGTTCATTAGCATCATGGTGGGAAGCATGGCAGCATCCAGGCAGACATGGTGCTAGATAAAGAGTTGAGATCTTGTTCTGCTGGCTGCAGAATGGGGCTGTCTTTCTCATACTGGGCTTAGCATGAGCATAGGAAACCTCAAAGATTGACCCTGCAGTGGCACACTTCCGCCAAGGCAAGATTTTCTCCAATAAGGTCACACTTAATAGTGCCACACCCTACGGCCAAGCATTCAAACACATGAGTCTATGGGGCCATACCTATTCAAACCACCACAGAATATGTGGCTGAGCCACCACAAGTGATCCAGCTAGATATATGGCTAGTGGAGGCAGTGAGCCCTTCATGGACAGAGGCCCTGGGTGGGGAGCTTGTGAAACATCCTTGAGAATTCAAGCAAAGTCCAAGTGGTCTCTTAGATGTCAGGCAGAGGCATTTGGATTAAATTTCTCATCATCTGGCTACTATATTTTAAATGCCTATAGAATGCTATATGTGGCTATATATCACAGAACAAATCAATAGGTTAGGGGGTAGTGATAATTACCAATTAAGTGCTTTCCTTTATTAGAGTTGGCATCTTTTCACAGTAATAGAACTTTGACTAAGACAATGGGGCTAGAAAGCCAGTGCCTCCCAAGCCATCAGCTAAACTCAGAGTGGATAGAGTTTGGGAGGTGTAGAGTGCAGAGATAACCATGCCCTGAGCAGGTCGTTTGGTGGCCGTAAGACCCAGCATATCAGGAGAGTGGGTATAACTGCTTTACCCGGAAGCATGGGAGGGCATACTCTTGTGAAACCTCCCAAGTTTATGAAATCAGCCAGCAACCCTGCAGTGAGTTGGCTAATCTCCCTGTCACATGATAAGATATACTCTGAACCCTGCCATGGGGACTGTTGGTGGTCTCTCTGGCCTGTAGCTATAACTGTGATTGGACCTAAAAAGGGTCAAAGAGGAAATGGGATCATCACAAATTATGTCCACATTGTGAAACTGATTGTATTAGTTTTGTTTTCTGTTACTGTGAAAAAACACCCTGAGAGAAAAAAAAATACCAACTTAAGGAAAGTTTTTTTTCATTAATATATTTGTTTATTCACTTTACATCCCATTATCTGCTCCCCTCTCCTCCCAGTTCCCACCCCCTCAACCCCCAGCTCCTCTTCCTTTCCCCTCCTTCTCCCCTGAGAAGGGGGAGGACCCCTTAGGGATCACCCACCCTGGCACAAGTCACTGCAGGTCTAGGCCCATCCTCCTCCACTGAGACCAGACAAGGCAGCACAGTTAGGGGAATGGGATCCACAGGCAGGCAGCAGGTTCAGGGACAGTCCCTGTTCCAGTTGTTGGGTGACTTACATGAAGATCAAGCTACCCATCTGCTACATATGTCGGGGGTAAGGGGGGGTGGGTCCATGTTGGTTCAGTCTCTGGGAGGCCCTAAGGGTCCAGGTTAGTTGACTCTGTTGGTCTTCCTGTGGAGTCCCTGTCCTCTTCCGGTTCCTCAATTCTTCCCCCAACTCTTCCACAAGTCTCCCTGAGCTCCATCAAATGTTTAGCTTTGGGTCTCTGAATCTGTTTCCATTGGCTGCAGGGTGGAGCCTCTCAGAGGACAGTTATACTAGGCTCCTGTCTGCAAGCATTAATATTAATAAGTATCATTAATAGTATCAGGGACTGGTTCTTGCCCATGGAATGTGACTCAATTTGGGCCAGTCATTGGTTAGCCATTCACTCAGTCTCTGCTTCATCTTTGTCCTTCCACATCTTATAGACAGGACACATGTTGGGTGGAAGGTTTTGTGGATGGATTGCTATCTTTATCTCTCTGCTGAAAGTTCTGACCAGCTATATGCACTGGTGGACCATATCCACCCACTGTTAGGAGTCTCAGCTGGAGTCACCTATCCTCCCTAGGGCCTCCCTGGAAGGATTTAATTTAGCTCACAGTCCAAGTACTGGTCCATATGGTAGGAAGGTGTGGCAGCAGGAGCTTGAGGAAGCTGGCCATATTGTTTCTGCAGTATTGGGAGCAGAGAGCAGTAAATGCTTCTATTTTTCTCTTTTTTATGCCCATGGAATGGTGCAGCCCACATTTGGGGTGCCCACCTCAGTAAGCCTAATCTAGATAATCCCTCACAGACATGCCCAGATGCTTGACTCCCACAAGATTCTAGCCAAGTTGATAATCACTATTATCCACCACCCTGATCTAGCATCCAAAAATATTCCCCGAGGTCTTGATCAGACCACTCTGCCATGGTTAATGGCATGTCTTCATTTGAAAAATCCTATTCATTCAATGTTGTGCATCTGCTGTGAATATCCCTTCAATATTGTGCTGTGCCAAAATAAACACTTGCATGAAGAAACAGAAAATTCTATAGAATGCTATTTAAAATTGTGTGGTTATCATTATCATTATTAATCAAGATAGAAAATCTATTACTATTGATGATTTTCTTTGCTGACTCTGTGTGAGTAAAATTCTCTGAAATGATTATTTTGGAAATCCTTGATGAAGTACTAGTGATTGACAGGGATGGAAGGCTGGGCTGCCCTACTTGAGTCTTCTCTCTGATCTGGACTATGAGCTCCATGTCTGGGACTTAACCTTAAACATGGTAGATTCCCAGAACCTACTGTGACAAAGCACAATTGGCTGGGTGACTTAAACAATGGACACTTGTGTCTTGTGGTTCTGGAGGCTACAATGCCACGTTCCAAGAACCAGATTTGGTGTATGTGTGGTTTGTCTCCCTGACCTGTCTTTGTGAGTGTCCTCACCTGACCTTCCTTCAACACATGGCGCTGAAGGAGGGTTTAGTGGGTAAATCAGATTAGCACCCCACCCTTATGACTTCATTTAACCTTAATTACTTCCTAAAAGCGCTATCTCTGAATAGTGACTGGGGAATTAGGGCTGCAATGTATGAATTTTGTGGGGACACAATTTAGTCCATAGTGATAACCTAACATTATGATGACAGCATTATTGGAAATTTGATTTTTTTTTCTTTCTGTTTTTGGTCTCATTATGATCCAGCAGAAGCTGAGAGGTTGCCCTGCACACTGTTGAACCTCTCATTTGAAACCACACCCTGCTGTGGTTGGTCGAAGATGATGTGGGAGAAAGGGCATGGGCCAAGGGCGGGGGTTGATAGTGTTCCAGGGACAACTATGTGCAGTGGTCAAACTGTGCCTAGGGAAGTCTGCTCACTCTGCTGTAGCAGCTACATGTGCCTGCTTTTGTTTGCCTCATCCCCTCCCACCTGTGTGACACAGCCAGATTGTAACTTCTAGAGGCCTTATGCGCTGAAATGATCAGGCTACCTTTCTTTTTATTACAAATTAAAATATACTGAAATACAAGATTATGTTGAAGAAAGTCTGTGTCAAACATGAAAACTAAGAAAAATGCTCTTGGTGTTTTGAATATGCTTGGCCCAGGGAGTAGCACTATTAGGAGGTGTGGCCTTGTTGGAGTAGGTGTGGCCTTGTTGGAGTGGGCGTGGTCGTAGGAGGAAGTGTATCACTGTGGGGGTGGGCTTTGAGATCTCCTCCTAGCTACAGGGGAGACAGTCTTTTCCTATCTGCCTTGGATGAAGAGTAGAACTCATAGCTCCTCCAGCCTCATGCCTGCCTGCATGCTGCCATGCTCCCACCATGATGATAACGGACTGAACCTCTGAATCTGTAAGGCAGCTCCAATTAAATGTTGTCCTTTATAAGACTTGCCTTGGCCATGGTGTCTGTTCACCGCAGTAAAACCCTAGCTAAGATAGAAGTTGATCCAGGGCCTGGGGTATTGCTGTGATAGGCCTGACTACATTTTTATTTGGAAGAATGTGGATTTGGGGATTTTGGATTTGGAAAGCAGTGGAATGCTTTAAGTGGGGCTTAATGGGCCATCCTAGAAGGAATATGGAAGACTTTGTTGCTGAGAGTGATTTGAACTGTACAGACCTGGTTGAAGAGGTTTCAGTGGAGAAGAATTTCAGTATGTGGCCTAGAGACTGTTTTTTGTGATATTTTGGTGAAGATGTGGCTGCTTTTGCCCTTGTCTGAAGAGTCTACCTGAGGCTAAGATTAAGAGATTTATATTAATTGCATTGACAAAGGAAGTCTCAAAAAAGCCCAGCAGAGACTTTGTTCTCTGGTTTAGTCTTATGAAGAACACTCTGATCAAGCATACAAACTTAAAAAGAAAAAACTTTAAATCTTTGGTTCAAAGATTAAAAGGGCACCAAGAAGTGCAATGGAGCTGAATCCCGTGTTTAAGGAGATACACAGATTAAGGTGGTGACCTTGGGGCAAGAGCCCACCCAGCTGAATTTATCTCCAGGCTTGGTAGTACACGCCTTTAATCCCAGGAGACAGAGGCAAGCAGATCTCTGAGTTCAAGGCCAGCCTGGTACAGAGCAAATTCCAGGGTAAAAAAAAAAAAGTCCAGGTGTGGTGGTGTACCCATTTAATCCTAGCATTTCAGAGACAGAGCTTTACAGATCTTTGAGTTCAAGGTCACTCTACAGAGAAAGTTCCAGGACAGCCAAGCTTGGGCAGTGAAGGAAACGACTGGAAAACAGAAAGGTGGTGATGATGTAATAGAGCAAGGCCATGTTCCAGCCCCAGCAAGCAGCAGAACTCAGCGGCTTTGACCACGTGGCTCTGGCTTTAGAGTATAGAATAGAAGGGACTACTGGAAAAACTGATGCTGGTGAGCTGGAGCTAAGAAATTAGTGGTGATTAAGAAAAGACCAGCATCGCTGAGGTGAAATCTTCTGGGAAGTGTTTTCTAAGAGCACAAAGAAGCTGTGTTCCAGAGACAGCCAAGGTTGTACCTCATGCTGCAGCTGGACTTGGTAATGTGTAAGAGTCACCCAGGTGGTACTGATTTTGAAGGAATGAAGGGGTCATGGAGAGCGGCTGAGGCCTGGGCACTGTGAGAGGCCATGGAAGGCCATTGGTGAAGGTGCAACCTCAGTTGCAGTTGATAGCCCAGGACTGAAAGGGTCATGCAAAGAAGTTGAGGCTTGGAACCATGAAGGGAACTTATGAGAGGCTATTGGTGAAGCCTAGTTGCAGCAGAAGACCCCAGTGTATCGGAGATGCCAGTACTATGAGATGACCACCAAGAGCAGCAGCAGCAATGGAATGGAGTCAACCAGAGCCTAGAGTGCTACAGAGGGAAGAGCTGGAGAAGTGACCCAAGCCCTTTTGAGAAGCCCAGAAGATTGTGTGTGGATCTCAGACACTGGAACAAGAAGCTGTGAAGTTGAAGTAGCCTTGGGAAACCCAAGATGTTAGAGACGCCAGAGCTGGGAGATACCTGCTAACAGGGAATGGAAAGAGCCCAAGAGAAAGAAGTTTGTTGTAGTCAACAAAGATGAAAAAGGAGTTGGACATTAGACATGGAGATGCAGCGTTTGGAGTTTGCCCAGCTGCTTTTTCGTCTTGCTTTGATCCAGTATTTCCTTACTATAATGTTTTAGAATGCTATTGTATATCCTGTGATGTTGGAAGTATGTGATCTGCTTTTTTGATTTTGATTTTATAGGGGATTACAATTAAGTGATTGGATGAATCTCAAACGAGACTTTGAACTTTGGACTTTTATCATTATTGAAACTGTTAAAGATCACGGGACTTTTGAGGTTGGACTAAATGTATTTTTGCATTATACTATGGCTAGGTATAGCCCCCATAGACTCATGTGTTTGAGCCAGGGGGGCCAAGGAGTGGAATGTGGTGGTTTGAATATTCTTGGCCCAGGGAGTGGCATTGTTAGGAGATGTGGCCTTGTTAGGGTAGGTGTGACCTTGTTGGAATAGGTGTGGCCTTTTAGGAGTAGATATGGCCTTGTTGGAGGATGTCTGTCACTCTGGGGTTGGGCTGTGAGACCCTCCTCCTAGCCACATGAGATGCAATCTTCTCCTCTCTTCTTTGGATGAAGATGTAGAACTCTTACCTCCTCCAGCTCTATGTGTGCCTGGATTTTGCCAAGCTCCCACCTTGATGATAATGGACTGAACCTCTGAACCTGTAAGCCAGCCCCAATTACATGTTGTCTTTTATGAGAGTTGCCTTGGTCATGGTTTCTGTTCACAGCAGTAAAACTCTAACTAAGAGTATTCTCAGTTCAATAGTGTCTATAACACAAATTTGCTTTGTGTGTTTGATAATGAACACTGTGTGCACGTGTGTGTGTGTGTGTGTGTGTGTGAGCATGTGTGCATTTATGCACAACATGACAATGTCTATGTATAACTGTCTTAGTCAGGGTTTCTATTCCTGCACAAACATTATGACCAAAATACAAGTTGGGGAGGAAAGGGTTTATTCGGCTTACACTTCCATGCTGCTGTTCATCACCAAAGGAAGTCAGGACTAGAACTCAAGCAGGTCAGGAAGCAGGGGCTTATGCAGAGGCCACAGAGGGATGTAACTTACTGGCTTGCTTTCTTCTGGCTTGCTCATCTGGCTTTCTTATAGAGCCCAAGACTACCAGCCCACAGTACCACTCACAAGGGGTCCTCCCCCCTTGATCACTAATTGAGAAAATGCCTTACCGCTGGATCTCATGGAGGCATTTTCTCAACTGAAACTCCTTTTCTGTGATAAGTCCAGCTTGTGTCAAGTTGACGCACAAAACTAGCCAGTACAATAATATTGCTTTTAAAAGATCAAAACTAAGCTTATGGCTGTTTAAAGACAGAATGTCATCAATCCCAGAGTCATAGACTATTGGGGGCAAGCTCTGTGTCAGCTCTAGGTTGCTTGCAATCTGTGGCTTTAGGCCACAATCTTTGGCAAGGTTTGCCCATGGGCTTTGCTGCAGGGAAGGTCCCACCCATCTTCTAGATTGCTCTGAGGAAAGACATGAGATATACCTGCCTCTAAGTGCCCGGCAGCTTTGGGTACAAGGCACAGGATCTTCAGGATGTGGAGACCTGTTCCATGCAGAACTGCAGGGGACTCAGGAGCACTGGGAGCAATGATCCACCTGCAAACTGACAGGAGCGTGGAGGCCACCGCCACCCTCCTTGTTGCAAATGTCCTTTTGAAATATGCTCTAGGCTATAGCTCCTGTCCTATTAATTATGTCACAAACCCAGTAAAGCCGAATAATTAATGATCACAGGGCACTTGCAGCTATAGGATGTCATGTAAATGTTAAGGAGTACAAATTACTCCATGCATTAGGTAGATACGGTGCCTTAGTCAGTGGGAAGGCTAATTTCTAGGAGAGCTAAAATCTTTCAGTTGGATTTTCCTCAGAAGGCCGGACTGTCTGAAACACATTTTTAGGAGACTTGGGTTTCTATATCCTGCAGTATTTGAAATGCCAACCGCTGACTGCCGCTTGCAGCCATGAAAATGAAGTCACCTACTGCATTTGGTAAAAGCTGTGGTTTTTTTGTTTTTGATTCTCTAGCCAAAGGCATTTTGGGCCCTAGGGCAAAGAAGAGGTGAAGATCATTGAGCACCAAATGCAGGTACTCAGACTGAAGTCTCACCTGGACACAGCCCTGGCCCTGTTACCAGCAGGTGAGATGGCTCTGGGGATACTTCTCTCCCAGGAAGCCTTTAGAGGGCTTGGATTCAAGACTCATTTTCTTGAGCAGGAAAGGGCCTTACTGGGTTGGGAGAAACTGATCCCAGGTTCAAGGCAAAACCCAAAACTTAACTAAGTGTCCAGATGAGTGGAATCCACCAAGAATTCATGGATATTACAACTAACAGATGAGAACTGTACCAATAGCTCAGCAGTTAAGAGCATGGCTAATCTTCCAGAGGATCTAGGTTTGATTCCCACCACTCACATGGCGGCTCATAACCATTGTGAGCTAAGTATACTCTTAGTTAAGGTTTTACTGCTGTGAATGGGCACCGTGACCAAGGCAACTCTTATAAAGGACAACATGTAATTGGGGCTGGCTTACAGGTTCAGAGGTTTAGTCCATTATCATCACGGTGGGAGCATGGCAACATCCAGGCACACATGGGGCTGGAGGAGCTGAGGGTTCTACATCTTCATCCAAGGTAGACAGGAAAAGACTTTCCCACAGGGCTATGAGGAGGGTCTCAAAGCCCATCCCCATGGTGGCACACTTCCTCCAACAAGACCACACCTACTCCAACAAGGCTGTACCTCCTAATGGTGCCACTCCCTGGGCCAAACGTATACAAACCACCACATTCCACTCCCTGGCTCCCTTAGGCTTGCTCAAACACATGAGTCCATGGGGACTAAGCCTAGCCATAGCATAATGCAAAACACATTTAGTTCAACCTCAAAAGTCTCATAGTCTATAACATAGCCTATTAGATCCCAGTTTTAGGGGATCTAATACTCTCTTCTGGCCTCTGTGGCCACAAGACACTCTCATGGTGCGCAAGTATGAATGTAGACAAAACAGTAGGTCACATAAAACAAGCAAACAAAAAATAATTAAAATAAAACAGAAAAAGTAACAGATTTGAACAGTTAAAATACCTTCACCTTCTGGTAACGTTTCTAAATGCACAATAAAGCTCTGATAACTAGATCAAGGTGTGTGTGTGCTGAGTGTCTGTTGGGGGCAGAGGCAGGGTGCTGGATAAAATCATAGTTATGGTACTGTCAGTGCACATGCGTGCTCTCCTCACCACAGGCTTTGGAGCATTATTTATTTATTTATTTATTTATTTATTTATTTATGTGTATGACTCTTTTGCCTGAATGTACCTATGTACACCACATGTGTGCCTGGTAACCGAGGGAACTGAAGAGGGCATCTGATACACTGAAACTGGGGTTACAGATATTCTGAGCCATTATATGGGTACTAGAAACAAACCTGGGTCCTCTGAAAGAGAAGGAGGTACTTTGTACTGCTGCTGCCTTCACTCACAGTCCTCGCCACAGGCTTTTAATGAAGCCTTCAGTTGCTCCTGCTCCCAGCCCTGAGGCCGGGCAGCGTTGTGTGTTTTGTGTCACTGAAATCCCTACATCCTAAAGACATGAAACTTTGAGGTTTGCCTAAGATCTCAGAGCCCAAGAGGATGTGGACTGGGAAGAGAACATCAAAATTTAGACCTTTTTCCTGTGTTCTTCTTTTATCTAATGTGCAAATTCTGCTTCTCAGTGGGGCTGCCACAGTCAGCGTCTGGGTAGCTTACAGCCCATGTTTGTTAGAAAATTCACACAGATGAATGAGCAAGTGCTGTAGGAAGATGGCTGTGAGAGACTCTGCCATGTCTGAAGTGCTACCGACCTATGGGGTGCCAGAGTCCTTGGGCCTGGCTAAGGTCTTCTTATAATACGAAGCGGGGAGTGGAAGTCCAGGATTTTATTTCAGGGAGTGCCAAGAATGAAAAAAAAATCACTGTTTTAGTCCAAGCTACCCGAGAAAAACATAAATCACTCACGTCCAACATCTGTTACTTAAAAGTTTCTGAACATTTCTCCCAAGTACTGAGGTGTCCTAGCATGCTACTCTGTTGCTGTGATAAAAGCAGTAACCAAAAGCAAATTGGGAGAAAAAAATTCACTTGGCTCACATGTCTGCATACTACTCCATCCTTGAGGTAAGTCACGTCAGAAACAAAGGAGGAACACTGCTTGCTGGCTTGCTCCCCCTGGCTTACTCAGCTTGCTTTCTTATACAACCCAGGATCACTTGCTGTGTAGTGGCATCACCCATAGTGGGTTAGGCCCTTCCACATCAACCACCAATCAAGAAAACGGCCCAAAGACTGGCTTATGGGCCAACTCGATGAAGGTAATCTCTCTTTCCAGATGATTCTATTTTGTATCAGGCTGACAAAAACTAACCAGCACACAGGATTAAACCATAGGTGCTTCATATGCTGGGCTAGTGCGGTACCACTAAGCTACTACTTTCTGAAGTTAGATAGAGTAAAATGCACAAATTGTAGTGTACAGTTTAGTGAGTCTGGGTAAATATGAACTGTTGTGTAGCAAACACTCTGAGTATAAACCATTTTCATCAGAAAATGGTTCCCTGAAGAAGTTCCCTGGGTCTCTTGAAGTTGAACCCCCCCTTCACCACCATAGCTGAGACAATGCACATTCTGATTTCTCTCCTGTAGCTTGGTTTGGTTCACTCCAGTAGAGACAGGCCACAGTTCAAGCTTTAGGTTTCAAGGTGGGAAATGACAGGTGATTGACACAAATGCCCAACCACAGAGCCATTATTGTGTGTCAGGTGTGGTACTGTGCTGTCAAACACATTATTGTTGTTGTTGTTGTTGTTGTTGTTGTTGTTGTTAGGTTTTTCGAGACAGGATTTCTCTGTGTAGCCCTGGCTGTCCTGGAACTCACTCTGTAGACCAGGCTGGCCTCGAACTCAGAAATCCACCTGCCTCTGCCTCCTGAGTGCTGAGATTAAAGGCATGCGCCACCACTACCCGGCTGTCAAACACATTATTAATTCTACTGCTCCATGGACTTCTAAATTCTTGACTGTTGCCTGTTTGTTGTGTGAGTGCGGGCACATATATGTTGTCCATATGAGGAAGTCAGAGGTCAGCCTCAGGGGCTTCCCTTCCTTCAGCTTCTAAGGAAGTAGCACATTCCAGTTCATGGCAGCGTGGCCAAAATTTTTGCTGACTTCTCCCCTTCCCCACCTGCTTTTCATTTTCCTTCTCCACAAAGATTTGTCTTCCAACTTCTGTGGATACATGCTACTCTGCGGATACATGCTGCTTGTCTGTTGACTTCAGGTTTCAGGGTCTGGGTAACGTGAGGCTTGACTGGTGAGATACTCAGGGCTTTCGGTTCTGCTCAAACAGAGGGGTGGGCCAAGTCTCCTGGAGTCGGTAAGCAGGAGAAACAGCTCTGCAGCCAGGGTCCATTGGCCCTGCCTCCCCTCCAGAGTCCTGTGACTTCACAGTGGAAAGGCAGGCAGCAGAAGTCAGGTAGGATAAGGTTTTCTTGAGTTATATAATCCCACAATTTGCTGCTTGTGTGACTTGGAATTCTGTCTCGATTTCTCCATATACAAAATAGTGTTTCCGATGGCCGTGGCAGTGCGGGAGGGAGCAGAGCCGGGGCGCCACAACGAGTCCAAGCAGGTATTGGACACTTCCGGTTACCATCTGTGGCGGGAGACCTCTGCCTGGGCCACCAGGGCTCCATAGCCAAATAGCGCTGGGAGAAAGCTAGCTGCCCAAGCATGGGGATAAGACTGACTGCTCAGAGGGACCCACCTGGAATACCCAGGTCACAGGGACTGAGGAACAGGGATCTGGTTTCTTTTGGTGGCTGGAGAGCAGATCCTGTGACACAGGGCTCCATACTCAAATCGTGCCAGGAGAGAGCTGGTATACCAGGAGTCCCGACACACCTTTAAGCACAGGCAAGACCACCACTTCTTTTCAAATTCACTGGACCAAGAGGGACCCTAGCAGAACCATCAGGACAAAGGAAACAAGGGTCAGCTGGGGATTAGATCCTTCTTGTTTCTGTCTGCACCCCAGAGCTGACCCTAAACCACAACTCTCCAAACCCAAATTCTTCTCAGAGAGAACTGGTCTTTAAAGAGTATTGTCACCTAGGCTTGCAGGAAAGACAAGCCACAGTCAGAGAGAATAAGAGCAGCTAACACCAGAGATAACCAGATGGCGAAAGGCAAGGGCAAGAACACAAGGAACAGAAACCAAGACTACTTAGCATCATCAGAATCCAGCTCTCCCACCACAGCCAGCCCTGGATACCCCAACACACCAGAAAAGAAAGACTCAGACTTAAGATCACATCTCAAGAGGATGATAGAAGATTTTAAGAAGGAAATAAATAACCCCCTTAAAGAAATACAAGAGAACACAGGTAAACAACTGGAATCCCTTAAAGAGGACACACAAAAATCCCTTAAAGAATTACAGGAAAACACAATCAAACAAATTTTAAAAACAGAAATAGAAACAATAAAGAAATCACAAAGGGAGACAACCCTGGAGTTAGAAAACATAGGAAAGAAATCAGGAGTTATAGATGCAAGCATCACTAACAGAATACAAAAGCTGGAAGAGAGAATCTCAGGTGCAGAAGATACCATAGAAAACATGGACACAACAGTCAAAGAAAACATAAAATCCAAAAAGCTCCTAACCCAAAACATCCAGGATATCCAGGATACAATGAGAAGACAGAACCTGAGGATAATAGGTATAGAAGAGAGTGAAGATTCCCAACTTAAAGGACCAGTAAATATCTTCAACAAAATTATAGAAGAAAAGTTCCCTAACCTAAAGAAAGAGATGAACATAAATATACAAGAAGCCTACAGAACGCCAAATAGACTGGACCAGAAAAGAAATTCCTCCAGTCACATTATAGTCAAAACACCAAATACACAAAATAAGGAAAAAATATAAAAAGCAGTAAGGGAAAAAGGTCAAGTAACATATAAAGGCAGACCTATCAGAATTATACCAGACTTCTCATCAGAGACTATGAAAGCTAGAAGATCCTGGGCAGATCTCATACAGACTCTAAGAGAACACAAATGCAAGCCCAGGCTGCTATACCCAGCAAAACTCTCAATTATCATAGATGGTGAAACCAAAATATTCTATGACAAATCCAAATTTACACAGTATGTTTCCACAAACCCAGTCTTACAAAGAATAATAGATGGAAAACGCCAACTCAAGGAGGGAAATGACACCCAAGAAAAAGCAAGAAAGTAATCTTTCAACAAACTCAAAAGAAGATAGCCACACAAACATATAAACAACATAAAAAATAACAAGAAGCAACAATCACCAGTCTTTAATATCTCTTAACATCGATGGTCTCAATTCCCCAATAAAAAGACATAGACTGACAGACTGGATCCATAAACAGGACCCAGCATTTTGCAGCATCCAGGAAACGCACCTCTGTGTTAAAGACAAACACTACCTCAGATTAAAGGACTGGAAAACAATTTTCCAGGCAAATGGCCCCAAGAAACAGGCTGGAGTAGTCATTCTAATATCGGATAAAATTGACTTTCAACCAAAAGTCATCAAAAAGACAAAGAAGGTCACTTCATACTCATCAAAGGAAAAATCTACCAAGAAGAACTCTCAATTCTGAACATCTATGCCCCGAAAGCAAGAGCTCCCACACTCATAAAAGAAACTTTACTAAAGCTCAAAGCACACATTGCACCTCACACAATAATAGTGGGAGACTTCAACACCCCACTATCAACAATGGACAGATCTTGGAAACACAAACTAAACAGAGACATAGTGAAACTAACAGATGTTATGAACCAAACGGATTTAATAGATATCTATAGAACATTTCATCCTACATCAAATGAATATATCTTCTTCTCTGTACATCATGGTACCTTCTCCAAAATTGATCATATAATTGGTCACAAAACAAACCTCAACAGATATAAGAAGATTGAAATAATCCCATGCCTCCTATCAGATCACTATGGAATAAGGCTGGTCTTCAATGGCAACAACAACAACAGAAAGCCCACATACACATGGGAGCTGAACAATGCTCTACGCAATGATAACTTGGTCAAGGAAGAAATAAAGAAATTAAAGACTTCCTAGAATTTAATGAAAATGAAAGTACAACATACTCAAACCTATGGGACACAATGAAAGCAGTGTTAAGAGGAAAACTCATAGTTCTGAATGCCTCCAAAAAGAAACTGGAGAGCACATATACTAGCAGCTTAACAGCACATCTGAAAGTTCTAGAACAAAAAGAAGCTAATACACCCAAGCGGAGTAGAAGGCAGGAAATAATCAAATTAAGGGCTGAAATCAACCAAGTAGAAACTAAAAGAACTATACAAAGAATCAACAAAACCAGGAGCTAGTTCTTTGAAAAAAATCAACAAGATAGATAAACCCTTAGCCAGACTAACCAGAGGGCACAGAGACAGTATGCAAATTAACAAAATTAGAAATGAAAGGGGAGATATAACTACAGATTCTGAGGAAATTCAAAAAATCATCAGATCCTACTACAAAAGCCTATATGCAACAAAATTGGAAAATCTGGAGGAAATGGACAAGTTTCTAGACAGATACCAATTGCCAAAGTTAAAAAAGGATCAGATAAACCATCTAAACAGTCCCATAATCCCTAAAGAAATAAAAGCAGTCATTAAAAGTTTCCCAACCAAAAAAAAAAGCCCAGGACCAGATGGGTTCAGTGCAGAATTCTATCAAACCTTCAAAGAAGACCTAATACCAATACTCTTCAAGCTATTCCATAAAATAGAAACGGAAGGAACACTACCCAATTCATTCTATGAGGCCACAGTTACACTGATACCAAAATGCCACAAAGACCCAACAATAAAAGAAAACTTCAGACCAATTTCCCTTAAGAACATTGATGCAAAAATACTCAATAAAATTCTTGCAAACTGAATCCAAGAACACATCAAAACGATCATTCACCATGATCAAGTAGGCTTCATCCCAGAGATGCAGGGATGGTTCAATACCCAGAAATTCATCAATGTAATCCACTACATAAACAAACTCAAAGGAAAAAACCACATGGTCATTTCGTTAAATGCTGAAAAAGCATTTGACAAAGTTCAACATCCCTTCATGATAAAAGTCTTGGAAAGATCAGGAATTCAAGGAGTATACCTAAACATAGTAAAAGCAATATACAGTAAACCAGTGGCCAACATCAAACTAAATGGAGAGAAACTCGAAGCAATCCCACTAAAATCAGGGAATAGGCAAGGCTGCCCTCTCTCTCTCTATCTATTCAATATAGTACTTGAAGTTCTAGCTAGAGCAATCAGACAACAAAAGGAGGTCAAAGGGATACAAATTGGAAAGGAAAAAATCAAAATATCACTATTTGCAGATGATATGATGGTATACTTAAGTGACCCGAAAAACTCCGCCAGAGATCTGCTACAACCGATAAACACCTTCAACAAAGTGGCCAGATACAAAATTAACTCAAGCAAATCAGTAACCTTCCTATACTCGAAGGATAAACGGGCTGAGAAAGAAATTAGGGAAATGACACCCTTCACAATTGTCACAAACAATATAAAATATCATGGTGTGACTCTAACCAAACAAGTGAAAGATCTGTATGACAAGAACTTCAAGTCTCTGAAGAAAGAAATCTAAGACCTCAGAAGATGGAAAGATCTCCCATGCTCATGGATTGGCAGGATTAATATAGTTAAAATGGCCACCCTGTCAAAAGCAATCTACAGATTCAATGCAATCCCCATCAAAATCCCAACTCAATTCTTCATAGACTTAGAGAGAGCAATTCTCAAATTCATATGGAACAACAAAAACCCCAGGATAGCAAAAACTATTCTCAACAATAAAAGGACTTCTGGGGAAATCAGCCTCCCTGACTTCAAGCTGTACTACAGAGCAGTAGTGATAAAAACTGCATGGTATTGGTACAGTGACAGGCAGGTAGATCAATGGAATAGAATTGAAGACCCAAAAATGAACCCACACACTTATGGTCACTTGACCTTTGGAGCTAAAACCATCCAGTGGAAAAAAGACAGCATCTTCAACAAATGGTGCTGGTTCAACTGGTGGTCAACATATAGAAGATTGTGAATTGATCCATTCCTATCTCCCTGTACAAAGCTCAAGTCCAAGTGGATCAAGGACCTTCACACAAAACCAGATACACTGAATCTAATAGAAGAGAAAGTGGGGAAAAGTCTCAAACACTTGGGCACAGGGGAAAAGTTCCTGAACAGAACACCAATGGCTTGTGCTCTAAGATCAAGAATCAACAAATGGGACCTCATGAAATGACAAAGCTTCTGTAAGGCAAAGGACACTGTAAATAGGACAAAACAGCAACCTACAGATTGGGAAAAGATCTTTACCAATCCTACGTCTGATAGAGGGCTAATATCCAATGTATACAAACAACTCAAGAAGCTAGACTCCAGAGATCCAAATAACCCTATCAAAAAATGGGGTACAAAGCTAAACAGAGAATTCTCAACTGAGGAAACTCGAATGGCTGAGAAGCACCTACAGAAATGCTAAACATCCTTACTCATCAGGGAAATGCAAATCAAAACAACCCTGAGATTCCACACCAGTCAGAATGACTAAGTTCAAAAACTCAGGTGACAGTAGATGTTGGTGAGGATGTGGAGAAAGAAGAACACTCCTCCACTGCTGGTGGGAATGCAAGCTGATATAACCTCTCTGGAAATCAGTTTGGCGGACCCTCAGAAAAATAGACATAATACTACCTGAGGAACTAGCTATACCACTCTTGGGCATATACCCAGAAGATGCTCCAACATGTAATAAAGACACATGCTCTGCTCCACTATGTTCATAGCAGCCATATTTATAATAGCCAGAAACTGGAAACAATCCAGATGTCCCTCCACAGAGGAATAGATACAGAAAGTGTGATACATTTACACAATGGAATACTACTCAGCTATTAAAAACGATGAGTTCATGAAATTCGCAGACAAATGGATGGAACTAGAAAATATCATCCTGAACGTGGTAACGCAGTCATAAAAAAATGAACATGGTATGTACTCACTGATAAGTGGTTATTAGCCCAATAGTTCGGAATACCTAAGAGTCACTTCGCAGTAACCGTAGGACTGAGTGTGAGGTCCCAGATGGAGGAGTTGGAGAAGGGACTGAAGGAACTGAGAGAGTTTGCAGCCCCAGGGAGGGAGCAACAGTGGCAACTGGCCTGACCCCTCGATATCCCTGGAGACTGAATCACCAACCAAAGAATACACATGGAGGGACCCAGGGTGCTGGCCATGTATCTGGCAGAGGAGGGTCTTGTTAGCCATCAGGGGGAGGAGAGACCTTTGGGCCTGAGGTTTTTAGATCCTCCAGGAGGATTCTAGGAGAATGCCAAGGAGGGAAGACAAGAGTGGATGGGTGGGTGGGTGGGGAATACCCCCATAGAGGCAGGGGGAGGGGGGAGGCAATGGGGAGGTTCCAAAGGGGAGATCTGGAAAGGAGGAAACATTTGAAATGTAAATAAAGTAGGAAAAAAAAGAATACCTTCAATATTCAACTGAAAAAACAAACAAACAAACAAACAAAAAACCAAAATAGTAGTAGGAGTAAAAGAGCTCCAGACTTAGGAGCTGCTAGTAAAGATCAAATGGGCGAAGATTTGGATATGCTCAGAATAAAGTACTGGGTGATCAGTAAATTTGGGTGGTGTGGCCATTACCCTCAAAATTCCTCAGACTCCTCCTTTTGTATCTGAGTACTGTGTTTTATTTATTTCAGCGTTATTCACAGTTACGGAGTCAACCTTATTGTACAGCAATTGGAGAATAAAGAAAATATGGTACATAGTCCTCAAACTGCCCATTCCCCTATCCTGCCAGTTTCCACCCCATGCTGGTTGGGTTTGCTTCCCCTCTGGTCTGACTGACCCTCCTTAGCTCCTCTCTCTTACCATCCACCCCCAACCTGCTCCTCTTCAAATTCACCAGCAGCAGCCTCTTGCCTGAAACAAAGTCTGAGTTCTCACTGGGATTCTCAAGTAGCTTCTGTCCTGGAGAAGCTAAAGCTCCTTTGTGCGGCCTTGGAAAGCCTTCTCTCTGGCACAGGCCCTGTCCACCTGTCCCTGTCTCTCCTCTGCTGGGTCTACTACTGGACTCTGAGCTCCATCCCTGGGCTCACAGGCCTCCTGCCAGGCCCCTCCCATGGGCGCCTGCTGCATCCACCCCCACACTCTGGCTGTCATCCTCTTAGACAAAGCTCTTCCAAGCCACCTCCTGGAATCACTGCACAGTTACTCTTGGTTGAGGACCTTGTGTGAGCATAGACGTTGTGGGTCATTACTTTGGTGTCTTCATATCTCACAGTGCCTGGCTCTGCATAGGTTAATTCAACTAAGAGGATGAAGTTACCTTGTTCAGTGACATCACATTTGTCACTGAAGGCGTTGGGTAGAGTTTTGCATTTAAACCGTCTGGATAGTCTGTGAAGCAGAGGTTTCATGTTGTGAAGTTCAGAAGTTCCTGGCCAGAGAGGCTGGGAATGGATACCTCCCTTTGGAACCATCGAGTGAGATTTGCTTTAGAAAGAAATCTCCTAGCTTAGAAAGTAACTAACAGCTTTGTAAAAATCCTATTTGTAAGGCACTAGCTCAAAAGAATGTCTGGGTCTACCTCTTATTTACTCCTGACCAAATGGGCATGTCAAGCAGTTGGAGCTGGGTTCCAGACCAGCAGTGGAGGTAGGGGTGTAGAAACACTCATGTATCTGAATTTTAGCTGGATTTAGTCATTCTCTAGAGAAATTTTCCCACTCAGCACCTGTGAGGATACACTTCAGATAACTGCTAATGCAGATTCAAGTTCTTATAGAGTACCAGGCCCCGCCCTAGGATTTCTCATGCACTGACTCTTTCAACATCTCGAGATAATTCAACTGAGAAGTTTGTTCAGTGTGTGTGTGTGTGTGTGTGTGTGTGTGTGTGTGAGAGAGAGAGAGAGAGAGAGAGAGAGAGAGAGAGAGAGAGAGAGAGAGCATGCGTGTGTCTGTGCATTTAAATGCAGAGGCTAGGGAGCACATTTGGTGATTTCTACCTCTGTCCACTTTATTTACTTGAAACAAAGCCTCTCATTGAACAGGGTGCTCACTGTTTGGGCTAGGTAGGCTGGCCAATAAGCTCTTAGAGATCTGCTGCCTCTGCCCCCAACACCGAGGTTTCAGGCACACATGCCCTTGCTATGTTTTACTTTTTAACATGGGTACTAGGGATTCAAACTAGGCTGTCTGGCCAGCAAGCCCTGGGGATCTGCCTGCCTCTGCAACCAACACTAGCCAGCCTTGTTACATATTTTCCTGAGAGAAAAGAAGTCATGTGCCTCCTTTAAGATGTACACATAAGGGCCGGAGAGATGGCTCAGCCGTTAAGGCTAGGCTCACAACCAAAAATATAAGATGTACACAGAAAATTTCACAGCCATTTTATCTGTAATAGTTCCAAACAGGAAATAAACGAAGTGTTCATCAATAAGAAAACACACAACGGCAGTGTTGTATGTGTGCTACATAAAATGGAATACTAATTCAGGAGAGGATAACAGTGACTAATCCGGGTTGTAACAAGGATGAATCTCAAAGCAATCACTAACTGAAATAACAGAAGCATTGGGTACAGCCCTTCTGTAAGTAAATCTACAATGAATGGCGAAGGGGATATCCACGGTGACCTTGGGATGGGGCTGGAGGGAGGGATAGACTTCAGAAATGTGTAGGTAATTTTGAGGTACTGTCGAAAGTGTCTTGTTGCTTGACAGTCTTGTGAGAATATCTGTTTAAAGGGTTTGTTTTGAATGAATAGTAAATTATTCCCCAATAATGCTGATAAGAAAAAAAGCTTTAAAATGAAGCCAGTAATGAAGTTTATGCCTTGTGTAGAAGCTCTACCTCTCTGGATACATTATTCTTGTCTCTCTTCATATACAAGCAGTCAGGGTAGTGCACAGGAATGGAAAATGAACTGAAGGTGCTCTGTAAGGAAAATATTCTCACGTTGCCTACACGGCAACACAACACTGTTTGAAGGAAGAATGATAGTCAAAATACATATTTTAAGCCCTTGAACAATCACTAAAAATAATGTAGTGTGTGCTGGCTAATTGCCCAGATCAGACTGTCTTGTGGGGCACTATGATGACTAATGTGGAAGGGCCCATCCCACTGTGGGCATCGTCATCCCCTGGGCAGCCTCTCCTGAGTTATATAAGAAAAGTGGCTGAGTAGTGGCAGGTGAGCGCCAGTACACAGCTTCCTCCATGGTTTTTCTGGTCAGAGTTCCTGCTTGGAGTCCCTGCTCTGACTCACAAGGTGATGGGCTGTTATCTGGATATTCCAGTAGCAGAAAGCAAACTAGAACATAGTTTAAAAGTTAATAGTGGATATCTGGTTTCTTTTCAGAGCATATAAATTTCCCCCTTTTAAAAGTTAATGAATAAAGACAACACTAAATAACATCCCAAACTGGATAGGGATGCCATGTGATCATACTTCAGAGTACTAGTCTGGACATTTCCAGTGAGTTTTAGATCCTAAGACTGTTCTACACTTAGCATATTGGCCACCCTTGACTTTAATGCCCACGTCTAAGGCTTCTTCTGTGTCCTAGAGTTGGCTGAATAAAGAGAATTTAGCAAAGTTTTACACTGAACATTGGTTATACAGTAACTTGTTTTTAATTCTTTTTCATTTTTATATTTATTATTATTATTTTGTACTTATTCACTCTACATCCTGCCCTTTGCCCCCGCCTGTCACGTCCTCTTCCCACAATCCTTCATACCCACCCTTCCCTTCTCCTCTGAGCGGCTGGAGGCCCCTCTGGGTATCCTCCCACTCGGGCACATCAAGTGAGACTGGGTACTTCCTCTCCCACTGAGGCCAGACAAGGCATTCCAGCTAGAAGAGCACATCCCACATACAGACAACAGCTTTTGGGATAGCCTCCAATCCAATTGTTCAGGACCCACATGAAGACCAAGCTGCACATCTGCTACATATAGTTGGGGAGACCTAGGTCCAGCCCATGTTTGTTCTTTGGTTGGTGCCCCAAGGGTCCAGGTTAGTTAACTCTGTTGGTCTTCTTGTGGAGTTCGTATCCCCTTAGAGGCTGCAATTCTTCCTTCTATTCTTCCCTAAGAGTCCCCAAGCCCCATCCACTGTTTGGCTGTTGGTGTCTGCATCTGTCTGAGTCAGCTGCTGGGCAGTAACTTGGTTTTTTTTTTTTTTTTAAAAGAAACTGAAGATGAGACAACAGTGAAGATATTCAAAGAAGAGAGAGAAAGAAAACCCGTTCCTCTTTAACTATGGCTTTTGAGGAGGTAGGAGAATACACAGAGGAAGACCAACAAACATCAGAGTGTATAGTAGTTGTACCCACAGATGGTTGAAACATAAAGGAAACTGGTAAAAAAAAAGAAAACATGTTAAAGAAGGAATTAATCATAATCTACATTAGCTTCTGGCTACTGCTCTAGCTATGCCTATCTCTGGGAATCTATTCCAATGCCCAGTGGATGCCTAGAGCCACGAATGATAGCAAACTCTACATCTACTATATTTCTCCCTAAAGCTATATTTTTTCTATAAAACTATATTTTTCCATAATGTCTATAATAAATTTATATAATTGATAAAATTAGGTAAGAAATTAGCCACAATAACTAGAAATAGTGTAATTCTAGCTATGTATAGTTATGTATTATAATTGTGAAGATGCTCTGAGGGCGTGATCACTATCTTTCAGTGTCTGATTGTACTGCCCTTGCTGTCCTTACGATGTGAGTTGGTGCAGTGCTTGTGAGGTGAGCAGGTGAGAGGAATAAAACAGGCACTGCACAGAGTGTCGGTCGGGTTTCCATGCAAAGGCTAGCTACGTGTAAGCACCTGCCCAGGACAACAGGCAACTGAATAACTAAGGCTCCTACAAGTCACTAGCAAATGGTTGGGATGGATACAGTATGGACAGTGTGTGAGAGATCATTTGTGCTCCAGATAAGGTGCAGCGAGATGCCGGGAGGTTTTAGCTGCCCAGAGACATGTATAGTTTAGGAATCTTCCATTGAATATTTTCAGATCCTAGTTGACCACACTTAAGTCACATGGTAGAAGGCACAGTTGTAATCCATAGACTTGGTGGCATAAAACAGAGCTGTGTCTTATAGTTCTGGGAGCTGGAAATGCTTAAAATCAGGGAATCAGCAAGTGTGCCTTTCTTTGGAAGGCTCTAGGGAGAAGCCACATCCTTGAGCTTTTTAAAGCTTCTTGAGGCCACCTCATTACGTGTCTTGGCCCCTCTTCCATCTTCAAGGCCAACAATGCCCACTTGCTTCCTAGTGCTGCATCTCTGATCCTTCCCTCCTCTTCTCTGTCCAATTTCCTCTCGTCCATGGACACTTCTGTTCACGTTAGCCCAGCTGTGTACCCCAGGTCTCTAGTCACATCTCCCGAGTCCCTTTTGGCATATGAGATGACATATGCACAGATTCCAGAGGTAGGAATATGCCCTTCTTTGGGGATCATTACTTGACTATATAATCCATTGCAGAATTCCAGTAGAGGGGGACTCTAGATAAATGGCAAATTCACAAGGTATGCAAACGTTTTGAAAATAATGTGGACCCAGACCTTATGTATAGACAGAGAAAGGAAGAGAGATAAGCATGGTACAGAGAGGGAAGCCAGCGTTAGCAATGATGCTTAGGAATTGACTGCAGAAAGGCAAATCTGGACAGAAAGTGAAGGAGAATCTTATGAGGACAATGATGTAGTAGAAACTGGTGGTTGCAGGCTTAGAGGCAGTACTGGGAGACAGTTTTGTAGAGAATCCTAGGTAATAACTGGGGATCACGGATGCTTCTTCCACATGGGCTTGACACACTGCTGCATCCACCACACATCTCTACTTTGTCTTATAGGCATGCAGGCTACATCCCGGATGAAGACATCTTTCAGGGAAGGGAGCTCATCAACAGACACTCACTACAGGCACTGATGGCTGGGCTGAAAGCTGACAGGGAGACTGTCAGCTGCCTGAGGAGTGTAGTGAATGCACCGGAGGCATGGTGAGTCCCTAAGATGAGCAGGCCTACCCCATGGTCACCAGATCTTCAGGGCTCTGCACCATACAGTGTACGTGGGGGAATAGGATGTGTTGGACAAAGCAAGTCTTTGAATCTTAAGGACACTGTCACTGGCCCCACATTCTGGGTACTTAATATTAGCCTGTGATCTGTGCTTATCATCTCATATGGTGTTGTAAGCCCTGATGTAGAAATGCTTGGCATGCAATAGCTGGCCATGAAGATCACTGGTGAATGTCATTGAACTTGAAGGTTGTGGTTGACAGGATAGGAAATGGCCACTGAAGATTCAGATGATCAAAGCTCTGCCCCAGGATTAAGTCCCATGGGTAGAACACAGGAAATGACTCTGAGAGTTTCCAACTCTGGGAAGAAGGCAGAGGCAGAGCATTTACAGGCTGCAGCAGTGTCTCCAGCTCTAGGTCTTAGCCTGGACTGTGCAGTGAAGGACTTTGGGGGCGAGAAAGTGCAATGTGAGTCTCTGGGAGTTGAGGAGGCTCAGAGAACAGCTGTGTTGTGTTGCTTGTCCTGGGATCTGTTCATCCCAGATAGGCATGGATAATGGACCAAAGAAACAGTTCTGCCCAAGGCCAGCTTGGTGAGCCAGGGAGTAAGTCTGCTGTGGTTGCCTAGAGGGCTATGGGTGACACAAAGGCATCCACATCACTGAAAAGCTCACCACTGGCTTATGGATGTGCGTTACCATGCCTGGCGTTTGTGTGAGTTCTGGGATTTGAGTCCAGGTCTTCATGCCTACACAGCAAGTGTGTTTACTTACCAATTCATCTCTCTAGTCCCACAGTAATGTTTATTCTTTACAAAATTCTTGCTAATTGTGCAGCCCTTGCTGATGTGGTGGTGTATTCCATTCCTCTTCTGCCCTCCCTGACCTGTCTCATTCCCCAGATATGAAAGTTGCATTGCTGGGGTTCCCCACACATTTTCATGCAGCCTTCCCCAGTAGTTTCCTCCCCCCAGAAACTGCTTTTTACTTTTATAACTTTGGAGCAGGATCTTGTGAGTTGTGTAACTTTTGTTCACTTTCTGGGCCTGGCAAGGTTTGGAGCTTCTGAGTCTTATGAACCTCCCTTTTTCAGGAAGGAGTGCTTCAGTTTGGAGAAACATTTACATAATAGGATGGGATCTGTATCAGGTTCTCCCACAATTCTGAGAGCTGAGTAGGATTCAAGAAGACTGTATTAGACAGAGCCAGTGAGAAAGCGTACCCAACAAGGTGTGTGTGTGTGTGTGTGTGTGTGTGTGTGTGTGTGTGTGTGTAGGGGGTGTGGTGATGGTGGGGGCATCGTATAATACCAGGCACATAGGAGGCCTTCAGTAGATATCTGTGACACTTTCCAGAAAAGATGGGGGGGAGGAACCAAGCCCCTATTAGTCCTTTGATCTAAATTTGATGCTGAATGTAGTTGAGTATCGCCTAAAATACCTGTATTTAGGAAGAAGGAAGAAAGGTTTTAGCTGTAATAGAGAAAAGGTGAAGAGAAAGCCAAGGACAGTTCTAGAAAATCAAAGGGGAGTGTTTGGGAAGGCTGTTCCCTGGAGTTGGGGAACCCTGTGGAGAGATAAGTGGAAAGGGACAGAGCTGCAGGCAGAGCTGGGAGGCTTCTCCCATGAGCTGTTTGCTGGCTCATCAGAAAGCCATGGCTAAGTAGAAGTGTACCCAGGATGGTGGGGGGTGCCGGAGGACACATGTGTGTCTTCCCTGCAGGATGTTTCGTGGGAGACCCCTGGCAGAAGAAGAACAGTGACTTCTGACATTGGAGTACTCCTGTGCCAGATTCTCCGAGGTAGTCAGGGCAGTGGCTTGTTCTGACTTCCCTTAGAGACCCAACAAATCAGAAGACTGCTTTCCCCTATGGGAGCTTGCTGTCCCTTCAGATAGGAGGATGGCAGCATCTGGGAAAAGAACTTGGACTTCTAGAGTAAGGCTGGGTGAACAGGTGGGAGGTAGGATCCAAAGGGATCAGGCAGTGGTGGGAGGCTGTTCACAAGGGGATGGTCAGGCACTGCTGGAGTCTAAGCTGGCTCAGTGTCCCTCTGAGAGACCTCAAACCCAAGGTCTTCTCACCCACCTGTGATCTTCCAATCATCTTGCATTCCTCCTTTGACTGATCCTTCTACTGTGGTTTGAATGTAGCTTTGTTTCCACTAAAACTCCTGTTGGGCCTTGGCTCCCTGATGCATTGGGATTGAAGAGATGGGACTGTTAAGAACAGTTGGAAGCATGAAAGGTTTTCTTGATTGATGGGATGGCTTAGTTCTCCTAGGAAATAGGAGATGCAGTTGAAATTGTAAGCTCTGAATCACAGCTTGGTCTTTCTGGCTACTGAGCCCTCTTCCCCATTCTGAAGCTGTCTAAGAGCCTATTTAAGAGTTAGCTCATGAAGACAAAAGATGCTCCAATGTTCAGGAAATCCCATGGAATTTAGGATATTTGCATGAAGAACTAGTATCAGAGACCAAATATTAGAACAAAGTGTGTTCCGAGCACCCTACTGTTTAGGAAATCACAGGTTTTAGGATACTTATGCCACGAACTGGAGGTAGAGACCCAATATACACTGTCTCATTACTCCAGGAGCTCTGTGCCAGGGCCAGGGGTAAAATCAAACTGAGTGTGTTTCTAGGGTGTGCAGCATGCAAAGTGGCTAAGGACTAAGCAGTGACCGACTGATAACAGGTGGACAGATGGACTGACAGAGGGGAGTGAGTAATGAAAGGAGTGATTTTCTCTCATTTTTAGAACTTGAGATTAATTCATAAAACTTGTCTCCTTTTACCTTTTTGAGTGTTGTTATTTTACTTCAGACACTTAAAGGATTTTGGAGTGTGTGTGCTTGTTCGTGTGTGTGCTTGTTCGTGTGTGTGCTTGTTTGTGTGTGTGCTTGTTTGTGTGTGTGCATGTAGAAGCTAATGGTTGGTTTTGGCTGCCTTCCTCAATCCCCACCCTCACCTTTTGTTAATTGGTTAAATTTCCTTTTTGACAACTTTGTATATGGCTGTGATGTATCTAATTACTTTACCCTTGCCATCTTCTATCCCCCCATTACTGCTCATTCTGCCTCTTTCCTACAAACCTCATGTTTTACATTTATATCTTTTGTTTTGTTTTGAGTTTAAACAAGGCTGCCTGTATAACTATGGATGCAGAACTATCCTTTGGAGTCCAGAGGGTATACAGCTGAAGGCCACGATTTCTCCTTCTCCACACCCATCAACAGCTAATAGTCCCCAGGGAGGGGGAGGCCCTCTGGGTCCTCTCCATCCATGGATAGTGCTGAAAAGCCCAGCTTTGTTCAGGCCCAGTGCAGGTGATCTCCGCTGCTGTGCATTCGTGAATTCTGTGTCACACTCAGAAAACAGTGTTTTGTAGCCCTTCATTCTATCACCTGGCACTTACATTCTTTCTACCTATTCTTCTGGATAGTCCCTGAGCCTGAATAAATGATATAAATATTTATGGCAGTGTGCTCATCAGTCATGGCTGGAGCAGCCATGAGTCTCTTTCACTGCAAAGAGAAGCTTCTCTGATCCAGGTTGAGGGTATTATATATCTATATGTATAAATGTAAATATTTTAGAAGATAGTATTATGTGATGTCAACCTATGAAAACAGCAGTAGTGAGTTCTCCCATCCCCACCCCAGGGCCTATGACTTCCTAGCCACGAGTCTTTGAACAGGTTTAAAATACCAATCATGAATTCTCTTCTGTGGCCTTAAATCTATTCAGGTATCTGTCATTTATCCCCGTAATAGTCATGCCACTATTGCTCCAGTGATTGCACTTTGCATGGCAGGTTGGGATTATGGCTTCGACTTTTCTACTCTGGAAGCTTCCAGCACCTTACAGCAGGCAGTAGGTATGCTAGCCAGGAGAATGGGGGCTTCCAGTTCAGTTCCAGCCTCATTTCTCTATGTCCTGCTACCAGCATGTCTCCCACCTTATTTCTGGAGACTGCATCTTTCTCTGAACACAGAGATCACTGATTTGGTGTACAGGCTGGTCAGTAAGCTCCAGAAATCCACCTGCCTCACCTCTCCTGGGCTGGGATCACAGGTGCATGTCACCACACACAGCTGCACCTGTCT
>JADRCH010000045.1:3967290-3977730 GCA_019843965.1 Rhynchomys soricoides
CCAGGGCTGGGATCACAGGTGCATGTCACCACACACAGCTGCACCTGCCTCACTTCTCCAGAACTGGGATCACAGGTGCATGTCACCACACATAGCTGCACCTGTCTCACCTCTCCAGGGCTGAGGTCACAGGTGCATGTCACCACACACAGCTGCACCTGGCTCACCTCTCCTGGGCTGGGATCACAGGTGCATGTCATCACACACAGCTGCACCTGTCTCACCTCTTCTGGGCTGGGATCACAGGTGCATGTCACCACACACAGCTGCATCTGTCTTACCTCTCTAGGGCTGAGATCACAGGTGCATGTCACCACCCATCGCTTTCTGCATGGGTGATGGGGATCTAAAGTCAGGTACTCATGCTTGGACAGCAGACACTGTCCTAACTGAGTCATCATGTCTTTTTATAGAGCAATTGCCAGCGTTGGCCTTATGTTAGTCATATTCAAAGCATAAGTGCCTCACTGGCAGCTCATCTGAGGGGGAGGACAAATGTGATGTCTAGTATGGGAGCAGGAAACATGAGAAGAAAAGAAAAATCATACAGTGTGCTAAGACATGCACCTTTCTGGCAATAATCTTTGCTTCTTCTCTTACCACAGGCAGTCCTCCTAACCTAGGAGGCCCTCCTCTTAACTGCTGGCTTTCGTTTTTGTCACTATTACCTAGCATAAGTGTCATCTAGAGAGGGCATCTTATTTCCTCAGTGAAGCAATTTTAAAAACATATTATGTTTCTTTTCCCAATTACAAAAGCAATGCATACCTGCTGTGTACCCACTGTAGACGTTTCCGAAAATACAGAAAAACAAAAAGAAAGAAGTAAACAGATGCTACACCTGTGCTTCTAAGCAACGACCAGTTTCTGAGCCACATTCTTCTTTTTCTTTTTTTCTTTTACTTTACATTTTCATAACATTTTAACATTTAATAGAAACTATATACAGTAATTTCAGTATATCTTACTTGGAGGAGCCACCACAGAAATTTACATAAGTTAAAAGCAAGAATAATTAAGGAGAGCCTAGACCTGTGGGGTGCTTTTCTCAGTCACAGTTCACTAGGAAAAGGGTTTATGTTGCCCAATTATGTGGAGCAGAGGAAAAGCTTACATGCAGGCCTTTAGATACAGCTAGGCAGACACTAAGAGCCAACACCTGAAGAGCACCTTTCTTGCCCACGACCCCACCTAGACATCCATGGGGATTTCTGTCTATGGCTTGGGAAGTCCCATTACAGAAATGTCTCTTTCCCAGGCAGTTTCCAATATACATTGCATCCCACAGGCAGGGATCACCTCATGCTCTTCCTTGCAAAAAATCCCAAAACTTAAATACTAAATATCCATTCTACACAAACTTGGATTATGTTAGTCTATAGCACTCTAAAGCCCCAAAAAACAATGTGGGCTGAGTTGTCCCTGTTCAGTGAGAGATGATTAGAGATATGCTTTTCTGAAGAATGGAAAATTTAAATCCAAAGGTAAACAATTCCCAGAATGAACTGTCAACTAATAGAAGTGGGTTCTGGTTTTCCATTTGCAGTAGCCAATCCACACTGAGAGAATGGTGCACAGGCTTTCTCTACATTTCGAATTCTCTGGGATCTGCACCCATCTCCAGCCACCTGCATCTGTCCTGGGCCTCTGGCAATTTCTGTGACTGGATGATCTTCAAGAGTTAGTGAAGGATCAAAGAGCAACAGCGACAGAGGGCATGACATGCCATCACTCACAACATCCAGGTCATCACTGAACTCCAGTGGTAAACTCTCAGTGGGCTAAAGCTTGGCAGCACTCATGTACAGATCTGTGGGGCTGGCTTCCAGATACTGGCACAGACAGTACCTGCTCGGGCTTATACATCTGAGGAGGCAACTGGAAATGCAGTGGATATCAGGGATTTTCAGAAAGGCTTACAGGAACTGTTTGTTGCAGAGTACCTCTTGCAGTC
Organism: Rhynchomys soricoides; assembly: GCA_019843965.1. Taxonomy (NCBI): domain Eukaryota; kingdom Metazoa; phylum Chordata; class Mammalia; order Rodentia; family Muridae; genus Rhynchomys; species Rhynchomys soricoides. Next base: position 3,969,245 of record JADRCH010000045.1, read on the forward strand.
AGATCCCTGGCTGCATTTGAAGAAAACCTGATTTGTATCCTGACAGATATGTGTAAGGCAGTGTCTGGCCATCGGAAGACACCGATTGGAGCAGTGAACATCATCCACAAAGGCTAAGCACCTCTGACTGGAACTAGTGGTATGAGCCTGTTGAGCAGCCCCATCTGTGGCCAGCATTCTGTGTTCCTTCAGCTGCCTGTGTAGGATGGCTTCTACTCCAATAGCTTTGATGGTATCGCCTAAGACATTTTAGTCACTTTAAATTCTCTCCTTCTTGGGCCAAAAGTCCCTCAGGGCCAGTCAGGAGACTACCACCTAAAGCTTCATGTTCTACTTTCTGATTATGTAAATAACGGCCCTTCTTCTCTTTGAGCAGGTGCTGTAGTCGCTTAAACTGATAAATATACAAAGATTGCAAACGAATTGGCTTTTCTCTCATAATAAGAGCCACTTCTTCAGCTGTATAGACACCAGCATGTCCAGTATCCAACTTGATTCACTTCAGCTACTCTCTGGGGTCTGTGAGCCCAGCTCTGTGATAGCATATGAGCTCAAGTGGCACAAGAGGGTTTCACGCATAGGGCCTGGGCTGCTCTTCTTCATTTGAGCACGAAGTGCTAGGGCATTCCTTGGAGCATGTTCGGCACAGAAAGATGCCTCATCTTTCTTCTTGGGCTTTGGAGCAGCACTAGGGCACTTTTTCCCACTCTTTGTCGAAATGTAACTACATTGTTTGAAGGGTGCATTCTTGTCTCCAAGAATATGCTTAATGCAGAACTCCTGCCCCTCCAGACATGGCTGAGAGCATGGGCAGTGAGTGAATGAACAAGAAAGGGGCTCCTGCGATCTGGGCTCTGGGGTGATCCTCCCCCAATTCGTTGGCAAGACGTGAATCTGAATCCTGTTCATACCAAAACCGCGCTGAACTGACAAAAAGGGTGAGCAGCAGCCTAACAGCAAAGAAGAAGCACCTGGCACTGCGCCATCTTCGCCACATTCTTTCTATGCACTGGTGTGTTTAAAGTTTTATAAGCTCTCACCCCTGAGGTCTGACGGATGCTTCAGATCTCACTTACGCAGCAGTGTTAGTGTCTGGTACCACTTATGACGTACATGTAACATAATTTAACTAACCAACTATGGTAGTTTAACCAAGTACAGTGGTTTGAAGATGCTTGGCCCATGGGAAGTGCTACTAATCAGAGGTGTGGCCTTGTCAGAGGAAGTGTGTCACTATGGAGGCGGGCTTTGAGAGCTCCTACCGCTCAAGCTCCACCCAGTGCGGAAGCTAGTCTACTCCTAGTGACCTTCAGATCAAGAAGCAGAACTCTCAGCTCCGTCTCTAACACCATGTTTTCCTAGTTCCTGCCATGCTTCCAGCTATGGTGATAATGGACTGAACCTCTAAAACTGTAAGCCAGCCCCAATTAAATGTTGTCCATTATCAGAGTTGCCTTGGTCATGCTGTCTCTTTGCAACAATAGAAATCCTAACTAAACGCCAACCTTCAGTTATATAACAATTTATTATAAAAATATCCTAACCCCTAACTTTGGTGCTAATTTTTGTGCATATTCTGCTTTTGGGGGAATACATATTTAAATAACTGTGAACAAAGGTTATACCTATTTCTTCTCCTATCAGCAATCAAACACCAAAGCCTAATAGTTTCCAGACCAGTGGCTTTCAAGTTCTCTTGATCATGACCCCAAATAAAATATAATTTTCACTATAATCTAGAAATTCTACACATACATCATGAAAATTGGAAAAAATAGAAATTTTTATGTAATAACACTGCTTTTTCCATCCTGATGTGTTCTAGTAATTTCTTTTCATTTAAAGAAAAGCAGGTCACCATGCACTACCTTGACATCATGACCTGCTGGTGTGTCCCAGCTTGCTGTTTGCAGAACACAGCCAGGCTCACTGTTCTTACTCTAGGTAGCTGGGGCTTCAGCACAGTGTGTCCAGGAAGTTGCAATGTTGGAGGGTTTATTGTCTAGTCCAGGCTGTGGGATGCCTTCAATGACTGGAAGGTTTGTAATTTCACCCCTTAGTATTTAAGATTTTGTGTTTGAAGGTCAGGAAGAATAAGGGTCCTAATTATCTCTTGAGAGCCAAGACAACATAGTAACAGTTTCCCCCCTAGCTGCCTGGATGAAGCACCTCACTACTGCTGCTTTTGAGTTTGCCTGCCAGAGCCTTGAGATCCTCAGACTCCTTTTGTCTACAAATGGATATTTCCTTAACCTGCAATGGCTCACTTTAATTATGTCACCACTCTGTGTTGGGAATTATTGAAAGTCATAGACTGGTTGTTTTTATAGTGTTTTGTTAGTTCTTGCTTTTTAGGGAGGGTTGTGACAGGCTACATCTTAGAAGAGTAATATTTTGCTGCTTTAAGAACCTTCTCAATGAAGTCGATGATGCAGGGTGCCGGCAGAAGTGGAACTTAGAAATTACGTCATTGCTAACTAACTCTTTGCTTCCAAGCTCCCATTTCTCTGACTAGCTTCACCTTTGCAACATTGTTGGTCACTTTTTGTATGCAAGGCCCAGGGTGCATGGCTTTCATACAAAGAAAAATATGTTTCCCAAGTCTATTATTTTGTAGCCCATGCTATTTGGAATTGTCATAGTTCGAGTTCATGTGAGCACGTCCTAACCCTAATGGCTAAGTATGATTGTGAAGTAAGGACATACTCACTCTGTTTAGTGGTGACCCTAGGGCACATATTCTTGTCCAGAAGATGGTACGAAGCAGGTTCTGTGCACTGTGAATGGCATTAGGAGACCCAGAGACTAGTCCCAGGATCATTAAGGGATTTATAGCTGTGTTAGACTAGATTTACCTTCATGACCTAAATAGCAACAAAAAATCAATACATATGCACTGAGTTGTTTGCAAGTCACTGGACATCAGACAGGAAAGAGTCAGTGACCTTTGACCCACACAAGCCTTACAACTGTCCTGGTTCACTCCCTTGAGAGTGTTTCTAGGCTGTGCCTAAGGTTGGGAAACCAAGGCAGAGCCTAGTGAACTCCCTGTGTTCAGGATGTGGAGCCAAAAGTTCGAGACCAAAGCATGTGAATTCACAGGACTGACAAGTGGACCAAGCAAGCACTCAGATCTCCAGCAGGGTCCTGTAGAGTCACTAACACCTCTTGAATTCCTGTATGTGTGTTACTAAAACTCCTCCCCTGGAGATGGACCACATCTGCCACTCCCCCTAGGGCCCTAACAACAAACCCGAGTATGATTTTCCCACAGTTCACCCTGGAGACTAGTGAGTATCGGGATTACTCATAGAACATGAGGTTACCTACAGGAGCATGAGTAGCTCCAAACAACCCCAGGGAAAAGTCTCTGCCCAGTATGGATGATGATCACATACATGAAGAGCCTCACCTACACACTCTAATGCTCGACCCCAGGTCATATACAATGAGGACCAAACTGCATACAAACTGCTGGGGTGTCTGGAGGAGGGTCCAGTGGCCTGTCCCATCTCTTCCTTCTCTGAGGGAATGTTAACAGCCTGCAGGCCTGATAGGGACAGGCTCTTAGCTAATCTTGGGAGGACGGTGGTGTTTTAGCTCCTTCCAAGTGTGAGGGCATGCCTCAAAGCTGAGCAAAGACTCTCAGAAGCATCAGAAGAACAGCCCTCAGCGGACACACAGCATTAGGAGTGATCATTTTCTCCACTTTTATAAGAAATGCTCCACATAAAAGAATTACCTGTGAAATTGACAGCAGGTTTATCACTGGGAGCAAGGCCAGTCAGAGAATGTAGAAAATCAAAGTTCTGAATGGGACAAAGGCAACCTAAACTTGCACATCCAACAAAATTAGGTTTCAAAAACCAAGGTGCAGTAAAGATGCATCACAACTGCAAATGTTGAAAGACTTAGTCACTGACAGGCCTTTGCTGCAGGAAATAGAGTAATCCTGGGTAGAATGAGAAGGATCCCAGAGTGAAAAGAATAAAATTAGTAACTGCATGGATAAACAAATGAGGTGGTTTTTCTCAGTATTTAAATCGTACACACACCTGCATTTTAGAAACAGGGTCTCACTGTGCAGCCCTGACTGGTCTCTCAATCCTCAGAGCGCTGGGATCACAGGTGTGGACCTCTCTGCCCAGCTTAAGTATCTTTAATGAAGATCGCTTAAACAAAAGAGATAACCTTGTAGCCTGAGGTCAAGCTGTCAGTACAGTGCTTCCATTCCCAGACTTTTGGCTGAAACCAAGTGTGAAGTAAGATGCCTGCGATAGGACAAAGGGCTGGAGGGGAGAGAAGAACACTACTATTGAAAGGTCTCAGGCTGCACACATGGCCATGTAACAGCACTTGAAAGCATATTGGGAACAGTTAAAGATGGATACTGGCTGAGATTTTCTTGTTTGGAACATTTAGGACCAGAAGTGTTTCAGGTTTGGGGACAGTTTCTGGATTTGGGAATATTTTCATAGACGTGACTAGGTCGGAATGCCAGATTTCACAGCATTTGGGATTTCCCATTTTTAAACCATGAGCACTGAGATCTCTGCCAGAATAATACAAGGTTTATAACTAGCATGTGATTAAAATGGAATTTGAACAATACCAAAGTAATCAGAAAGGTGGGAAAGCAGTAACAAAACTGAGACGTAGATGTTAAGTAACTTGCCCAAATTTAAACTCTAACTGGTGGCCCAGCCTGGCTTAGAAGCAAAGCCCCTTCCCTTTATGTCCCTGGTTCATATGCAAATTGGGTAGTGATGGCTCACCCTCCATTCTACAAAATAGCAGAGCCCTCCCTCCCTAACGGGGGAGCAACTTTAATCTGATCTGTGACTTTGCAATGATATGAACTTGGGTGAGCCCCTTACCTGCTTGAGCCTGTTTCCAGGAGTCTGTAGTCCATAGCAGTGAACACCCATCCACTGGAGCAGACTGTCTTTTTCTATCACTCTTGGTATGTAAGTGGCCTTGTTCAGATGTGATGAAAGTCTTTCACCTGGCTCTGTGGGGGATTCAGTCACTGAATGCTTTACTCTCGGCCTCCAGGAGGTCACATGGTCAGAGCCCCAAGCTTGCTTCTCTTTGTCACCCACATTCTTTCCTTATGGATAAATGGGGTCACTCCAGTTCTCAGGACTGTTGCTATGTAAGTATACTTACCCATTTTGAGTTATTCTAGATCGAATTCTTTAAACTCATTCAAGAGAGCAGTGGGGAAATGGCCTTGGTTTTACATTTCTGCCTTTGTGGACATATGGAAGAGGTATCTTGTCATGGCAGAGGTACAATTGTGTTTGGAACATGGTCAAGGCCCTACATGACCCTTCCCACTGAGGACCTCAGTTTCTCAACTCATAGATCCCAGGACCTGCATTTAGTAAATGCAGCCAGTCCTCTGTGCCCCTGTACCCTGTCCCTGGCTTTAACCAATTGCAGATTGGACATATTCAGAAAATAATTGTGCTTGAACTAAACATGTCTGGATTCCTCTTTTTCATATCATGACTCCCTAATCAATATCATATAACAAACATTTACATAGCATTAGGTATGAGAAGCAATCTGGAAATGATTTGACATATTTGGGGTATGTGCAAAGGTTAAGTGCCATTGTATAGAAAGGACTTGAACATGCCGGATTTGCGTAACTGCAGTAGGTTCTGGAACTAATCCTCTATAGACATTAAACAACAACTGTGCTTGGTTCTCCCTCCTTTCCCTTTTACGGATGATATAACAGATGAACCCCAACTGTTTTCCTTTCTTTCTCCTGTTCTTCATCACAACTTACTGGACACAAGTGGGAGCCACCTGGTTAGGGTCCTCAGGATAAGGTTTTGGACTCTGGAGGATGAGTCCAAAGCCTCAGGGTCTACAGCAACAGGATTGGAGTTTGGACACAACTCATGGGTCTTCTTGTCTCCTTACAAGGTCAGAGCCCTTGGGAGGTAACTCTAAACATGCCCATAGCCACATACCCCTGTCTTCACCCCAGAAGGTACTAATCCTGTGCTGTTTTTGAGACCAGTCTCCCCAGGAGGATTTATGCCCTACCTCCACCCATGGAGCCTGCTTATTCTACCCGAGATGTTCCATTTCTCCTCTGCATGTTCCACAATCCCACATAGAACAGAACAGGCAAAAGCAGAATAAAGAAATAAGAGAACAAAACTAAGTAAGCCGAAGTCTCTGAGGAGATGTGCGATCCAGCATAATGACGAGGTTATCAGAAAACAGGCCTTGACCCTGCCTTTTATGTCGCACTTGGAGCTGCTGTTTGCTGTTGGGGACACAAGGCAGCTGGATGAAGCCTGAGTGATTACATTCAGTGATTGCATAACAAAACACTGAGAGGATGCTTGTAAACTACAAAGAAAGAGAGGAGTGTGGTACATGGCTCCTGCTTATTCAGTAGACTTCTTCCTAAGGCTAACCCCTCAGGGACATTCAACACCACCTCATTTATCTGGCATCAACTAACCTTGGAACCGATCCAAGGCCTGACATAAACAGAACAGATCTCTGGGAAGCCCAGGGATGTCTAAAGCCTGGGCTCTGGAGTGTAAGCCCTCCCTCCTCCACTCCTGAAGGAGCCTGGCCAGTTTCTGCTGTGAGCAGGTCTTGTGTGTTGGCACTTGGCTCAGGTTTCAGGTACTCTGCAGAGGGAGGATCTAGGCTCTTTGAATACAGGTGGCTAAGAGCACCTAGTAGTACCTGCTAGTGCCTCAGAAGATTTCAAAGAACTAGAGTTTTTTTGCTTTGTTTTGTTTTTAAGGCTTAAAAATCCAAGAATATAGAGGACCCCCAGCCAGCCCTGAGATGGAGTCTAAGCTCACCAGGAACACAGAGGTCACCCAGTCACCCAGCAGTGCAAGCTCTGTGTGGGCAAACAGGCTAGCACAGAGGGACAATTGCTTGATGGTCACCCATTCTTTCAGGTTCTAGAGATGTATTATCTATAGGATAGCATTTACTTAAATCCTTATAGTTCACAGCAATCTGAAGGATATGCATGCACCTTTCAAAAAAGACAAGTAGGTCAGCTTGACTCAGATCTGTGATGACAGAGGCTGTTTGGCTTCCTGACTAAATTGTGGAGAAGAAACAGGGCCAAGAACAATCCTGGCTGGTGCCTGGGTCATGTGTTGTGAGTGGTGCTGAAGGATTCTGGCTCTCAAAGTCAGGCTGGCTGGAACTGCATTCGTGCGTAGGGTTAGAGCCTATTGCAGGGCTAGGGTCTGCTGCAGGGCTAGGGTCTGTTATAGTAGGGTTGGGGCCTGCTGCAGGGTTATGGTCTGCTGTAGAGTTAGGGTCTACTGTAGTAGGATTAGGGTCTGCTGTAGGGTTAGGGTCTTGCTAAAGGGTTGGGGTCTGCTATAGTAGAGTAGGGTCTGCTGCAGAGTTAGGGTCTGGTGCAGGGTTAAAGGGTTAGAGCCTGGTGCAGGATTAGAGCCTGTTGTAATAGGGTTGGGGTCTGCTAGAATTCACCATAATTCAGGTAACTGGGAGGCAGGTGGAAGAAGTCCCTTACTCAGGGTTCAAATGTTCAGAGAAGAGTTATTTAAGGTTCAAATGTTGACATTATCTGGTTGCCACTTACAACTTGGTCAGCCACCGATCACTTCTGGAATTCATCACGATTGCTGACCAACTCTCTGCCCTCAAGTTTATCTATCAGACACCCCCTCTCTAAGTATTGAGGTACTTCCTGAAGAGTCCCATTATACTAGAGCTCTGAATTAAAACCTAGCAGGCCTCTTTATAGATTCTCTACTGCCACTCTGAGAGTTATATAGACAATAGCTAGTTTGTTTACCTGTCGTGATATTTTATAAAGACAACACAATAACAATCACCTTATGATTTACAAATGATCTTTCAGCATTATTCCAAGATGAGAGGACTCAACTCTTGCTTTTCAAAAGAAGTTTTAATTTTTAAGTGAAGTTACTAATAATATATGTGCGCGCATACAGCTTGTGACTGCAGGCACAAGTACCATGTGTGTGGGGGCTGAGGACACCGTTCTGGGGTCATTTCTGTCCTTTTACTCTGGGATCTGGGGATGAAACGTGGTCATCAAGTTTGCCCCAGGCTCTTTCATCTGCTGAGTCATCTCATTGGCCCAGAAGTTTTCATTTTTGCCTGCTTTAAGTTTTCTGATCCCCTAAATGGTCAAGTACCTGAGGTTGTGTGGCTGTCCAAGGTGCAGGGACTTAGTTATTCTGTGACTTGGTTATGGCTGGAATGACAGGAGTAAGATGCCATTTCCCCAGATCTAGTGAAAGGAGCCGGGCGTTCTAAATGAGACCCTAACCTCCAACAGGTATGGTGATATACACCTGCAATCCTGGTTCAAGGAGCAGAGGCAGGGAGATCCACGGGCCCAAGGCTAGTGTCCTGGGCTACACAGTGAACCTGTGTCGTATTCGTGTGTGTGTGTGTGTGTGTGTGTGTGTGTGTGTATGTGCTTATGT
>JADRCH010000045.1:3990583-4045101 GCA_019843965.1 Rhynchomys soricoides
AACAGAGAAGTGAGAGAGGGGGGAATCCTGGACATTGGTACGGCCAGTATGGCCGGTGGGAAAGGGGAAGTGAGGATGTAAGATATATAAAAAAGGGGAACCCAGATAAGCCAGAAATCTAAATAAATAAAAGGGGGGGAAGCAGATGAGGAAGTGAGAAATGTGAGAAAGAAAACACACCAGATGAGAAGGGGAATAAGCCACACTCCCCTCTCATTTGCCTGGACCCGAGCCTACTGTTCTCCCGACCAACCTGCTAATTCTTTATGGGAGGAGACAGATAGCACTTGGGTAAGTGTGAGTTGCTACCTTAGAAACAGGATTTCAAGAAGTGAAAGGGAGGAAGAAGAAGAGGAGGAAGAGGAAGAGAGGGAGGAGAGGAGGAAATGGAAGAGAAGGAAAGAGGAAGGGGAAGAAAGGAGGAGGAAGCTAGTCAAAGTGTGAGTTTACAAGGCAGAGCAGTTAATAACATTAAGATGTGGAATGTCAATGCGGGATTTTTAACCTGCCTTCCAATAATCTTCAGGTTTAGGGTGTTTCAGGGGGAGGGAGGCATTGTTCTCATGTAGGAGTAGGCCAATAGTAGGATTCAGAAGAGTTTGAAAACAAGGTGTATTGGTGTAATTAGTTGAAATCTTTTGCTTAAATATGAAATGACCATTTGTAAATGTTTTACCAACAATGAAGACCATACCCAAATTTGTATTGTGACCTCAAAGCTAATGCGATATATTAAAATTATTCTGAGTAAGAGATACATGGTTATTTTTTCTCCTCATTGATCTGTGCTTTTAATTTTAAGACAACTAATTCCCCATGTAATTATGTCATTGCAGATTGTTTCTTTTTCCTCTCCCTTCTCCCTACTCCTCCTCTGCAACGGGGTATGTGATGGAAAACTGAATCTCAGGCCTGGAATGTGACACAGATGTGTTGATAACCTTTGAAGGGGACAATGTGGCCATGCTCAGAGTTATTCATTTTAAACAGCAGGCTTTTCAAGATCAAGAGTTATCCAAAAAAATCCAAAGTGTTTTGCAGGCTTTATCTTTGTCTGATTTGTCTGATACCTTCATTTAATTGGCAGGTGTTTTCCTGTTAGGCAGTTGAACAGGGGATTGGGGTATTTGTCTTTTAGGTCATCTTTGAGGTTGAAATATGTCTTTGTAGTTTTAGAAAACTGCTTGCATGTACTAAGTCAGATTTTTATACTAGCAAGGCTATTCCAATAGAGTATGCAGGTCCTGAAAGTAAAATGTGAAAAACTGAATGTTAAATTCGAAAGTATGGGATGGTCAGTCCAACTAGTAAACACAGAAATGCATATTAGGACAAACTGGGACACTGTTCTCCTTTCTCTATGAAGTTAGCTGTGTCTGGAAGCATGCTAAGGTCTCATTGTTGGCGAAGATAGAAGAGGGTTTACATCTTGCTATGGGACTATGTGTAATTTTACCCCAGGACTCTACCCTAATAATCATAAATATGGAATAAAAAACACTGAAGCAATACATTCTCACCACTACATAATTTATCATAGCAATAAATATCAATAGCAAAATGATTATGTAAATCGTACTCTGACCACTCAGTGGGGAATTATATATCACCTTTAAAATTGTACTTGTAAGCAGTTCTACTTCTAACAGAAATGTAAAACTTATGGTAAGTAAAATGATATAAAATTGCACACAAGATAGAGTTGTTGTGTTTTTAAGAGAATAACAGAGGCTGGCCCACTCAGGGAATAAAGTGCTTGCTACACAATCATAGTCGCTCAGTTTCAGAGCCCCAAAACCCAGGTAAAAAGCTGGGCAGTTGTGACAGCTGCTTGTAATCCCAGCACATAGGAGACAGAGATCCGACCTCCATGAGACAAGCAGGCTAGGTAAACTAGACAAAAGAGAGAGCTCTGGATTCAGTGAAAGAACTTGCCTCAACATAGACAGTGGACAGGAATAAAAAAAGACACCTGATGTCAACCTCAGGCCTCCACACACACATGTACATGTGCACTTGCACACACATACATCTGCAATAAAACAAAAGGAACAAAGACAACAGACAAATAGTGGGGGCTTGTGGTCAGTCAGTGGAATCGCCACCTCTTCCCTCTCTCTTAATAATTCCACATCTGGACAATACCCGACAAACAAACAGGGAGGGGCTGAAAGGGACAATAAAGATAATAGCCTCCTAGGGACCTTGGAACTTGAGAAATGAAATGGCAATTACTTGTTCAGGTTTCTAAGAAGCATGGACAAAATACATCCCAAAAATGAAGGCTACTCCTATAGCTGAAGAACCAGGAACACAGTGGCCTAACAAGTGGAAAAACTTGATAATGTCTACTTTGAATCAGGCACAGGGAAATGAGACCCTAACTAAATTAGTTAGGGTTTTACTGCTATGCATAGACACCATGACCAAGGCAATTCTTATAAGGACAACATTTAATTGGGACTGTCTTATAGGTTCAGAGGTTTAGTCCATTATCATCATTTGGGAGCATGGCAGCATCCAGGCAGGCGTGGCACTGGAGGAGCTGAGAGTTCTACATCTTGATTCAAAGAAAGCCAGGTATTTTCTTTGTCCTCAGGCAGCTAAGAGGAGAGTCTCAAAGCTCACACCCACAGTGACACACCTCCTCCAACAAGGTCACACTTCCTAATAATGCCACTCCCTGGGCCAAGCATATTCAAACCACCACATTCCACTCCTGGCTCCCATAGGCTTGTTCTAACACATGAGTCTATGGGGGCCATAACTAGGCATAACATACTGCAACAATGCATTTAGTCCAACTTCAAAAGTCCCATAGTCCATCACAGTCTCTACAATGTTAAAAGTCCAGAGTTCAAAGTCTCTTCTGAAATTCATGCAATCTCTTAACTGTCATCCTTTAAGAAATCACATACTTCCAACATCACAGGATATGTATTACCTTTTTAAAATGACAAAGTGAGGAAATCCTGGACAAAAGCAAGAGAGAAAACCAGCTGAGAAACTCCAAACTCTGAATCTCCATGTCTGAGGTTAAAGCACTCTTCAAATCTCCAAATCATTTCAGCTTTGTTGTCTGCAACAAACTTCTTTCTCCTCAGCTGCTTCTACTCCCTGTTAGCAGCTTTCCTTGTTAGAGCCTTCCTAGAGCTCTGGAGTCTCTAACATCTTGGGGCCTCCAAGGCAACTTCAATGTTGAAGCTTCTTGTTTGTGTCTAGGATCCACACAGGATCTTCTGGGCTTTTTAAAAGGGCCTGGGTTACTTCTCCATCTCTGTCCTCTGTAGCACTCCAGAATCTGGTTGACTCCACTTCACTGCTGCTGCTGTTCTTGGTGATCATCCCATAGTACTGGAATCTCCAATGCACTGGTGTCTTCCACTGCAAGGAGGCTTCACCAGCAGCATCTCATAGGCTCCCTTCATGGTGCCAAGCCTCAACTTCTTTGCATGACCCCTTCAGTCCTGGGCTATCAACTGCAACTGAGGTTGCACCTTCACCAATAGCTTTCCATGGCCTCTCACAGTGCCAAGCCTCAGCTGCTCTCCATGACCCCTTCATGCCTTCGAAATCAGTACCACTTAGGTGACTCTTACTCATTACCAAGTCCAGCTGTACCACAAGGTACAACCTTGGCTATCTCTGAAACACAGCCTCTTTGTGCTCTTAGAAAACACTTCCCAGATTTCACCTCAGTGATTCTGGTCTCTTCTTAATCACTACTAATTTCTTAGCTCCAGCTAACCAGCATCAATTGTCCTAGTAGTCAAGTCTATTCTTGACTCTAAAGCCCTAGAGCCACATGGCCAAAGCTGCTTACTGGAGCTGGAACATGCCCCCCCTTGTTCTATTACATTATCATCAGCTTTCTGTTTTCCAACTCCTTCTAAGCTTGGCTGTCCTGGAACTTGCTCTGTAAACTGACCTTGAACTCAAAGGTCGGCAGGTCTTCTGTGTCTCCTGAGTTCTGAGATTGAAGGGATGTACTACCGTGACTAGACCTAAACTTTTCTCTACTTGGAACTTGCTCTGTACCAGGCTGGCCTTGAACTCAAAGATCTGCCTACTTCTGTCTCCTGGGATTAAAAGTGTGTACAACCATGTCTGGGCCTAAGTTTTTCATGGGCACTAGTCCTCAAGATCCAGATCAAAATTCCCAAGATCTGGATTAGAGTTGTGTTCTCCATTTCTGGATTGTAGTTCATTTCATATCAAAAGTCCAAATGAAAACAGTAACCAGGTCATAGTAATGCTTAGATATAACTATCCCTTCTTCAACTGCAAAAGCACAAGTGTAGCTGGGTGGGATCTTGTCCCAAAGACACCACTCCCTTAATTCCATTTAATCTCCTTGAACCCAGGATTTAGCTTCATTCCACTTCCTGGTGCCCCTTTACTCTTTGAACCATAAATTGTAATTTTTTTCCTTTTGCAGCTTGACATTCTTCATTAAAATGTTCTTCTTAAGAATGAATTTTAGTAACCATACAATAGAATCAATACCAGACTGTTTAGAGATTTTCTTTGTAATCTAAATCTCTTCACCTTAGCTTCAAGCAGACTCTTCAGATAATGGCAAAAAGCAGCCACATTCTTCACCAAAGCATCACAAAACGGCTTCTAGGCCACATACTAGAATCTTCGCCCCTGAAGCCTCTTGAGCTAAGTCTCCACAGTTCAAAACACTCACCAGGAACACTGTCTTCAACACATCTACTAGGATGGCCCATTAAGCACTACTTAAAGCATTCCTCTGCTTTAGAAAGTCCCCCAAATCTACATTCCTCCAAACAAAAGCATGGTCAGGCCTATCACAACAATACCCCAGGCCCTGGTTCCATCTTTTGTTTTAGTTAGGGTTTTACTACTGTGAACAGACATCATGACCAAGGCAACTCTTCTTATAAAGGACAACATTTAATTGGAGCTGACTTACAGATTCAGAGGTTCAGCCCATTATCATCAAGGTGGGAGCATGGCAGCATGCAGGCAGACATGGCACAGGAGGAGTTGAGAGTTCTACATTTTGATCTAAAGGAAGCTAGGAGCAGACTGTCCTCAGGTAGATAGGAGGAAGATCTCAAAGCCCACACACATAGTGACACACTTCCTCCAACAAGGCCACACCTCCAAATATATTCAAGCATATTCAAACCACCACACTGATCCTTCTTCTAAATCAACTCACCAATCATTTCAGTGGGTTCTAGCAGAAAGCTGATATATATGTTCCATAGCCCAAGGAAGTAGGCAGCATAAAATGTACCTACCCTGTGTCATACAGAAAATCAACCTGTATTCCTCTCAATTAAAGCAGAGAATGCTCTAGATCTTCATTCAAAGTAGTGTCATTGGAGCCTATGATGTATGGAGTCTCTATATATACCAATCATGTGATGTAAAGTGATGTCCACCCTGGTGTCAGCTGGGGGAATAAGGGCTAGGAGACACCATGGTCACCTCATTTTCCATCACCATGACAAAATGCCCAAGAAACAAGGTAAAGTAGGAAGGATTTATACTGACTCACAGAGTCAGAGGTTTTTTTAGTTCATGGACTCTTGGCTTAGTGCAGAGTACAAGATATAGGCTCCAAAGATCCACTCCTTTCCATTAGATTTCCCTTTATCTCCAATAGCCTATCAAATTATGAACCCATCAATGAACTATTCCATTGATTAGTTCAGAGTCCTCATGAGCCAACCACTTCCAAAGCCCCTCAAGTGGCAAACAAGCTGTTAGCACATGCCCTCCAATGGTATTCTTAGATTCAAACCACAGTTCTCATCCCTCTCGTCCCCCAAAGTGGTCAATGAGAAGTTGGGCCCCAGCATCGCTTGGTCTCAGAAGAGGGAAATGTTGTGAAGCAGAATTCAACTTTCTCCTTCCCTGGCTTTAGTGAGAAGTGGAGAGGCTAAGTCCGTATCTTCACCCAGCATCAATAAGTGACTTAATGAGGTGGCAGAAAATGGGACAACCTGGCATTCTGTCCCCTCCTTCCCAGGCCCAGGCAGGATAAATTAGTGGCTCATTTTTGTTAGGACAATATTGGACAAATACAGAGGAAAGAGCAACGTACTTATACAGGAATCTTTGGAAACTCAGAATGAAGCATAACATCCAAACACCCTGGATACAAGTAAGAATAAAGAGCTTCTCTCATCCTATGACAGACCAGAAAAATGATGAAGGAAATTAGAAATATCAACAGATGGTGAAGGAAAAGGATCAGATGCTGAATTCTATGACAAGGATTTAAAAGTAACCTGTTGTGGGAAATATTAAAAAAGAACGAATGTATCATGTTCCTACGCTATGCCCTTGTTCTCTTAGCCCTGTCAGCCTGGCAGGCCGTGCACTAGTGGGCAATGGCCGACCTGCTTTTATTTCATGGAGCTCTGAGTCAGAGCTCCAAGATCTCTCCACCCAGCTTACTAGGTGGATCCCACTGGCGGATCTCTACCACACCAGCCCCATGCTTCAATACCCCCACGGCCTTTGTGGTGCACATCAGGCAAAGCCACACTTTGCCACTGTACCTTTCTCCCTAGAACCCAGATGAACCGCCACGTGAAGGAAAACACAGCACAAACTTACCTCAGAAACAATGATAACTCAATCTCTGGGTGCATCAACTAAAACCTAATCTTGTAAACCTTGTCAAAGTCTGATTCCTCTGGAGGAGAATCCTTGTGGATCCACCATGATACCAGAAGAATCTAGTAGCTACATTTTACCTATCTGCTGTCTCCATTCCAAAAAGACCATCTCTCTCTCCTCTTCCTCCTCCTCTCTTCTCCTCTCCGAGGAGGAAGTTCCTCCTCCTCACCCAGTGATTGGCTCCTTTATTCTTTAGGGGATCGGTTCACAAGAAGTCACATGAGTACATAACTCACCCCTTGTCTGAAGCCCCTCCCAGGAGGGCAGAATTAGCAGAATACAAATAGCCCCAGGGCTATCCACAACAGTAACCACCACCAAAAAATGTTTCTGTGATAATAAAACATGTCTTCCAAGCAAAAAGAATCCCAGCAAAGAAATAAAAAAATCTAAAGGATTAAATGTTAATTATAGACCTGAAAATAACAGTAACTGAAAGAAGAAAAACGCAGAAAGGTCTCTGTAATATATGAAGGCACAGAGTAGAATCAGGAATCTTGGTGGCTGATCAACAGAATGTCCTTTTTACATTTGAGAGAGAGAGAAAAAAAAACTTACCTCTATGTGCCCATCTAACTTTAGCAAACAATATAACCCATTTTCCTAACCAAAACACATTTCATTCTTACATGTGGTTAAATACTATACTATTGCGTACTGTGATATACTTAGATCAAACATCAAATCTCGGAGGAACTTACAAAATACATAGGACTGAGTGGCAGTGATAATAGAACCCATCAAAACACATGAGGCACAGATAGAGTGACCCTCAGGAGGGAACTGGGCAAGTCCCTGGGGGCATTTACTTGAAATGTGCGCAGACCACTGTGGGTGGAGCCAGCCCTGAGCAGATGGTCTTGAGTTATATTAAGAAAGCCGGCTGAACAAGCCAAGAGGAGCAAGCCAGCAAGCAATGTTCCTTCATGGTCTCTGCATCAGTTTCTGCCTCTAAGTTCTGCCCTGACTTACTTCCCTTCCTGATGAACCATAAGCTGTAAAGAAGAAAAAAAAAATCAACCCTTTCCTCCCCAAATTGCTTTTGCTTATGATGTTTATCACAGCAGTAGAAAACAAGCTGAGATAAAAAACAAAGACAGGAAATCAGAAGGACCCAAGTCACAAGCACCTGGAATGACAGGGGATGTGTCATTAGGGATTTAGCAGCCATTGAAAGTCTAATGAGGAAGAAGCTTTGTGAATCTGACAGCTCAGGAAAAATGAAGCAATTCTTCAAAAGCCACCAACTGTTCAAATTTATCAAAGTTAAAATAGAGTACTCAAGTAGTCCTATAATGTTACAGAAATTAAAATTGTAGTAATGATTTAAAACCCCTGAAATATAATTTGTAGGCTTGAGCTTGGTTAGAAACTCCAATGGTCAATTAAGGAATTTTACAAAATTTCTTCTGGGAAATGGGAGAATTCTTATTTTCACAACTTATTTTAGGAGGCTGGGATCATCCTGATACCCAACAGACAAACAATATAAAGGAGTCAAAACCACAGACCAATACCACTCATCAACTTAGACAGCAAAACTCTTAGCAAAATGTTAATAAATTAAATCTAGCAATATGTAAAGTGAAGTACATACTACGGCCTAGTGAGATTTGTTCCTGTTGTACAAAGATGTTTCAAAATTCAAAACTGAGATCAATGCAGTTCTCTTTATCAATGGATTAAAGGAGAGAGGTCAAACGATCGTATTAGTTTATATAGAAAAAGCAATTGACAATATCCAACTGCCTTTTGTAATAAAACTTGCAGCAAACTGGAAAGGGGGCATGTCTTAAACTTAATAAGAGAATCTACAATATCACACCAAACATGATTTATGGTGAAAGGATGAGTGATGGGAAAATTACAAGATCAAGGAGAAAGGTGAGAACTTCCTCTGTCACGGTTACACAGAACATCACTGTATCATAGGAAACCATAGGCAATGCAATAAGGCAAGAAAAATGAAGGCATGGAGGCTTAAAGCAGTAGACAAAGCCTGTCTCTGTAGATTACAGGATTGTTAACACTGAAATGAAATACAGAAAGTCTACAGTAATTTGCTGGGTTCAGTAAGATCTTAGGACATATAAAAACTAATTTCTCTTCTACAAATTAATAATGAACAAGCTAGAAACTCAAATTTAGAACATAGCATTTATAATTTTTAAAAGGAAAATGTAGTATCTTGATATAAATCTAGCAAAACATGCATAAGGTTTATTTGCTCAAAATCACAAGTTTTCCCAAAAGATATCCAAGAAGACCTAAATAAATATAAATGATAAAAATAGAAGAGTTTTAAAAGAAAATTAATGACTGGAAATGAGGCTTATTTGGTGGAGTTCTCACCTGGTATGCCAGAAGCTCTAGATTTCATCCTAGCATGGGCAGTGTGAACACCTGGGATCTCATGGGCATGGTCACGGTGCAAACACCTGGGATCTCATGGGCATGGGCACATTGTGAATACCTGGGATCTCATGGGCATGGGCACTGTGTAAACACCTGAGATCTCATGGGCATGGGCACGTTGTGAACACCTGGGATCTCATGGGTATGGGCACGTTGTGAACACCTGGGATCTCATGGGCATGGGCACTATGTAAACACCTGAGATCTCATGGGCATGGGCAGGTTGTGAACACCTGGGATCTCATGGGCATGGACAGGTTGTGAACACCTGGGATCTCATGGGCATGTGCACAGTGTGTACATGTGGGATATCATGGGCATGAGCATGGTGTGAACACCTGGGATCTCTTGGTCATGGTATGAACACCTGTGATCTCATAGTCATGGGCACAGTGTGTACACCTGGGATCTCATGGGCATGGGTATGTTTTGAACACCTGGGATCTCATGGGCATGGATATGTTGTGAACACCTGGGATCCCATAGGCATAGGCACGGTGTGAACACCTGGGATCTCATGGGTATGGGCACAGTGTGAACACCTGGGATCCCTTGGGCATTGGCACGTTGTGAACACCTGGGATCTCATGGGCATGGTGTGAACACCTAGGATCCCATAGGCATGGGCGCGGTGTAAAGTCCTCAAATCTCATGGGCATGGGCGCAGTGTGTACACCTAGGATCTCATGGGCATGGGGACGGTCTGAACACCTTTGATCTCATGGGTATGGGCACGGTGTGAACACCTTGGATCTCATGGGCATGGGCACAGTGTGAACACCTGGGATCTCTTGGGTATGGGCATGGTGTGAACTCCTGGGATCTCATGAGCATGGGTATGGTGTGTATACCTGGGATCTCATGTGCATGGGCACAGTGTGAATACCTGGGATCTCATGGGCATGGGCACAGTGTGAACACCTGGGATCTCATGGGCATGGGCACGGTGTGAACACCTGGGATCTCATGTACATAGGCACGGTGTGAACACCTGGGATCTCATGGGCATGGGCACAGTGTAAACTCCTGGAATCTCAGAAGTCTGGAGAGACATGGAGACAGGAGTGTCAGAAGTTCAAATTCATCTTTAGCTTAAGTAGTTAGTCAGAGGACAACCTGAACTGCAAGAGACTTGTTTCAAAACAAAACAAAGCAAAATGGAAAATTCACAAGTCCTCTAACAATGGATGAAGTCATAGACTTGACATCAAAAGCATAATTCATACAAGAAAAATGGATAAATTTTGAAACTATGTTTTCCCCACCCATTGCCTGTCTCTGATTGATTTCCAGGAGTGGGGAGTTATTTCTGCTCCCCAGTTTCCTGAAGGTTCTCTATTTCATTTAGGAGCATCAAAGTAGGACCCACTGGAGAGAAGAGCATTGGCCTCACAACTGGGCAATTCTCACATTCAGCCAGCACCACCTCCCTAGTCATTATCTAGGGATGGTCCCTGGAGACCATGCAGCTTGTAAACTCTGGCACACAGCAGGGCATGCTGCAGGTGTCTTTCTGGATTGACTGATGCAAGCTGGCTGAGTGGCCCCTCCCCAACATCATAAAACTGGTATTGCCCATAGTGTTTTCAGCTCACTTACCTAAAGATGAAACTCCCATCTACAGATGTTGGGTGGCCATCCCACAGCTAAGATGTGCTTCAGAGTTTCTGTGGCCTTTTCATATTTCCCTTTGAGCAAGATGGTAGGTTTCCTGACCCTTCTGTTATTTTCTAGGGAAGAGGCTTTAGGCTCTTGATGAAATTTAATTACACCCTCCACCAAATCCAATTATGATCTGAATCCATGAAATCCCATTAGAACTTCCTTTTGCCTCATTAGATATACACTGAAACAGATCCCTGCCTAATCCATCCTGGCAGATTTCCTAAATAATGGCATCCAGAGACTTTGCATATATTGTTTATTACTCTGAAGTGCAAATATGCAAAACATGCAAATGAGCCCCAGGGAACTTGCTTAAAGACCAAGCTGGGGTGGTGTGGGCTGGGGTGGTGGTGGCTTTCTGGTACTACCTCGCTGGAATGACTTGTGTTCCAGAGACTCTGTATAGGAACTACTGATTAAAAGGCTGGCTGTTCATAGGTGAAAAACCTGGCAGTGCCTGCTGCAAGTCCTGTGATCCATAAGAACAAATATTTCTCCAAGCAAGAGAGAAGTGCCTTGCTGTAGTTCAGGACTGCTTTCCTCTAGATTATTCCTCTGGATACTAGATTTTAGATTCATTCAAGATAGGGCTGGGGGTCAGGCTTTTGCTGCACTGGCTAGGGTCAGCAATTTTTCTTCCCTGGCTGAAGTGGTCTATGCTGTAAATAACAGGGTTTAATTTCTTTTATAGCTAAACCCCATTGTATACAAAAACCTCATTTTCTTTGTCTGCTTGTCTATTGATGGGCACAGAGGTTGATTCCATGGTTAGCTATTATGAATGGTGCTGCAGTAAACATGGACATACAGTGTTTCTTTCCTATGCTGGCTTTATTATTGTATAGATACCCAGAAAGGGGATAGTTAGATCATATGCCCATTCTATTTTGGACTTTTTGAAGAGCCTTGTGGTCTTCAAAATGGCTGTGTGAAGATGATGTTTTTTCTTTACCATCCACCAGGATTTTTTCTGTTTTGTTTTACTATCAGCTACTCTGAATGGTGAAATAATACCACACTATAGTTTATTTGGCTGTCCTGATGGTTAACGATACTGAGTATTTTCATGTATTTGTTGGCTGCTACTATTTTTTAAGAAGTGTCTGTCTTAAAGTTGAGTTGTTTGGTTTGTCCTGTGAGTTTCTTATACAGTCTAGATGCTAAACCCTTTGTCTGCTGGCAAATGTCCCCTCCCAAATGTCCTCTCCCATCCTATGGGCCATTTGCTACTCTGGTGGTTGTTCCTTTTGCAGTGTAGAAGGGTTTGGTTTAATATAACCCCTCTTTTATACTTTTTCCATGTTTTTGAGGTCATAATCATCACCTATACTGCTATTTTATAGTGTCCCCTCATATTTTATCTATTTTA
This sequence comes from Rhynchomys soricoides, assembly GCA_019843965.1. Taxonomy (NCBI): domain Eukaryota; kingdom Metazoa; phylum Chordata; class Mammalia; order Rodentia; family Muridae; genus Rhynchomys; species Rhynchomys soricoides. The sequence continues at coordinate 4,002,696 of JADRCH010000045.1, forward strand.
GAGTCTCCCCTTTTATTTTATTCTGTACCTTCATAGCTTCAGAGGCATACACTTAAATCTTTGATCCAGTCTGTGTTGGTTTTTGTATGGGAGAGAGACAGGGGCCACCCTATTCCAGTTTGTAAATGATGCTCCTTGAACAGAAAGTCCAAGGACACTGTCAATGGTGCAGCAGGACTGATAAACTAAGCAAAGCTGCATGATATAAAAGCAACACACAAAACTCTGGCATTTTTATATGTCCAATGTACAAATGACAAGATTTCTGAGAAAGAAATCATGAAAGCAGACCTATATTAAAATAGCCAAAAACATAAAAATAAAGTGCACAGGAAAAAAACATTGAACCAAAGAAAGACCTTTACCATAGAAATTGCTAGACACCAATGAATGAAAATGAAGAAGACATAGAAACTAGAAAGAATGGTCCTGCTGGTGTGCTGGAATAATTAGTACTCCATAGAGCTCAAAGAAATTTACAGGTTCATAGTAATCTCCATCAATGTAGTCCAAAGAACTCTTAAAACAAAACAAAAAACAAAAACAAACAAAAAACACAAACAAAACCACACTGAAATTCATGAGCAAGAAATATTGAGAACAATATATCTATCACTACACCTAATTTCATAAGTAACACAACAGCATGGTACATGCAGAAAGCCAGGGGAAGAAGGCAGAAACCCAGAAAAAAATCCAGCCATCTGCAACTGACAGAGGCACCACAAGGTGACAGAGAACACAACAACCTCTTAGGTAAAGGAGGAAAGTAGATAACTAGACACACAGAGATGGAGAACTTGTAAGACAATGGCTTTCTGGAGCCAGCCCAAGAGGATTCTGTAAAGAAATTCCTGGAGGGCAGTAATGCAGCAAGCCCAGGACACAAGCGAGCACAGGAAGCAGAGGGATCAAAAGGATGGCTTCAAACAGGAAGTGGTTTCTGTTTAGCAAAGAGCATGAGTAAGAAGCAGGAAGAGCTTAGCAATGTCATGGGGAAAGCATATGCTTCTTCTTGAGGAGAGAGAGAGAGAGAGAGAGAGAGAGAGAGAGAGAGAGAGAGAGAGCATTGAGACACCAAGACAAAAAGGCTGTGATGAAGCACATTCAAGAACACACAAGAATCTATTTGTCTTTAACACATAGGTGCTTCTACTGATTTAACAAAAACTACTGAAGAATTGTCATTTCTGGAGTGAGATATTGGAGGCAAAGCATTGAGTGGGAGCCTTTTACTTTTTACATAACATTTTTAATTTATTTTATGTGATTTTGAGTTTCTAAGAATCACACATACTTGAACTAGAGTTCCTCTATTGACATGACATGACTATCAAAGTCAGGAACTTACAGCAGCCGTGCTTGTTTACACAAGGCCTATACAAAACCTACGCAAGATGGAGCCAGCTAAAACTTGAGCATAGATGGAACAAATGATCTTTAGCCCCACCCCTTATGTGGGAACTGTTTCTGACTATGGATAGTATCTGTGGGAGCAAGAATCATTCCTTTTTGAGGGTGCAGCTACAGGTGGGTTTCCCATGCTCCAGTGGATGGCCCCACTTTCATGCACATATGGGCAGTACTAACTGGACTTAGTGGCTTATCAACAAAACAAAAACAAAATCAAAACAACACACACACACAAAAACCCAAACCTAGAAAACCAAGACATGAAGTTGGTAAGGCTCATGTTAGGGGAAAGATGGAAGAATTGGAGCTGGAAATGAAGGGGTAGATATATTTCAAAACTATGTTCTTAAATATAAAGAAAAAAATTAAGGATAGTCTACTCGGCACATAAAAAGTAATAAGGAGTGACAGATTATATATGTCTCTTATCTATATATCAGCTATATCTATCTATCTATCTATCTATCTATCTATCTATCTATCTATCTAATCTATCTGTCTTTTAGCCTTACTCTTCTCCTCCCATAGCAGAAAGAATTTGAAAATTTCCCCAGGTAAATAAAACATAATGAACTGGAATAAGGTCCTTGGGGTCATCCTGGAGTGATAGCAAGGGTTGTACCTTGGTCTGAAGTTTTTGAGTTCCCCTCTGTTCTAGAGAGAACACTGTAATGAACCAGAAAGCAATCTCACAGACCCTCAGACTTTGGTTCAGTCCATTGGCTAGCAGGTGGTGTTGTGGGACCCAACATCAGGACAAGCATGTCCCCAAAATTAGAAGTGAAAGTGGGATCAGCTCAATCACACAGTCCATCTGAAGGGATGAGATCCAGTTGGCACAGGATCTGGGCCAGGTGGCCACTGCTGTGGGCTATAACTCCTGTTTTCCTGGAAGATCAGCTGCCTGCCTCCTGGAAAGCCAAGGGTCTGCCTGACCCACGGAGCTGGGGGTGGGGTGGGGAGATAGTTCAAGAGCCTTCCCTAAGACCTACAAATAGAAGACATCATAGCGTTAAACATAAGATAAGAGGCATGGAATAAGGGGTATGTGAAATGAGACCACACAGCTGGGTAATGTAGGCCATGGTGGAGTAGGGCAGTCAAAACTGTGTCTGGGACCAAGCTACACACTTCAGAACAATGATGGCGCCAAGCTAGGGAAGTGGCATGGATACATAGAAGGATGTCTCCAAGACTTATTTAAGGCTAGGATTGACCCCAAGCAATTCCAAATGTGATCATCCTCTCTGGAAAGTGGAGAGACTTTGGAGCAATTTTTAAAAGCTAACCAAGGTAGTTTGGATAGGCATTGTTTTTCTCTTTCCAAGTCCATTGACCCACGCTCGAAGCTGGCACCCAGTTTTCAAAGCCAGATGTTTCATCATCTAAATATTTAAAGCTCCCTTCAAGGACAACATGTGTGCACTCGTGGAGGAAGGTAGCCTTCCAAATCCAAGCCACTCTTTCATCTTTGCTTCTCTGTTCTCCAGAGAAATCCCTTCATTTCCTGAACAGACTGTAACAGTTTCACAGTGAGGTTGATTTTAGCATTGTTGTACAAATGATACCAGTGGGCCTTTGACAAGACTGTGTTAATTGTGTATTTTAATTTTGATGATAATCGAAACAGAATAGTCTAAGGAGGGAATGTCAACTATTAGAATAACAACCATACAACTAGGAACTCACATGAGCATCAGGCCTTTGTCTTTGTAGTGGTTCCCTCCTATCCACGAGCCCTCCCCTGTTCCATGGGGTGAACATCTTGAGACACTTAGTCAATGCCTAAAGTCATGAGTAGTACACAGAGTACCAAACCTTGGCTATGCTGTTTGTTCCTGGACATACACATCTATGATGAGATTTCATTTTATACATTAGGTTCAGCTAAAAATAATAATAGCACAATGGTAACGATATGCTGTAAGAGTTATTACCAAAACTTATGACTGTTCCTGGAATTTTTGACTTAATATTTTTTGCAGACTTTACCATGAGTAACTGAGACCTCAGACAGTGCCCCTGTGAATAAGGGACGACGGGAGGATTTGGAACTCTCTGTACCAAGCCCCAGCCTTGGCCACTAGAAACCAGTGACGGGAGAAAAGATGTAGGCTAGGTGTAAATGGAAAAAAAAGTGTTTGTGCAGAGCAGAAGCCAAAGGAGGTGGGGTGCATGGTGTGCTGCTGTAGGAAGGGTGAGGGAGGGGCCTCCTCCCCAGCCAGCAGAGCCAAGAGAAAACTATAGGGTTCTGCCACATGTGGGAGGGCCAAGTTCCTGCCACAATGCATTCTATGCCTTGCTATTGAGGCCGCTGATGTGAGATTCATTGGTGCTTGTAATGTGGCTTGTTTTTAATTTTATTGTTTATAGTTGGACAGATCTATAAACATGAGGTGTTTATATCTAGTTTTATATTTGAGCACGCTTAAATAACATAATTTGAAACAAACTAAGTCAACATTGCAAGCGATATTTTTTTTCCCCTTCAGGAAGGTCTCCACATTACTCAAGTTGAAGAAAACTTGAAAGGACTCATTTTCAGCAACCTCCCTGGCGTTTATTTATTTATTTTGTCACAGATTTTAAATCTTGTTTGCTTTTCTTTTTCAGTAAAAAAAAAAAAAATTATACACATGTAGTATTGGAGCTGTAATCATGGCCAGGCCCTGGGTCTGAGGAGGGGACTGACACATGGCCGTGGACATGAACACAGGAACCTGATGGAACCAGGGGACAGGCCCACAGGACTTTTGAGATGTGGGGTGAGGATAGGGAAACTGCAGTTTGGGAGGGGCTCTCATTTGCTTTGGAGAGTTTAGTCTTAACCAGTTGTTAGTGGGGCTATCGGCCAGTACATTGGTCTTAGTAATGTGGCTAAGCCGTCAGAACACCTGTCATTCTCCATGGTGACCTCAAGCCAGCTCGGTAGCCATCTGCTCTCAAGGCCTGACCCTCTTCCCAAAAGTTGGCTTCACTGAACTGATCCTGTAGTCGGTCCCAGGTCTCAAAGCAGCCACCTCAAATCTGGAGAAGAACAGAGCCTTAGGAAGCACCCCATCACCAACCCTCCATGAGTCCTTCAGCTGGACTTCTCTATGGTCCCTTTGGCCAGTCATAGTGCATACACCTGAACGTGGAGATTTGGCTGTACAGAAGACTGGGGATAAGGATGAGCATTTTCTGCCTCTCAATAGAAAAGGTTTCGAACCAAAAATGAAAATCTGTGGTGTGTGGAGGCATTGCATCAGTTGTTGACAGAGCAGACCTGCTCCTGAGCTGACCTCCGTGGCACAAGGTAAACTGGCCAGAAACACAAAGTGGGTTCTTTCGGGTAATAACAGAACTGTCAGAGCTGGGGGGCAGGACCAGACTCCTGGCTCCTCTTCTCAGCTTCTGTGAGTTATTGGAAGATAACTAAGCAGTGATCTCTACCTTCAGGGCTAGGTGGGTCCTTTAATAACTGCAGTAGGCCCAGGGGGCTCAGAGTGTGGTAAGGATCTAGGTCATCTGAGGTCTGTTTTCCTCTTTCCAGGGCCTACAGCTACTGCCTAGTTCTCACTGGTATCTGTCCTGGGGAATGTAGAGTCAAGCTTTCCAGAATTTTCAGTTTTTCAAATGGTGAGCACAGTATTTTTAATGTGGAATGACTGGCATGGTGGTATCAAACCAAGCCCACTTACCAGGAAGGATGAGAGCCACCCACATAGTAGGCACAGGCACTTGGCTCCCAAACTGATAATTCTTCTGGATGTTTCTACTCTGAACACTAGCTTTGGGTACTAGTGGAAAAGATTGGTAGTTCCTTGGTTGGGTAAAGGACCAGAACAGAGCTTCACAAGTTACTGCCCTTAGATGCATGATTTCCCCAGGAGATGGCCTCTAGTGACCTCAAGTCCTCTGAATTGTATGGAACTATAAGAAGCTGCAGAGTGGGGGTTTGGGCTCAGGGTGGAGGATACTGGAGGAATGATGCTCACTTAGGATAGACAGCCTGGCTCTGTTTTATTCACCTTGTGAGATCTCTGGCTTGGCCTTTGCCTAGAAAATGGGGCATAACCTACAATATACAAAGGAATGTGTATGTGTATATTGTATTCTCTGTTGCCGTAGACCCCCAGGTGCACAGAATGAGTGCAATTGTATTGTACTGTGGCCATCCAGTGCATATAAGCTCCATGCCCCTCCCCCCACCCCACCCCCACACACTAAAGATGGCTTTGGTTTTTATACAGTGATCTGGGTTGGTCACCACTCATTAATTCACCAGTCCTTCTCTGGCAAGGAACAGTCCAAGCAAGTCCCATGAAGGGGCATTGTGTGTGGCCCTGCTGTAAAAGTAAAAGATAGGAACTGCATGCTGTGGTGGGACTCAGACTGGACGACCCATGTATGTGAGGAACTGAAGAGGGAAAAGGGGAAGGAAGGAGAGGACTAAGGAGAAAAGGGCCTGTCTGTCTGTCTGTCTGTCCTCTACTGCCATGTAGCAATTCCCACAGACCTGCACACATGGAGGTATCAAATCGTAACTGCCATGGTACATTTAGAGAGTCTGCATCAGAAGCCCCAATGAGAAATAGCAAAGGGGCTTTCCCTGCAGCCTCTCTGCCCTCTGAGGTGACTTCCTGGAAGTCATATTTCCCTCCCTGCCCTGATGGTACCAAGTGTGAGTGGGTGCTACCTCTCTATGCCTATAGTGTGACATCACCTGTCACTTCCATGCCTACTGTAGAGCTGTCTCCGCCATCTGTCCGGTATTCACCTGTTCCTGTATTCTGTATGAACCCTGGTCCTTGCCACTATGCCTCTCCCATAGTAGGCACTGTTGAATATAGAATTATTAAAACATGAACTCTGGTTTTAAGTTCTAACCCTTGTACTTCCTGGCTCTGAGACTCTGGCAACCTGCTTGAGTTGTTTTATCTAGACAATCAATACCCATTAAATTAGTTTTCTATCTAAAGAGTTTAGAACAGAGCCTGGGGAAGGTGCTCAGAGCAAAAGGATGTTGCCATTGTAAGTGTGGCATAAAGAATCAAGGAAAGAAGGGAGAGAGGGAGAAAAGGAAGAAGGAAGGAAGGAAGGAAGGAAGGAAGGAAGGAAGGAAGGTGGGCAGACAGCTGGTTTTCTGATCTGATCAATTCACCCTCCCCTTTGAAGTTTCCACTACTCCTTATAGTAAAAGGTTCTATCTACTTCTCTGCTTCTTGAGCAAGGCCTGTCATGGCCTTGCTGGTGTCGCCAGCCCAGTGTGCACATGCTGACCTCTCAAGTTCACGCAGAAGTGCCCAAGAGACACAAGTGTACCTCATTCATCTCTATAGTCAGTACTAAACATAAGCAGTATGTACCATGCACATAGCAGGTGTTTCATATATATAGTGGACTGAAGAGAGGACACCGTTAAGATGCAACTCGTTTAATCGGAATGAGACAGAGAATATCAGGTGAACTGGGCTTAGACTTAGCTAAAAATAACTGAAATCATATCACTCTCATTCTTTTGAAATGTAACCTAAACATCCACCTCCCTCTGCTTAAAAAGTCAAGTACATGTTTAAGGGCCAGGAGTTACTCAGAATGTCACACCTGTTGGTTTACACGTTAACTTCAAATAACTTAAACGGGTCTCTGCTCACCTCCCTTCTTCGGCCCTTTTCTTCCTACTCTGACTGTTTCCCTCAGCTCTCTTCACCTTCTCCTCCTCAGAGAATTCTGAACATTCTCCTCAAGATGCTTTGCCTGGGGGGTTAGCCAGCATCTAAGAGAAGTAAACAGTTCCAGCATCTGATAAAGAATAACATCTATTTGCCCTTTGTTGATCTTCACCCAACGAGGTGACCCCTGACCAGAGCTGACCTTTAGGAGCCCAGTATTGCTGTTTTGGCAGAGGAAACTATAGAGCATTCAGTTCCATGTGCATTTTGAGTAAAGAACAAGTGACATTTTAGCATACGCACCATGCAATATTTGAGTGTCTGTGTTAACAAGGTATCCTTCATTCTCCTGGCAATCCCAACCGAAACTCTCAGGACCAGGTTCAGCTTTAGGGGGTGACACCTAGGCAGTAGCATGGGGCCACTTGGCTTTCTGTTCTCTTCTTACCATTAGAACTTAGAAAAGGGTGCCTCTCCTTTTTACTTTGCGCTTGCAGCACGATGTGGGCCCTTGAAGCCACAAGCACTTGCACCTTGCGTGACTCTATCACCAAGCACAGTGCAGACCCGAGTGCGGGGCCCACTGCCCACCCATCCCTCCCTTCTCCCTAGAAGTTTCTCTTTAGACTCATATTTTTCTATTCTTGGCAGCAAACCTTCCCAGTTAGACTTTTTACTCTAAGTTCACTGTACTTGGCAAGAATCAGTGAAATCTTTAGGATGTGAAAATGCAAAGTTGATTCACAGATGCCTTGAAAAGCGATTTGATCTAAAACAAAAAACAAAAAACAAAACAAAAACAAAAAACAAAAGAAAAACAAAAACCTGAAATCAACAACAACAACAACAACAAAATCCCAAACCCTTATATTGGTGGTACACAATCTGTGTTCCAGGATGCACCCCATATTTATTCTAAGTGTGTGTTTCTGATGTGTGTTTCTGTACAGTCCCTCACACTCATAGTCTTCAACGTTGGCTACAGATTAGCTTAATTCCCCCTGTGGATGGGTCTTGGTTTTTGTTGTTGTTTTGGGTTTGTTTGTTTGTTTGTTTGTTTGTTTTTAAGAAAAACATGATACCTTTGCTGACTATGCAGTCACTCCCAAGTTCTAAGAAAGAACTCTTGGGTAGGCATGCAACATCGGGCACTCGCACGTAGTACCAGAGATCTGCATGAATAGCCACAGGCACAGTCCTCAGACAGAAACTGCTTTACCCCACCCTTAAGAGGCTTGGTATAAGGACAACACCAGACTTGGGTAAAGACGTAAGTAACTACTCGAATTTAAAAAAAAAATTATAAAAGAATATATTTTAAATAATGAAATCTCTACTATAAGGAAAATCCTGGTAAATAAACATGTTGCAGAATTTCCAGGGTTCGAGACGCACTTGTGCTATACCTGAAGTCCATCAGGGGATGGAGGGGATGGAGAGAGAGTCTCTCTATCCTACTTCACTTTTGTAACTTATTGCGAATCAGCAATGGTTCTAAAGTTGGAAATCACACTAATAGCATAATGTGATGAAAATATAAAGCACAGTGTAGTACCATCAGGAACGTATCTCACAGGTGGAAAAGCCTACCTTAGCTGCATGCTTAGCTAAGGCATCTGCCCTATCTTGGCTGCTCTGTTATTTTGTCTGGAAAGTATTGGATCTAGAGACTGTAGCCCCCAGATCTTAGGGGCTGGGACCTTCTATCACTAATCTGAGGATCAGTCTTGACTATCTACTACATTGGATTTGAGAAGCATCTGGAAAATTATCAAAACACACCTGGGTGTGGCTGTGAGCATTAACTAAGAGTGAAGACCCTTGAATGTACCGTCTCCAGGCCAGGAGTCAGGATGGACTGACAGAAAGAAAGAAAGAATGAAAGGAAGGAAGGAAGGAAGGAAAGAAGGAAGAAGGAAGGAGAAAGCCAGCTTAGTGACATACTCTCTGCCTCTGCTTTCTGGCTACCATGATGCCTGTGGCATAGCCCTCCATGCTATGAAACTGTGAGCCCAAACAAATCCTCTCATGAAGTTGTTTTGTTGGCCATTTGCCACAGGGACAAGAAAGTATTCTAACACCTGGACTCTTTTGCCAGTGAGGCATGAGCAGCACAAAACAACCCATTTGAAAAGCATGCGCATTTGTCATGACCTAGAAAAGGAGCAAAGATTCCAAGTGGGTTATCTGCTTTTGTGGCACTATCCAAGGGGCAGTTTCTCTGTCTCTCTTAAATTTAGCAGGGAGAAGTTGATTATTATATCATTCTAATTTTATTCTAATTAGGGTGACTTAATATTCTCACTTTAAGTTGCTTAAATTAGGAAGGCTTAAGCGGACAGTTGGAGGGTGTCACCGAGGCACTGGAGAGGGGAGTGAAGACAGGAATGGAACTTGCCCGTTCCCTCACTCGGGACAATGACTCCCCAGTCTGTCGTTCCTTGTCAGCTGGCAAAGGACAAACACATCTATGTGTTTCCTTCTGTTAGCTATGTTCCCTGCAGCAGGGAGACCACAGAGCAGCCAGCATGGACTCGGTGCTGAGGTGGCCATAAACCCAAGAAGCGGTGCAGTGTGTGGGAACCAGAAACAGCACTTGCTTACTAGGTGCAGTGATGCTGGTTTTGGAACTAGAGGGAGACTGAATTGGAAAAATCATAAATTAAAAACATTTACAAAACTGTAAATGTTCTTCTTGATGATACATTGGGGAACCCGAGCTTGCCTGTTGGGCCATCTTAATTTTAGCTCCGGTTATGTAGCCGCCATGAAAATGTTCATGTTACTTGACCCCATCATACAATGATTCCCAAGCCCGGTGGAGTTAACACACTGGTGCTCTATACTGTGTTTCCTCCTTCATGACCCTAAGACAAAATCTTGGGCCATGGTGGTCCATCTAAAGGCATAACTTTATTTTCTTTTAAATATTTGTTTTTATTTTTTTGTATATGGGTGTTTTGCTTGCATGTATGTCTGTGTACCTTGTGTGTATCATACTCAAGGGGACCAAAAGAGGGTGTCAAATGCCCTGGAACTGGAGTTACAAACAGTTGTGAATCTGCCCTGTAGGTGCGGGGAATCAACCTGTGGCCTTTGGAAGAGCAGCCAGTGTCTTAACCAAGCCATCTCTCCAGCCCCCAAAGATATAAATTTAAAGTTTCAAGACAACACTTCAAGGAACCAAACAAAAATGTCACATCCTTGCACAGCTCCAGGGACTTGACCTGATGAGGAGCTGTAGGTGAATAAATAAATAACAGACAGACAGACAGACAGACATCCTGAGTTGAAGTGGAGTGGGCTCCCTGCTGAAGAAACTGCACCCCAGAAACTCAGTGTGTTTACTGTATAGAGTTGAACAGGGGTGCAGGGATATTGCATAAAGATAATCAGGGGTCTGGGTTGATTGTACCCAGCTGGATCGAGGAGGCAGATTTGTTTAATCTCAATAGAAGCAGTCCCTAAGGGAAAGCAGTCTCAGACTATAAACATGGTGGGGCAGGGAAGCTACGGTGGCCGTTTCCTGCCCACGCCTTCAACACTTGCACTCACACCCCTAAGGAAGGTTTCTGTATTTTGCTGAGCCCCACCCTGGTAGGAAAGACTTTACCATTTTCCCATAGACCTGAGGCTTTGGGGTCCTCAGCACGGTTGTGCCTAGGTCAACAGCACACATTTATTCAGGATTTTACTTCCTCAAGGTTTCCTCTGCACCCTGCAAGAAAATTTGGAGGTCAAAGGACAACTTATAACAACTGGTTTTCTCCTTCCACCCTGCAGGAAACTGAAATCAGGTCAACAGCTCACCGATGAGTGTCTTGACCCACTGAGCCATCTTGATGGCCCTGAAGTCAGTTTATAATAAGCAAAATAAAAATCTCAGTAAGACACTGCAATGGCTGCATCTCTACACAGAATTTCTATGGCAGCCTCAAATGCAGACTACAGCCCAGGCTTAAGCACCAGTTACAGCTGGAAACATCCCAGAGTGTCCTCAGTTAGAAAAGGAGAGGATGGCTGAATCACTGTGTGCTGACTAAACCACCTCTGCCTTCAGTTCTTCGCCAGGCAGCTTGACCTTTCCAGAGTCTGGCACCAGAGAACCCAACAGCTTTGATGCTAGTGAGTCAGATTCTTGGTTCTTAACAGCATACCAGTGTTTGAAACATGGCCTTTGGTAGAACGTTGCAGGTAGCTTAGTCCTCTGCTGGCTGAGGTTGTCCTGTGCAGTCCACACCTGGTATTATACACACCAGTGCTAACAAGAGCCAGTGCTGACCAAGTTCCTCCAAACCCCACCCCACGCGATGCTCTGAGATCTTTCAGCATCTGCTCCCAGGAGCAGTATGGCTTTCTCTAAGAACCCCTGTGTTCATTTGCATGAGGATTTAGCCTCCATGATCAAAAAAGGAAAGTGCTATCTGTCTGAATGTTGATGTAAAGATTAAGGGCAAAATGCCTTCTAGGTAAGCATGAAGGACCTGTATTCATATCCCCAGCACCCATGTAAAAGCTAGATGTGGCTATGTGCATCTTTAACACCAGCAGTGGGGGAGTGGAGACAGGCAGATCCCAGGGGCTCACTGGCCAGCCAGCTTAGCTAAAATGGCAAACTCCTGATTCAATGAGGAACCTTTTAGAGGAAAAAAAAAGTGGAGAGAGAGAAATTGACTTCTGGCCTGCATACTCCTCTACATGAGTGAGTATACCTATACAACATGTGGGCACGTGCGCACACACACACACACACACACACACACACACACTACTGAACTATCAGTACACAATTGGAAGCAACCTAAATATCCTACTGAGTGGAAATGTTTAATTAGTTATGATTTGTCCTAACAATATTATATAGACATTAAACAGACAAGTAAATTTATATGTCCCAATGAAAAATCAAAGTATCACTTATGATACTGTTGTAAACGACAGCATACAATCCATGCATACAATTCATGTAAAAGTATTTCAGAAATGCAGGGCCTGGGAAACAGTCTTGTAATCAAGGTACTCAGCAGGCTGTGCCCAGAGGATTGTGGGTCTGAGACCAACCTGAGAAACTTAGTAAGATTTTTCTTTAAATGAAGTGAAAGGAAATATCATATATTGGGTTTAGGACTGCAAAGATGGCTCATTGGGTAAAGTGCTTGTCATATAAACTTGAGGACCTGAAATTTGCTCCCCAGACTCATGAAAAAAAGCAAAGCTGTATACACACACACACACGTGAGAGAGAGACACACACACACACACAGAACAGAGAGACAGAGAGAGACAGAGAGAGAGAGAGAGAGAGAGAGAGATTATGTATGCTATTGTAAAATAATGAAGAAAATGTTCTAAAATTAATAGCTAAAAAAAGATGACTCAAAATGTTCTAAAATTAATACCTGAAAAAAGATGACTCAGCCTGTTAGGTCAGTGCCCTGATAAGCATTTGTTAGGGTGTGACTCTGTCAGCAGGGCAGCCTGAGCTTAGGCAGAGCATGGTTCACAGTTCAGCTGGGTTTGCTTATGCCCACTCTTGCTACAATAGTTTGGTCAGTGGCAGGTTGGGCCAAGTTACATCACTCATACATCTAATGCTGGCTGTGCACTGTCGGCTAAGCCTCTTTTGTGGGTGATCCACAGATATCTTTGAGCAGATCTGCAACAGTATTCAGTGTTTTGAAACAAAATTATAATTTTAAAGTTATGGGAGGGGTGGATATTGATAGATTGCTTTGCTTGAGTATTTTAATAGTATTCCCCAGAGGCTTAACCTATGGCCCAGTGTTCTGCCTCTTCGCTGGCCGTGTCTGGACGCCACCAATACACTGGCTCAGGGGGTGCTGGGCAATGTCCCGGACAAGGAGTCTGCAGTTCGCATTTCCCTTTGAGGCATCAGAGCACTGCTGTACACCAGGCTGGAAGGGAAAAGCTGGGTCTGGGACTAGCAGGATTCGATCCCATTGGGAGTGAGTCAGAGTACTGAAGGGGCGGAAGAAGAGAAAAAACCTTCTTTGGAAGTCTCAGTGTTGTGGCTCTTTTAGAAGGTCTTCCCCATGACAATTTCTAATGAAGCAACTATCTGAGATGATCTTAACTTGTTCATATTTCTTTATTGGGAGTGGATGTGAATGCATATGCTTCATTGGGGTGAACCAGGGATTATATAATTTTGGGAATATGAGAATATCCAGGAAGGGAAGGTCATTGGCTGAGGGCTAAGGCTCTTGAGATGCCTCATTAGCATGAAGAGGCATTCCAGGTGCTGTTTTGACTGCTCCTGGTCACCTTAGTTGAGTGTCAGGGTCATATGCTCCAGAGCAGCCACAGAGGCAGGGAGGAAGCAACTCCGTACCTGCCATCTCAGATCTCTGTGATTCCTGGGGTTTGAGTACAGTCCACCAGTTCTTATGTGCATCTAGTGAAAGGCAGAAAGGGAAAAAGAGATGTCTGGGCCATGGAAGCAAGCTGACTTCATGTGGTGCATGTACCAAGATGCTTGGTCTCAAGGCTAAAGTGAGAGGCTGACAGAAGCCAGGGGAGAAAGTTCTTCGGAGTTGGGATTCAGCCATTGGGAGGGATCAAAGTGGCCTGGTAAATGCCACATATCTACCACAGGACATGGAGGCCCTCGGAAGAATGGGGTCTTAGATTTCTTCCTTCCCACTGAGTTTGTTAATGGTCAGTGAACAAAATCTGTCTGTGGCTTTTGAGGACACTGGCAGGTCCGGCACTTGTGAGATGTGGCTAATGTATGATAAACTCTGTGCAGGTTGTGGCCCAAGAACTGCTGGCCCAGTACAGAAAGCAACATAAGAAAAACCCGCTTTTGGGTATGATCCAGAACTGGACTGCAGCTGGGAAAAGCTAAGAACCAGGTACATACCCCCAAGATATCATTGTAGTAAACACAGCAAATGTTTAGAGAGTAAGTTATTTTATCACCTCCAATACACACACACACACACACACACACACACACATACACACACACACATACACACACACACACATACACACACATATGCAGCATGAGCACACTCACACATACACATGCATATACAAACATGGACATGTGCATGCATACACAGATTCAGACACATGCATACATCTGTGTAACACAGACGAGCACACATGCATACAAACACACACTAATAAGTATAAGAAAATCTAAGAAAAAACTGATTTTTCTGAAAGACACAAGTCCCTAGACCTCTCCACATCTGTTATTGCTACATTATAAATTTTATCAAGTAAATTTCTTCTTTATTCTCTTCATTTGATATGCCTTTGTAAAATTTCCTACATTTATTTGTGTGTGTGTGTGTGTGCATGTACATGTGAGCCACAGCACATGTGTAGAGATCAGAGGACAACTTGCAGGAGTCAGTTCTTGACTTCTGTCCTATGAATTCTGGGGCTAGAACCTGGATCTTCACTTTTACCCACTGAACCATCTAGACTGTTGTTCTTACATATACTTCTCTGCTTTGGACTTACATCATAGTTTTATTGTTGAGCTGTTTGGGGAGAACTTGTTATTTGGTGGAAGAAGTCAGTAAATGCTGTGAAAATGATCTGAGTGTGGGAGAACATTTAAAACCTTGATTTAACCCTATGGCTTTAGGACTGTAAAAGCCTTTTCTTTATGGATTACTTCTGGTAAGTTTCACCTCCAGCTACATCCCCTTTGTCCTGTGCTCCTCTCTTGTAGCATCCCTTTGCTTTATTGCTGTAATTCAGTTTCCCTAGAGCTGTTGGGTAACTCTGGCACGGTGGAGTGAAGTGAAGTTCTGCTGGGTTCTCGGCGCCCCTTGGAGAGGGGAGATACGTGGGAAGTTTGACTGCTTGGATCCCACAGACATGTGGATCCAACGCAGGGCATGTGTCAGGCTCTGAGAAGGCACCCTCCCCATGTGGAAACACTGCATGGGGGTGGTGGACATGGCTGTGGGTCCCTGGGGATTGCAGGGCAGCCAGCTCCATCAGGTTCCCACACTCTTGGGCATTGCAGATGCTGCTGGATGCCTCGGAAGAGCTGATAACAAAGTCGAGGCCCGCAATGTGGGGCAGAGAAGGGAAAAGCAGGGAAGAAGCACAGCTGGATCTCGTGGAGACTGAGTCCTTGGCTTGGGCGTCGGCTAGCTGGGTTGGTTGGTTGGGTTGGTTGGTTTGGTTGGCGGCAGCGGCTGGGAGCACTGGGAGGCCTTCAGCAGGAGGCTAGATTGAGGCTCTTTAGATGAAGGTCTGTTCCATTGTTCCCCACAGCAGATGAAGAGAGACAGTCCAGGGTTTCAGGGCGTTTATTGTGATGGCAGAGAGTGGCGTGGGTGAATCTGTACCAGGTCGACCTCAGGGAGGGGTGAGGTTTAAATAGTAACTGGGAAGGGGAGTGGCTAAGCCTCTAGGTACCTCATTAACATGGGGATGTCTTGAGCTATATGACCACGCCTCTACCTGTGGTGGGGCTTGTGGGCGGTCTCTTTATGTGACTAAATGTCACAGACCTATGGAGAGCTGCAACCACGTGTCAGGAGTTGGTTCTAGGAACATGGTAAACACCTGCCATCTCTTAAAGGGTTTTTACCTCCTATTGGGCCCACGGTGTTTAAACCTTAGCTCAACCAGAAATCAGACTGCCTTCCACGGCCCCATACAGGGCTTCATCTGGTCTAGTGTTTTTCAGACAACCACTGTTCCCCCTGTTGCTCCTCAAATATACCTTGCTGTGGTGGTTAATTTTCTTTGTAAACTCAACACAATATAGAATCACCTCAGAAGGAATCTCAACCACGAATTGTCCATCTTAGGTACACTCGTGGCCATGCCTGTGAGAGATTGTCTTATTAGGTTGACTCAAGTGGAAAGATCTACCCCCAATGTGGGCAGCACCATTTCATAGTCTGGTCCCAGAACTGAATGAACGGTGAGCAGGCTGAGTACTGGTGAGCATGCATCAGGTGATTACCGTCCTTGTTAGCTGTACATGTCATGTGACTAGCTGCCTGACACTAATTCCTTATGCCTTGACTTTCGGAAGTGATGGACTACAACCTGGGGTTGTAAACTAGTTAAACCTTTTTCCCTAAAGTTGCTTTTGCCAGGATGTTTTATGACAGCAACGGGAAATGAAATCAAGACACTTCTTTTCTGTTTTATTGTTTTACTTATGACCATAAATGTTTTATTTTTTAAAATTGTACTTTGGGAGAGCTCATATTTTAAAATAATCACTTTTACTTAGAAACTGATTATTGCTCTCTATAACCCAAATATATTGAATTAATTTTTCAAAAGCTATTAGAAAATGCACTTATAATCTTGACTAAAATCATGGAGGAGGGGGCTAAGAGTATGTGATTCTCTCGCAGAGGACTTGGATTCAAATCCCAGCACCCAGGTGGTGGGTGTTACCCACCTGTAACTCCATTTATCTATTTGTTATTTATATATAAAAATAATATAATTTATTATTTATCATTTATTGTTATATATAGTGTCCTTTTCTGGCTATTGAGGTGCCAGTAACACACATGGTGCATATTTATGTCTCACTTTGTCCTCACACACTTTAGGAAACCAGCAACGAATGAATCTCTTTTAGCATTGGAACACCCACCGCTGGGGATTTGATAGAGCCCCCAGCTGACTGCTTTGACTGGTTTTCTATCAAAGCTGAGAGGAGAGTGTAATCCCAGCAGCTTCCCTTTCATCCTCTCAGGAACCTTGTTCACAGCCTGCTGCAAATCATCTGCTCTTTGTTTCCTTTCCAGAGAGCAGAACTAGATGTGTTTTTGTCTCTGGAACATGGCATGCTCTCAACATATGTAAATTGATATCCCCCTGCAAAATTTCCAGGATAGATTTGAGATGTGCCAAGGCAGTATTCCAATTATAAATATTTGGAAAGCACTAGCCCACTTTATTTTTGTCTCAGTTATTCACCTCTGTGGCAGTTTGAATGAGAATGGCCCCATAGGCTTATATGTGTAAATGCTTGGTGCACAGTTAGTGGAACTGTTTGGGAAGGACTAGGAGGTGTGGCTTTGTTGGAGGAAGTATCACAGAGGGTGGGCTTTGGGGTTTCAAAAGCTCATGCCATTCCTAATTAGCTTTCTCTGCCTGGTAGTTGTGTCTCAATGTAAGCTTTTAGCCACTGCTCCAGCACCATGCCTACTTGCCTCCTGCCATATTCCCTGCCATGATGGTCCTGAGACTGTAAACCCCTGAAACTGTAAACCCCAAATAAACTCTCTCTCTCTCCCATAAGTTGTCTTGGTCATGGTGTCTTTGCACAGCAATAGAAAAGAAACTGAAACAACCTCTAGAACAGTTCATCTCTCTCACATAGCCAGGATTTATTCATTCTGTATGTTGGTGCTTAGTCACTTAAATCCCACACTTTGTTTTTTCTGTAAAGGAGCCATCAACACATTTCCAGTACTCTCTATGTGCCAGACATGGCTCTGCACAACAGTATGATGACACAGCAGTAGCTGGACTTTGCTGCCATGGGACTCACATTCTATTTGAATAGGATGAATTAAGTCTTAATGGCAACATCCAAGGGAAGTACCTAGGAGTGTGTGTGTGGGATTGGAGAGCACACAGAAAGAAGAGCTGAGAACTCCCCAGTTCTCTGAAGTTTCTCCAAACAGGCAGTCATTATGGGTTCACCTAAGGCTATTGTTCATTTGGACCATAGAGGAACCAGGCCTGGTTCAGAAAGGCTTCATGAGACTGGGCTGGAAGATATAGCTGTGGGTTGGCAGGGAGGAGGGCAGACTCACAGGAAGGAGGGTCTGAGCAGAGGTTGTACCTGGTCTGTCCTAGGAAGCTCTCTGCCTCTCACCATCCTGCCGGTGAGCCTGCCACCACTCATATCAGTCTAGAGGCTTCACAGTGGCATCTGGATACTGGGGAGAGAAGATTTTGCCTCACAGTGTGGTGTTATCCATATCCAACTGTGAAAATGTTCAGCTATGCCACCAAATGTGAAGGATTTGAGGGTGAACATTCATTTACTCACTTCCCATGGAAAATCTACCGTGAACATGCTACTTACTTACTGTTCATGCTAAATCTCTATCACATCTACACAGTCCTGTGTCACATGACAATAGAGACAAATTCTGAGAAATGAGTCCCCAGGCTGTTTTGTAGTGGGAACATCATGGAATATATGTCACAAAACTGGATGGTATAGATCAGTGTTCAGCTTGGACTCTTGGTAAAATCACAGGACATGGTACCACCATGTGGCCATCACTGTTGGAACATGGCACTTTGTTTAACCGTAAATATTTTAACAACTATTTATCATACATATGCTAAAATAATGATAAATTATAGACTTGAAAGTACATAAAGGTACAATATAGTTGTTTATTATCATTATATAGCATTAAATTTTATACCTATTTACTTATACTGTACTTTTATATGACCTGGCAGGCAGCAAAGTAAATCTGTTGACAGCAGCATCTGCACAAACACACATGTCCTGTAACATGTTGGGAGCTTCTTTCTTTCTTTCTTTCTTTCTTTCTTTTTTTCTTTGTTTCTTTCTTTCTTCTCTTTAGATAATGTTTCCCTTCATAGCCATGGTTATCCTGAAACACACTCTGTAGCCACCAGCCTCAAACTGAGAGACCCACTCTCCTCTGCCTCCCAAGTGCTGGGATTAAAGTTGTTTACCACCACACCTTGCTCTTGTGTTGTGAGCTCTAATAATGGCCATGGTACCAATAGACAATGGTGAGTTTTCAGCTCCATTGGAAGCTTATGGGATTGTTATACAGTGTGGGCATCATTAACTGAACTCCGCTGATGTCACCCAGCATCAGCTCATCTCCTTGTGCATCTTAAAGTCCACTGCAGATATTAGCACACTCTGAAATAGCATTGTTTACTCAAGTTCAACCTGGGGGGACAATTCCTTTTCCTCTTATGTAGAATTTTCTTATGATACCCTGCACACAACTTAAATGTATACTTGTTGAGTTTTGGCAAATGCATACATGTTATTCTAATATTTTTCCACCAAAGCCTAGAGTTTCCCATTCTAGGGTTTCATGTAAATGGAACCCACTGTCTACACTCTTTTGTAGCTGCCTCAATAATTCAATGTAATGCTTTTTGAGATTTATTTGTGGTGTCATAGGTATTACTTTTCCCCTTTTTTATTACTGAGTGGTATTTTACGGAGAGTCTGTGATTTGTTCTCCATTCTCTTATAATGGATAGACACCTGGGATGTTTCTAGTTTTTCGCTTCAATGAGTAGGGCAGCTATGAATAGTCTTATATGAACGTTTTTATGAACGTTGCTCTCGATTTCTCTTGGGTATATAGGAGACATGGAATTACTAGTCATAACGTATGTGCTTGTTTTATGAGAGACAATGGGCGTGTCGGAGCCAGTTTGACCATTTGACGCTTTCCTGGGTAGATAGGAGCGGTCTGGCTTCTCTGCCATGTCCTTGGCAACAATGGACACGACATATTTAATTTTGGACAGACTGCTGGGAGTAGCATGCCGTTTCACTCCAGTTTTCATTTGTGTTTCTCTGATGACTGGTGATCTACATTTGCCTTGAATCTAGTTTTACTGCTTCAGTTATTGTGGCTTCCTTGTAAAACAAGCAGTTATCTGAGGTCCCTTCTGGTAGTGGTCCAAGTTTCAAGGCTTTCTACTTTTGGGTGGCTTCCTTGTACTCACAGGGGACACGGGTGTGTGGGTGAGGTCCTGCACACACAGTGCACAGCCTAACGGGGAATATACACTGAGCTATGGTAAACATCCCAAGATAGAATGGCAGTTTCCAACACAAACATTCACAGCTCCAGGTTTCATAGACTAGCCACTGGATGACTAAGTCATCTAAAAAATAAATAAACCATGCAAGTTCTTTATCCCTTTTATGAACTAGACTGAGTCAGAAACTCAGCTTTCTGAAGGTAGGTTCAGAATGAGCATTGATATATAGTAATTGAGATTTTCATGAACTGGTGTATAAGCTCCTTACTCCACTCCCACCCCACCTCATCCGCCTTTTGTTACTGAGGAAGGCAACTGCTCATTGAGCACTTTGCCCTTCTGGCTCATGAAGAGTGCTCTTCTGCTTAGACTGAGCAGCAGCTATCTGGGGTTTTAAGGTTTAATTAGTGGGACTCTGAGTTATTTGGGTCTCACAATCATTTACTTTCCCAGGATGTAGGGAAATGGGAAGGTGAGCTATGGGAAAACCATATATGAATTAACATCATATGGATTTGTTAGCTTTTAGTCAACTTGACATAACCTTGGGTCATCTTGGAAGAGTGAACCTCAATTGAGAAAAGGCCTCCATCACATTGGCCTGTGGGTAAGTCTGTGTGTGGTTTTCTTGATTAATGATTGGTGTGGAAGGGCCCATCCCACCACGGGGTGTGTGGTTTTGGGTTATACAAAAAAGCAGGCTGAGCAAACTGTGACGAATAAGCCAGTAAGCCACGTTTCTCCATGGCCTCTGCTTCAGTTCCTGCTCCAGAGTTCTGCCTTGAGCTCCAGCCCTGCCTTTCCACAGTGATGGATTATAACTGGGAAATGTAGGTTAAATAAATTCTTTCCTTCTTAAGTTGTTTTGGTCAGTGTTTATCACACCAACAGAGAAGCAAACTAGTAAAACATGCCTTTTAAAAGATGATATTTAATTATGTGTGTGTGTGTGTGTGTGTGTGTGTGTGTGTGTGCGTGCCACAGCCTGTGTGTGGAGGTCAGAATACACTTACAGGTGTCTGTTCACACTTTGCACCATGTGGGTCCCAGGAACTGAACTCAGGTCATCAGGCTGGATGGCCAGTGCCTTTACATGCAGAGACATCTCATTAGTACTCCTGTGTCTTGTGATCTAGGCTCTCAGGAGACTCATGAGGAAGAGACACAAAATCAGCACCAAGTCAGACTTGTGTGAGAAAAAACCCAGGGTGGGAGCCATTTGACTACCGGTGCTTACATCTGTTGATACCCCATGCTTCAATTTCCCCCTTTGCCAAATGGGAAAGGTATCAATGGCTACCTCACGAGGGAAAGCGTAATCTATTTACCCTGTGCTTGCCTACAGCCCTCTGGGCACTTGTTCTCTGCAGCATCTGGATCCCCCAGAATAAACCCACCAAGGCTTGAAGGTATTCTCTCCATGTGACATCCAGTAGGTGACTGCATCCTTCTGAGCTTCAATTTCCTAAACAATATTATTAAATATGATGGTATCTGCATGTTAGATAATAACTCAATATAGGTAACTCTCAATAACTCAATGCTAGATAGCAATAAATCGAAAATCTTGAATGTTGTTATAAGCTTCACCTGATAGAAGTGATATAACTGTCAATAAAGAAAATATTGACTCTTAAGATGCCATAGACAGTAGAAAAAGCAGGGAGCCATATTCCTTGTATAACACAAGGACAAATATGTGGAATAAACCAGAGTCAAGCACTCACTAGGTAGTACCAAAAAGAAGCACATGTAATGCCAATGAGAGCTGGGAAGGGGTGTGTCTGTAATGCCCTCTTAGGAAGAAAGTGATTTGGGGTTTTAAATACATATTCTGTTATAATAACAATTACTATTCTTACTATCTTCATCACCCATCATCATCGTTGTCACCATCATCATCACCACCATGTGTGCATGCGCGCATGTGTATGTGCATGTGTGTGTATGTGTGTATGTCTCTGTGTGTGCGTGAGTGTGTGCGTGTGTGTACATGTGCCATGGTGCCTGTGTGGAAGTCCAAGGATAACTTTGGTAAGTTGGTTTTCTTCTTCACAGGACAGAAAGGTTAAACTCACTAGGTTTGTGTCAAGTGCTTTTACTCATTGAGGCATCTGTCTGGCTCTTTTAATTTTTTTTAAGTATTTTTAAATTATATGTATATTCACGTGCATCTATGTGTGTGTGAGTGCAAATGCCTATAGAGGCCAGAGGCACTGGCTCATTTGAAGCTAGAGTTTCAGGCGGTTGTTAGCTACCTGATGTGCGTTCTGGGAACTGAACTCAGATACTCTAACGGAGTAGGGTGTGTTCTTCTCTCAACCACTGCTGGACCTTATCCCCAGCTCTCACCAGCCCTGTAAATCATCCTTGGGGGTCTCCTTAAAGTGTTTTTTGTTGTTGTTGTTGGTGGTGGTGGTGGTTTGTTTTTTTTTTTTGAGATAGTGGGGTGTGTGTGTGTGTGTGTGTGTGTGTGTGTGTGTGTCCTTGGCTGTCCTGGAATGAGCTTTGCAGGCCAGGCTGGCTTGGAACTTAAAAAGATCTGCCTGCCTCCGCCTCCGCCTCCCAGATGCTGGGATTAAAGGCTAGTGCCACCCACTCCCACCCCTCCAACTTAGCTGTGATTTTTTTTAAAAAAGACAAACTAAGATCACTGTGTTCCCTCTAGTTTCCTGGTGTTGAACACTGATACGGTAGGACATCTTGCCTTTCTGCTGAAAGCAGTGAATTTTCGAGAAAGGGTTCTTCAGCAGAGTGTGCTGTCCAGGATTTACTGTAAGGTAATGATGCTGCTACTTTTTTTCCTTTTGATGAATGTGCAAGGCATAGCTGAACCGTGATAAATTTAGTAGGGAATGAATCTGCTTGATCAGAAGCTTAGGGAAGTACTCAGAGCTCTGCAGGCAGTCTTACAGGGCACCTTGCCTGCTCCAGAAGCATGATGTTACTGTTTAACCCTTTGTGTGCTGTTCTAGAATCCAGCCTGTAAGCACCATTTGGCTCCATGGTAGGTGCACAGTGTGGTGATTTTCACTGGGAGTGAAAAAAATTGTCCTCTGGAAAAAATCTGTACATCGAAAGTATGTAAAGTTAGCATTGTGCTAGTCTGCGGTGTATTGCACTTTTTATTAAGAAATCCATAGATTTCTGTGGAAACAATACAGGAGGTGGGGAGATAGCTCAGTTCCTAAGATGCTTTCTGTGTAAACATGAGGACCAAAGTCACCCCACCCTGAACACATGCATGCACACCGTACACACACACAGACAGAGAGAGAGAGAGAGAGAGAGAGAGAGAGAGAGAGAGAGAGCAGTGAGGTGAGTGTAGTAGTACATGCCCATAATCTCAGTACTAAAGAGGTCTCCTGGGGTTTGTTAGCCAACCTGTATAGCCAGTCAGTGAACTCCATGTTTAGTGAGAGACCCTGTCTCAAAAATAAAAAGAATGGGGATGAGAAGGGATGGAGAAAAACACCACATGTTGATCTACGGTCTCTATATGCATGTGTACACACATGCACGGGCAGCTACTCACCCACACACACCTACATACAAATACCCCACACAAATACATACATATGCAAAAATATATACCATCATTGATAGATACCAAGAAGGGACAGCTGTCATGCACAGTGCCAGTGGGTTGGCATGAGGGGACATTCCAGCTCTACAGGATTCATCATTTGGTCCAAGACAACCAGACCCTAGAGGGCTTTACTCATAAATTCTGTATCACAGGGCTGAAGAACCAGGATACAGAGATTGGCTCTTCCATGCTGGAACTAGGTGTAAAGGGACAAGAACTGAGTCCTGGAACTCTCTTTCAATCTACCTTCTCTATATCAACAGCACAGTGATGTCACCTGGTCTAACAGAGGAGATAGGAATGAAGAGAATGTGATGCATCTGGAGACACATTCTCTCAGGAACTGACTGAATGCAGAAGAGTCCTAGAGATGGGTAAAAAGTTAAGACTCATACTTATGGAATACTGCCACACTGTGTAAGGACTTGTTGGAAGCTGGGCCTGGGGATGAGCAAATTGGTCCATCTTTCAGGTAGAGAGGTGAGGTAAGGCTCTGCCAGGCCACAGCATCAGGATCGGGTGAGTTTAAGTCACTCCACCTGGCTTTTTGTACATGAAGACAGCTGCAGAGAGAAGAGGATATCACCCAGGGTGAAGATGCAGCAACTGAGAATGGAGAAAATGTAACCTGGGAACCATGTTTTCAACACGGTAGAGGAAAGAACTGAGGACAAAAGCATAAGAGGAAAATAGACACGGGTGGAAACTGCTAACCCTCCAATGGCGGGAAATTCCAGATGCCAGAACAAATGGGACCACAGTGGTAATCACAGACACAATGGAAAAACATTTATTTTGTATTTACCAAAGTGTCCATGTGTGGGAAGCCTGTGCCTGTATACTAGTTGCTTTTCTCACTGCTCTGACAAGATATTTGAGAAGAATAGCTTATGGAAGGTTTGCTTGCCTCACAGTGTGAGGGTGCTATGCATCACAGCAGTGCAGACACACTGTCCATTACAGCAGTGAAGACACATTGTCCATCACAGCCCATCACAGCAGTGCAGACATGCCATGCTGCCCATCACAGCAGTGCAGACACGTTGTCCATCACAGCAATGCAGACAAACTGTCCATCACAGCAGTGCAGACATGCCATGCTGCCCATTACAGCAGTGCAGGAGTGCTGTCCATCACAGCAGTGCCGGCATGCTGTCCATCACAGCGGTGCAGGCATCCTGTCCATCACAGCAGTGCAGACATGCCATGCTGTCCATCACAGCAGTACTGGCATGCTGTCTATCACAGAGGTGCAGGCATCCTGTCTATCACAGCAGTGCAGACATGCTGTCCATCACAGCAGTGTAGAAGTGCTGTCCATCACAGCAGTGCAGACATGCTGTCTATCACAGCAGTGCAGGCATCCTGTCCATCACAGCAATGCAGACATGCTGTCCATCACAGCAGTGCAGGCATCCTGTCCATCACAGCAGTGCAGACACTGTCCATCACAGCAGTGCAGGCATGGCTGCAGGAGCTCGAGGCTGCTTGTCACGTTACATCTGCACTGAGTGTTCCCTTCACGTTTCTCTCTTGTATTTAGCCTGGGACCCAGTCCATGGGATCCTACTGCTTGCCTTCAGGGTAGATCTTTCCTTCTCAGTTGGACCTTTCTAGAAATACCCGCACAGACACACATGCAGTGTGTTTTCATGCTGATTCTTCTGCCCTCAGGTCTATTCCCCAGGTAGTATTGATGCTCTGAGACTTCCTAAACATTCAGAAACATTTTTCTATTTGCAGTTGTTCTCTGCCAGAGGAGTAATCGTTTTCATTAGTGTCTACTCTGATTTTGAGAGAAGAAAACTTTCACATATACGAGTGTGTTTTCCAAATATAAAATAAACATTCAGCAAAGGATGTGCCGAAAAATTGGAAAGGACTTTAGAAACCAACGGTTAAGGTTCACTGCTGCCAAATTTCAGCATCCTCTTCTTTAACTTGGAGTAATAATGCTGAGTATAATGCAAATGTGCTGCTTGGCTAGCATACCATTGAATATGTAAAGTAGCCTTGGAAGCTCTAACTCCTGCATTCATGTTAATTAGATCAGTCTCTACTGTCCACGTAACCTGTTTACAGACAATATGATTAAATATTCATAGCGCACAGACAGTTTCTAGGGCTAATCAGAAAGAAGACCATCCAGATTATCAAACAGGCTCCTGCCCTGGGGAAAGTCCACGTCTAGTTTTAGCCTGAGGCAAAATTAAGAAAAAACCTACATGGTTAATAGAATATGGATATCTATTATTTTTAGTATTTCCACCCCGCTGGATGCAGGTGAGCTTGTGTTTGCTCCCATACATTAATTGCACGCTGTAAAAAAGGATTCTTACCAGCAGTTTGAATATCTAACCTAAGTAGAGGCTTGCCAATAGTCTTTAGCTAGCATCAAAGGAGGGAAAGTTCATCTACAGTCCCTAATTCTCCTGAAAACAACTGTAATATTTGCCTTAGAGCTTTCAGAATAGAAGAAGAAGAAGGAGGAGGAGGAGGAGGAGGAGGAGGAGGAGGAGGAGGAGGAGGAGGAGAGGGGGAGGAGAAGAGGAGGAGGAGGAGGAAGAAGAGGAAGAGGAGGAGCAGAAGCCAAGGTTGCTTCAGGAATATGTGTCTTCCTAGTTCTTTGGTAAAGCTTTGAAGTTTTGTTGTTGTTGTTGTTTGATTTTATTTTTTTCAAAAGCACATTCCATTATAGACATGTTGACCAGTCTTCTCAGAGCATTGGACAGCCACTGTGCCTCCAACCCTGCAGGGACCAGTGAATCCCACAACAGAACCAGTCCTTTGCAGTCATTTGACCTTGTGTTTCTTTCCCCTAGAGAAGCCTCTGCTTTGCTGGTGGCTGTAGGGAGCGCTCCCTTTGGCCTCACTTAAGGGCTCATTTCTCTGGGGTTTTTGTTGTTGTTGTTGTTGTTGTTGTTGTTGTTGTTTTTAAACTTGTGTTGTAAGGGCTGCTCATAGTTGCTGCCTCATTTCCCAACTTGTGGGGGAAAATATAAACTAAAGAGGAATGGCTTGTTGTATTGAGAAAATTGCACCAGGAAAAGCTGCCGATATGCAGGGGAAACCTGTAGACAAGAAGATAGATTATCAATAATCAGTGTGTTTGAAAATGACTTTACTTGCAATTGTACATGTCAGAAGCTGAGTAGGTAGAGAGATGAGACTCTAGGTAAGTGAACTAGTCCTAGTTAGTCTAGAGTTACCTCATGGTCTGCCTCTCAACACGAGGCATTCCCTCAAGTTAGCTGCACCGCTACTTGACTCTTTTGATGTGGTTTCTTTAGTTTTTGAGAATCCACACGTAAGTTAAGCTATTTCCATTATTCTCACCCATCCTTCCCCTCCAACTCCTGCCTCCCCCATTCCTTTTATACTTATGGCTTCTCCTGTAACCACTGTTGCTACGTAGACGTAGCAATACATTCAGTGTTGCCGTATATACATGTGATTAGGGCTGGGATCACATAACCCATCAGATGAGGAGTCCTGGAAAAATGGATATTCTCTTTCTCTCTCTCTCTCTCTCTCTCTCTCTCTCTCTCTCTCTCTCTCCCTCTCTCTCAAGCTATTGAATACCTGGAGCTCTTCATCCAGGAGTGGGAATTTCTCCTATTCCTGTTGTTTTGCAGGTCTTGTTTAGGCCACCATATTGTTGAGATTTTATGCATGCAGTATCCTTGTCAAGTCTAGAATATACTGTCTCTCAATAGTCCTGGTTGTAGAGGTTGTGTTATATGTGTACCAAGTGGGGCTGAGCATTCCCTGGTCATGTATCCTCTGCATTCTGACCAGTTTCAAATCTCTCTGGTAGCCTCCATTTGTTTCACAAAGAAGTTCCTTTGATGAAGGGTGGTGCCTTACCTTTTCTATTGCCATGATAAAACACTACAACCAAGGTGGCTTATAAAATAAATGTTTAATTTGGAGCTTGTAACTGGAAGGGTGAGAGTCCATAAGCATCATGGTAGAGAGCATGGCAGCAGGCAGACAAGTATGGCACTGGAGCAGTAGCGGAGAATCTATATCAGGCTGAGAGAGGCAGAGAGATAACTGGGAATAGAGTGGGCATTTTGAAACCTCAAAGCCCACCTCCAGTGTCACACGTCCTCCAACAAGGTCACACCTCTTAATCCTTTCCGGACAGTGCCACCATCTGGGGACTAAGCATTCAAACATAGGAGCCTATGGAAGCCATTCTCATTCAGACCACCACCAGGGGAAAGAGCAACCTTATCTGTGGGTGTATGGATAAGTATTTAGAATACAGTTAAAAGCTTTATTGATTTAAGAAGGTGACAATACTAGGTTCTTGTCTAGGATCTGTGACTCCCAGACACAGGTAGTTGGTTAAGTTTACAGTATATACCTGTACTGGCTGGTTTCGTGTGCCAACTTGACACGAGCTAGAGTCATCAGAGAAAGAGCCTCAGTTGAAGAAATGTCTCCATGAGACCCAGCTGTAGGTCATTTTCTTAATTAGTAAGCAATGTCAGAGGGCCCAGCCCATGGTGGGTGGTGCCACCCCTGGGCTGGTAGTCCTGGGTTCTATAAGAAAGCCAGCTGAGTGAGCCGTGGGAAAGAAGCCAGCAAGCAGCACCTTTTTATGACCTCTGCACCAGCTCCTGCCTCTAGGTTCCAGCCCTGCCTGAGCTCCTGTCCTGACTTCCTCCAATGATGGACTATGATCTGGACATGTAAGCCAAATGTATTCTTTCCTCCCCAACCTACTTTTTGGTATGGTGTTTTGTGGCAGCAATAGAAACCCTGACTAAGACAGTGCCTCTACTGTAGAGGGTATAAGAATCCACTGGGAAAGACTGATTTAAGACAGGTCATGCAGGTTGACCTCTGCCACAACTCAAGGCCAAGTTGAAAGGAAAGAGAAGTATGCGAATGAGCACTGGGTATTATCATCAAACCCAAATCAGTAAACTGCTAATTTTCTTTATTTGGAGATGTAGATTGAGAATCAGGGAAGTCTGGAAATAAGATTGCAAGAAGCATAACTATGTAGCACTTTCTATTTAGACAACTACTGTTACTCCAGTTTTTATTGTGGGCCCTGCACAACCAGAGTGTTCCGATTGTCTACGACTTTAAATGTGGATCTTTAAATTGTAACAATACATAATGGCAGCTGTTCTGTTTGTTAGAAGTTTAGATCTGATGGTAACTTTGTTCACGTCCAAAAGTTGGGGTGGGGATCTCAGCTCAGCTCTCATCCATAGAAAAGGTGAAGTGGCCGTGTTGGTGACTGCATGGCCCATGAGTGGCACATGTCTGGGCGAGGGGCACTTAGAACATCCCTCAGTCAAGGATCTTCAGGAATACTGGTTAGGTGGTGGCTGATGGACCTAAGAAAACATTGTCAGTCAGCTCAGACAGAGACTCCAGTGCTGACTGTATCCATTTGAGGGCACACACAAGACAGAATGGTAGTCAGCAGTTTGTTTGATAAATGTAAAAGATCTATTTTTATTGTTTTTAGTTATGTATGCTTGTGTGGGTGGGGGGTTAAATGCAAGTGAGCACAGGTAGCTGTGGAGGCCAAAATCAACAAACCCCCTGGAGCTGGATTAGCCAGTGTGGATGCTGGGAGCTAATAAAGAGTCCTCTACAAGACTGCTAACTGCTGAGCCATCTTTCCGTACTTGTTAAGTTTTAGAGCAAACAGGCTAGAGAGACAGCTCAATGGCTAAAAGCACACCACATACTGTTCTTTCAGGGTGCCTGGGTTCCATCTCCAGCACCCATGTCAGATGGCTCACAACAGCCTGCAACTCAAGCTCCAAGGAAATTGCTGTCCTTTTCTGGCCTTCACAGACACTGCTTACACCCCCCCAACCCCCACATACATTATTAACAGTAAAAGTAAAATCTTTTAAAAACATACAAAAACCCAGTATGATGACCTGAATGAGCAGGTACTTTCCTAAAAATCTCTTGGTACAGAAACATCAAGAGCTTTGCTCCAGACACAGATCATCAGAGACAGAAGATGCCCTGAAAGGTAGCATGTCCCGAATTCGTAGTTTATGCTGAACTCAATGCATTTTCTTTCTCCTTGAGGTCTAGCTGGGCTGGGCTGATGAGCTGATGGAGGAAACTTCCTGTGTCTTTGGAACATGGTGGCTGTGTCTGTAGGGCCACTTTGTACAAAACTGCAACTTCCTCTCAGCTGTCTACTGCTTAAAAATTCTGGAATGTGAAACAGATTCTGTTGCTCAGGGTTTACATACCAAAAGGCCTGAGACAGGGAAGAGGTGACATGGCCCAGGAAAGGATGACACACCCAGGAAGGGGGTAGGCAGAGGTTTGCAGAGTTCTGGACACAGAAAGTCAGGAAGCCCCAAGGTGCTCTGTGCTCACCTCCCAGATTTCAGTGCCCCCAGGCATTTGCTTAGCTCTTCCCTCTTTGACATGGCCATCATTAGTATTTTAAAGCCCACTTAATAAATTTTGACACATGCACACACATATGCACATGCACACTCACATGCATGCAGACACACATTCATATTCATCCACCCCCTGGTTTCTGTCCTTCTAGAGAACCCTGACTAAGACTCCTGTCATGAAAACTATCCCGTTTTTTGGTCTTTCTCTCTCTTACTCCCTTCTCCACCCACCGGAGCCCAGAAACTCGTTAATATTAGGACTCACATTTTCTCCTTCTCCCTTGCTTCCAACCCTCTCTGTGCATGACTTTTACTAGAAAGACATTAGCAAGTATCTGTTCCCTCCAGATAGGACCCCATGATAGACCAAAGAAATGATTTCACCCTTTTCTTTGATTTGATGGGTAGCATGTTATCTCCATGTTGTGTGTGTGTGTGTGTGTGTGTGTGTGTGTGGGTGCAGCTTTTGACAGGTGGCAGGTGTTATTTCCATGTTGCATGCATGTACATGAGCAGATTTTGCTGTGTAAGGGCCACTGCAATTTTTCTGGTGTTTTCTGCTCCTACCAGGTCCACCCTTCTCCATGAGATTTTGATATTTTGCATCATATTTTTTTCTGTGCTGAGGACTGAACGAAAGGAGCCAGGAATGATGGCTCACATCTTTCATCTTAGCACTCGGGAGGCAGAGGCAGGTGGATCTCTGAATTTGAGGCCAGCCTGGTCTACAGAGCAGTTCCAGGATAGCCAGGGCTATTACATGGTAAGACACTCTTAAAACAAAGCAAGCAAACAAATGCTAATGAAAAAAGAAGATATAAAAGTATTTACTAAATTAATTTGGATTTAAAGAAAACATTCCTATACCAAAAAAGCTGCAGGTTTGTGTCATTTTATTGTTGAATCTGTTATTTATTTTAAACAAAACAGTGTCATTCCTGCTGGTCAGTGTTTTGTCACTGTGGCACAAACACACACAATGAAACAAGGAGAAGGTTGATCTTGGCCCACAGTTTCTGAGGACTCAGACCATGCTTGGCTGGCATTCTCTTCCAAGACTAGGGTGAGTCAGAACTGTGTGGTAAAGGGTGTGGTGCTCACCCTCAACAGCCAGGAAGCAGAAGGAAGAGAAAGGAGAGGCCGCAGACAACACACCACTCACAGCACGCTCCAGTGGCCTGCTTCTTTCAAAGGTCTCAACCCTTAAAGTTACCACCTCTCAAATATTACACCCCAACCAAGCTCAGGATCATGCCTTCCACAGGAGCTTGTGGAGAACTGTTCACATCCCAACCACAGTACCAGCCTGCTTTTAAAAACAGCAAAAGTCTGATCCATACGTGTAGAACAAATAAAAATGACAGGTCAGCATTCCTCATAAATGTATATCAGCAACATAGTGAGGGACACCAATAATATATTTTAAAAACAAATCACATTATAACTGACACGTATTTTAACCAATAATATAAACATCAGTCAATGAAAGCTATAATAATAAAAAACAAAAACAAAAACAAAAACAAAAAACCCTCCAAAGGAGATGATGTGTATGATAACATACTATGAACAGAATTTTGTTGTTGTTGAGACAGGCAGTTCACTGTGTAGACCAAAATGGCCTAGAACTCACAGAGATTCTGAGGCCTCTGCTCACCGAGTGTTGGGGTGAAAGGTGAGCACCACCATGTCCAGCCATGAAAACATTTGACAAAACTGATTTTAACAAAGAAAATCTTAGTAGAAATACAAAAGAATTTTCCTCAATCTGAGAAGGACATATCTATATGTATTTCAAAGTCCTGTCAGTATAACTGACAGGAGGACCTGGGGAGTCAGGGACGGAGAGGGGGAGATGAGTGGAAGAGAGAAGGGGAGGGAGAAAGAAAGGAACTTGAAGATTGTAACAAGAAATAAAGCTGCCTTAACTTTCAGGTGAAAGAAACTTTTTTTCTTTTTTTTTTTTAGAAGATTCAAAATGTGGCTTAGTGGGTACAGAAGCCTCCCACACAAACCTGAGACCTGAGTTCAGTCCCCAGAACTCTGTAATGGTAGATGGGGAACCAATTTCACAAAAGCTGTTCTTGGACCACTATATGCATGCTGTGGCACATCCCTGCATCAGGCACAGGCACAGGCACATGCACACACGCACACACACACAGACACACACACACACAGACACACAAACACAGACACACACACACACACACACACCACAATAGTCAACAAACTCTAAGAACATGAAAAAAAAGACCTAAAGGAATTTACCAAACCGACCTCTACAAGATCAAAAGAGCAGTGTATGATTGTAAGATGTAAAATTCAATATTCAAAACAAAGCTTGTTTGTACATCTTCTCAGTAGGCAGCTGGAAAATGAAAGTCAATTTATAGTATACTCACAAACATGAGCATCTTATACATATATTCAGCAGTAAAATGCCCAAAGCATAAAAGATCAGTGCACAGAACACTACAAAATATCCACAGAGTAAGTCCAAAATTATTCTAAATAATGGGGAGGCACATATCACCTTAGTGTATGAGACTTAGCGTTGCCAGGAGATGTCCCACTCCTCCCAGAGTCAGCTCCACTTTAGTCAAAATCTTGGAAAGAATGTTTGTAAACTTACAATCTCACTTGACAGTTTATATGGAAATGCAAATGATGTAAAACAGCCCACAGAATTTTGAAAAAAGTGGAAGTCACTGAGGGCTGGTGCCAACTGATTTCAAAGCGTGTGCCGAGACTGTCCTAGTCCAGGCCTGAGAACATTGGCAGGAAGTTAGGCAGAGCAGCAGAGCACTGCCAGGCCCACTTAGCCACACATATTTGTCCACTCAAATTCTGACATGAAATAAATTAAACAATGAGGAAGATTTTTTTTTTTAATACCGAGGAAAAGTAGATTCTGAATGGAAAAGAAACAGGCTGTGGTTTGCTTCCTACTCCATAGACAAATGTTCATTAAAGACCAGCATAGACTTGAATATAATCAGGGAAACAAATGTTCATTAAAGACCAGCATAGACTTGAATATAATCAGGGAAACTGTAAAATTTCCAAAGGAAACAGGAAAATATCACCAATATCTACTGCAAGCTATAGTAAACAAAGATTTCTTAGGAAAACACAGAAAGCACCAATTGTTTACATTTATCAATTGGTATTGTCTGAGAGACACATCAGGACAGAGGCAAACACTAAACCTGGGGAAATTATTTGCAGTGACTGTGTCTGGCAAAAGCTTTGAATCCAGCTTTTATCCAGAATGTGTGAAGAACCCTCAGGATGCAATAATGACAAAGATATGATCTAAGAAAAGTTTTCACAAAAGACTTGAAAAGACACCTCATAAAAGAAGATAAAAGAAGAGCTAATGAGCTCGTGAAACTTTGCCTAATCTTATTAGTCATAGAGAGCTAGAAATCAAAACCACAAAGAAGAACCAACACCCACCCACTGACGCATATCAACTGAAGTGCTTGATGGTACTCAGCCCCAGCAGAAAGCAGAGCAACCCTGGGTCTCATAACTAAGACATTCTGAATGGAAACATAGAAGCTGAGGATACAGTGTGGTGGCAGAGCATTCATCCACTACCATGCACGAGGCCCCTGGGTCAATTACACACACGCACACACACAGTGTTAATGTTATAATGTTAAATGACCACTTATTCTATGATCCAGATTTTCTGTCCCTAGAGATATGGCTGAGAAATGACACTCCATGCTTCATAAATAGCCTTATACAGGACTGCTCCTAACAGCTCTATTAATAACCCCAAGTTGGAAACTGGAAACCGAATGTTTATAGATATGAAACTAGACAAGTAAACTGTGGTTGATTTCACATAGTGAATCATGTGACGCAGCAAGTTTGAGTTCTACAGACGTGCTTGGTGATGTGAAAGAGTGTCTATCAGATACCCCATGTATGCAACAGTCCAGGAGGAGGAAAACAAGCTGAGGGTGATATTGTACAGTAGTCACAATCAGAGAGGGAGAGGGTGGTGCCACATGGGGAAGCTCAGAAGTTATCTGGGGAATGCTGTCTCTCCATGAATTGGCATGGTTCCAAGTGGGTATGTACATATATGAAGAAAATCACTGATGAGTGTTGATTTTCTTTTTGAGACATGAGTCATTAAAGTGCCTGCCATACAACCATGAGGACCCAAGTTCAAGTCCCAGCATCTAATGTATCACACACCTGTAGTCATAGTGCTGGGAGGCAGAAATGAGGATCTTTGAGCCTTTCTGGCCAGCTGGTCTTTCTGAAGTGGGGAGCTCCGGATTCAGCAAAAGAGTCTGTTTCAAAAAAACAAAACAGAGGGCAATTGAGGAAGATACTAACGTTGAACCCCTGCCCCCACATACATTCACATGAACACATATACGCGCATGCACTTCCTCCAAACACTTCAAAAATCATTGAGCTGCAAACTTAAAGTTGATACATGCTTCCCAGTTGACTGTGCATGTGGTGTATCTCAATGACAGGACTTAAAACTCTCACTCAAACAGGACATCTTAGAGGCTAGGATGTATACAGGAAAGTCATTACATTTTTCTACATAAGTTAGAAACGTTGTGGTCCAGTAGGCAGCCTTACTTGTCTCACTGTGTGAGAAAAGGAATCAATGACTAATGGCATCAATGAAGATTCACTAGGGTCTATCCTGTGCTGGGCTCTGGGTTAGACACTCTTTAATATCACACTGAAAATAGCAATGAGTTCTCCAGGCCACTCAGCAGCTTAGAATCTACACAGTCAGACTGGTGACAGGTCAGACTGCAAGAGATGATCGATGGAGGGCCAGCCCCAACAGCAGACAGGTAAGCCCAAAGAGCCTAGACATTATGCTGGGACCTTGATTTGAGGCCAGACCTCAAGAAACAGGGCTTTGGTGATCTGGTGAGGATGGGCCAGTCCTGACAGACCTATGGGTCCTTTGAGATCTCCTAGACTAGGGTTGGCATAAGAACAGACAAATTGGCTCATACAAGAATGTACCTGTCACTCTGCTTCAGAGAACCATCTACATAGGCAGTAGACAGATCCCTGTGATCAGTTGAGGTCACAGTCCTTGGTGATGTTCCTACCACTGTGAGACTAGACTAGATGAATTGAACCAGTAAAATAATCCTTGCACATGTGCTCACTGGTTTGAAGCCAGTTCAGTGGGAGCAACAACCCTCCTGCCTGCCTGCAGGGATGTCAGTTAAAGCACAGTCAGGCAGGGAAACTTCTGATTTCACCAGCCAGATTGAAGCAGCCGGTGTCACTGAGGACAAAGCACTTAAGACCAAACACAGGGTGATATGTGGTATTGGTACACAGCCTAAGTTCGGAGCACAGGATCAGACTGGGTCAATGCAAGAGTATACATCTGGCCTGCTCACTTAAAGACAGTGCTAACTCCAGATTCACTCCTCTGTTCTAGAGGCTGAGAGGACCCTTGCTGACTTATGACTCCTTTATGGTAGCTCTTGTGGACCTGCTCAGATTCCTGCTGTGTGTTGAGGGAGGGGTGTAAACTGCTCACCTAACATGCCTGCAGCCCTGTGGTCAATCCCTAACACAGTATGAGGCCAGTATGGTGGTGCACATTTGTAATCCCAGTACTTGAGAGGTAAAGGTAGTGGGTCATCCTCAACCACTTAGGAAGTCTGAGGCTAACCTAGGCAACATGAAAAAAGAAAGCAAGTTCCTTAGTTCAGTGAAAGATACACAAATGCTTAGTCAAAATTAGGCTGTATACTTAAGGAAGGAAGGTAAGGCAAGAAAGAGCTACGGGTGTTTTTATTTTTATTTTAACTATGTTCTTGCTTGAAAAAAAAATGTTGTTTATAGGGACTCATGTATACCAGGCACTGTGAGAGTTTAGGGTTCTAAAGGGGGTCAGAGAACCAAACCAGACAGATTTCCATGGCATGAGCTAGAGAGACCAGTAAGGGAGGGTAACAGGGCTGGTGGGTGGACCACTGCCTTAGGCATCCTGCACATGGCACTGAGGATCTTCTACATTCTCTTCAAGAGATGACTTCGACACAGATGTCCTGTGAAGATCCTCCTCCCATCAGAGCTGCAAGGGCGACCTGTGTAATGGCCACAGTCACCTTCAGCTCAGACAAGTGAGCCTCAGCGGAGACAGCAGCAGAGAAACCAAGGTGTAGCTGACTGACCTTCGGTCATTTGACAGAGAGCAAAGGCACACTGGGGCTCCAGCTTACATCCTGTTTCCAGGATGGCATCGCCAAAGAAGAAAGACCCCGAAGAAGTCCCAAATCACGGTGGGTCAGTGGTTATGTTCCAGATGCCTCTTCTCTGAATTGATCCCCCAGTCCTCCTGTTTTCAACACACCATCCTCACCTCTTGCTCATCCCTGTACCCCCCACCCAGGCCCTTCTCCAGCAAACTGCTACAGGTTCAGGAAAAAAAAAAAAAAAGATCTCATGGTACAATGTCTTTCCCATAGTCAAAGTACATTTTCCTGCCTTCTGTGGACTTGAAGCAGTCACTAAAGGCAGTCGGGTCCTGTGGCACAGTCTCTGGCTGGATGGGAAGTGCAAGCTGTTGAAACACAGTCTAGCTGACTGGACTCCAGATGTGCCCATTGGTGCCTGTGCAGTGTATTCAGAACCCTGTAATTGTGCTCTTCCACTTCTTTCCCTGTTACCGCCGCTAAGGAGGAACTCTGGAATGAGGACGCTGTTAGGAAATGGACCAGGCAGCAAATATTTATTTACAAACCTGTTACTGGAAATTATGAAGATCCATTTCAGGAGTTGAGCTTTCAAAGAAAATGCTCTAAGTGACCAAGGAGAATGTATCGCCCATAATCATTTTCTCTCCCTGATGGCTAGGTAATGAAAAGCAGACTCTTCATTGAACATGAAAGCAGGGGAAATTAGGAAGAAATATATTCAATTGTAGAAGCCCTTTGCCAAGACCGTATTGATTTCGTGTTCTGACAACTTCAGTTAAATCTCCACAGGGAAACGCTTTTGAAGCTGATCCCATCTAAGACATGCATGTTCCCACTGCTTGAACTCTAGGGGTGGGTGGAAGCAGTGATGTCTCCACTGGGGATGGGGAGCACCATCTTCCCTTTGGGACATGTTCATTCTGATTGTGGGAGAGCATGGGCTGTAAAAGCCCTAGCATAACCATCACTGCCATGATGCCCCCCTCTGCTGAACCCACTATTTCTCTGCCTCCTTGTGTGTCTTCCTCTGATCTCAGCACCCATCTACAAATGCTAATCTTTTCATGTAGCCATTAGCCCTGGTCAGACACTCAGACTTGTGCTAGGTACTGGGGTCATGTGGCCAGCCAGAGCAGTACTTACACTCCAACATCAAGGACGTTCCAGGAGGGTAGACGAGAAAAAACACCAAAACACTGAGAAAAGATACTGGGAAGCTTCCAGGAGGAGGCAGAATTCTTGAGACCAGGAGGAGGGATCAGAGGAAGAAGACATTCTGGTAGAGAGAACTTGGTGCTGAAATGAAATATCTAGGACAAGGGTTGGGCATGAAAGCTCATTTAAGAGAGTACTTATTTAGCATTTACAGGGTGCTGAGCCCTTCCCTAGAGCTGCACAGACCAAGTGTGGTGGCACGCTGGTAATAATCCCAGCACTCTAGAGGTGGAAGAAGGATCAGAAACTCAAGACCATTTTGTGTTGTATTGCAAACTTGAGGTTGACCTTGGATACTTGAGACCCCATGCATATGCAGGTATCTAAGTTCACCTCTTTTGTTATTGTTTCACTCTGTAATCAGGCTGGCCTGGAACCTACTGTTGTCCAAGGCTGTCCTTGAACTTGCAGTAATCTTTCTTCCTGCTGCTTTATCTGAAATTACATGTTTGAGACTCCATGTCCAGATATGAGTCCGCATTTATTGAGCACACACTTTCCCAGGCATTGTTGGCAAGGTGGTGCCTTTGCTGCTGTGGACGTTGCAGAAGATGTCTGTGTGAGCGAGGATGCGAGTCTAAACCACATCTCAGATAATAGAGGACAAGGTGCCCAGTCATACAACTTAAAATTTACCAGATACTCCTGTGTTCCAGGATGTTACTCAGAGACAGTTTCTGGGTTCTTCGAATCCTCCTCTGTAAAATCAGAATATTTTCTTACATATGATTATCGTGTTATGCCTGTGCTTGGTACATGCAATGTGCTTAGTATGTTTTACGAGACAGATCTTTCCTACCATTGTGACATCTACTCTGTGTTTCTCTGGGAAAATGTGCTGGGAGTTCCAACTCTGCACCTCGGGACACTCCCTCTAGGCAAGGTTACCACATCCCGGAGAAGGATTCTGGTGCAATAGAAGCTGGTGTAGAACCAGGGACTGTGCACAGGGAAGAGAGAGCAGGGTGGCAGTAAAGAGTGCCTGAGATGAAAACCTGTTCTGGTATCTTCATCTCCAACCAGGAGGCCATGTTCTGGAGCCAGGAGCATCTGGTCTGGGGCATCTAGTCTGTGTAACAGGGCTCTCCTATGGCCAGTGTGAAAGCTTAATGGATAAGGGTACTTGCTGCCTGCTGTGAAGATCTGAGTTTGAGCCCTAGAAACCCACACAGTGAAAGGGGACAAACTGCTCCCTCCAGAAATGACCGTCTCCCCTCCCCACCAAAAAACCCAATAGGTTCTCCAGAAGAACAGAACCAAGAAACTATATACATATATGATTAAATGAGAGGATGTATTGCATTGGCTTAGGTTCTCAGAGTGAACTTTTGCTGGTGGGAGAACTTTGTAAGCTGAGAATCATTAGCTATAAGTCCAAGAAGCTAGATGCTTCATACAGAGAGAGGCCAGCAGACAGTGAGCAAGTGCTGAGTCTCACAAGGACCCAGCCAGGAACAGATCAGGAGGAACTGACAAGAGGAATGATCAACTTATCTGTCTGGCTGAAGAACATGGTGGGCACAGAGCATGAGGACTAGGAAAAGACCTGGACCAGGCACTTGCTGCAGCCTTGTTGGGGAAGCCATTGTAGGAGCCTTAAAATGGTTCTGAGGAGATAAAAAAGACAGAGTACCTCATGACTTTGGAGATACTGATGGAAAGTCCAGGGCTGAGATTGTAAAAAGGGGATGTTTGGGTCAGGTGACCTTGGCAAGGAACCATGCCTATCTACACATCAAGTCCACTGTTCCCTTGGGCCAGGCACAGTGCTGGAGTCAAAGTGACCACATTCCACTGGTCAGGTTAGGAAGGGACCCAGGTGTCCCTTAAACACCCAGCTAAGGGAGAATGTCAGCCACAATGCTGGCCCACAGAGCTTTATCTGAATGTGCTTTCATTCTCTCAGAACAGGAAAACAGAGGCAGGTAGCCGGAACCCTGCTGTGGCTCTGTGGCCAAAGTCTGTCCAGGCTCTTGCTATCCTTCCTCTCTGCTCCCATGTTGTGAGTTAAACTGTTCCCAATAGAAGGCTATGTTCAAAACCTAATCTTCATGACCTGTGAATACTAATTTAACTTGAAAAAAGGGCCTGTGAAGCTATAACCAAGTTATCAACAAGGAAGTCATCCTGGGGTACATGGACTTAATCCAATATGTCTGGTGTTCTTGTAAGAAGAGGGGAAATACACAGAAGCAGATGCAAGGAAGGAAACTGTGGTAATAGCCACCAAGATTAGAGCCACACAGTGGCAAGACAAGGTAGACCAGAGACCGCCACCACCTGAGACTGAGCAAGGGACGACAGCATCTTAGGATGGAGTGGGGCCTGCTGACACCTTGGTTTCAGGCCCAATGTCTAGAGCCATGAGAACATCTACCTCTGTTGTCTCAGACCCATGAGACTGTGGTCATTTCATACAGCAACCTCCAGAGGCCAAGAAGCTCTGTAGCACAGCTTTCTGCTGCTCTCACAGCTGTGCCATGGCTGGCTTATAGGCGTGGGAAGAACAGGACAAAAAAGCATGTGCCATCCTGGGTGGGGTCTTTTCAGGAAAGTGGTGGCTTCCATAGAGTACCCTACAGACAATTTTCTGCTCTCAATGGCCTTGGAGGCTGCATGTGCAACCCTAGGAACAGAAGAATTTTGTAGAAAATCATCTTCTATATATAAGTGTGCATATATACACAGACAGAATTTTTATATTGTATAATTTTAAATTTGCTAATCTCAGGTATTTGATCATTGAGTTTGAACAAATGCATGTGGTCACATGGCTCTCACCAAATCTAGACAGAATACACCCATCACTCCAGAAGGTCCCTTCAAGACACTTTGTCATCTGTCAATCTCTCCTTCCAAATATGGTTCCTCTACAACTCTGAACTTTTCTTTGCTATAGGCTCAGGGAGCCATTTCTTTCATCTTCATTTTGCATAATTTATTGTAAACTGAATAGTGAGCCTTTTGTTTCTGGTTTCTGTTACTTTACAAAGTGCCTCTGAGACCATGCAGCTATGGCTGTCTGTGTATGTGTGGCTGTACCTTTTCACTACAGAGTAGAATTTCTTTATAAGATCTATACAATCTGTTTGTCCAGTAACAGATTGCCAGATTGATACCTGTTTGTGATTATGAATGAAGCATTTTCTTACAACTCTTTACGTAGACAACTGTTCCAATTCATCTGTGCAAATACTTCACAGTGGAATGACTAGCTTCTCTGGTGGCTACATAGTGAATTTTTTAAAGGAACTGCCAGACAGTTTCCAAAGTGGCCACAGTACCTTGTATCCCTATCAGTGATGTGGTCTCTGGCAGCTGACCATTCTTGCTTACACTTGGATCCCCAGTCTTACTCAATGTCTCCATGGTGGGTGCGAAATGGCTTCCCACTGTGGTCTTGATTTGCATTTCTCAAACCC
Source organism: Rhynchomys soricoides (assembly GCA_019843965.1). Taxonomy (NCBI): domain Eukaryota; kingdom Metazoa; phylum Chordata; class Mammalia; order Rodentia; family Muridae; genus Rhynchomys; species Rhynchomys soricoides. The sequence goes on from JADRCH010000045.1 coordinate 4,043,370, forward strand.
TCTCTGTGTGTTTATTTTCCATTTCAGATTCAGATGGGCGAAGTGTCTGCTCAAAGGTTTTGCCCATGTGTTTAAGTGTGTTTCCCTTTCATGGTGTATTTTTATATAAGTTATTCCTTTCCACTTATCTGTAATGCTGTACGTATATATATGAGCTTTGTAAAAGTCTACCATATATATGGGTTAGCAAACATTCCACTAATCTTTTACCTTTTATAGCAATATACTGCAAGAGTAAAAGGTTTATTAAAATAAAGCTTTCCATATCATAGCTCTTGAACTTTTGTCTACCTCAGTGTGACTAAGATTTTCCTCCTGTGGTTTCTAAATTCCAGTAAGTGTAGGTCTAACACTTAGGTCAGAAAATCACTTATGCCCAAAGTGTTCAGTATGGGCAGAGGTTTGTTTGGGTTTGCTTATGTTTGTGCATTTATCCTGGTAATATTCATTCAGAACATCACTTTCCCATCTTCAGTTACCTTAATGACTGTAGAGGTGTGGCTGTATTTCCGGGCTCCCTGAATGTTCCATTCCTCTACAGTCTATCCTTTTCCCAATTACATACTACTGTGCTAACGGTAGCTTTATCAGATCTTTAAGTCAGATCCTGTGACTCTTTCAAGGTTTTCTTTTCTCAAACTCACCTTTGCCTGTTCCTCTGTAATCCTTACAGCTTCTGTAGCCTCTCACAGATTTCTCCAAAGCTGAAGGCTGGCTGGAGTTTTGATGGGCATGTATTGACTCTGCACATCAGGATGACAAGTGACATTGTAGCAATATCAACGTTTCCCATCTGGGAACACAGTAGTATCTCCTTTTATTTAGGGGTCTCTGTAAATGTCTCTATGCCAAGGATATGGCAACCCCACAGGAGACCAACAATGTCAACTAACCTGGACCCCTGGAAACTCCCAGAGACTGAGCCACAACCAAAGAGTATACACAGGCTGGTCCAAGACCCCAGGCACATATATAGCAGAGGACTGCCTTGTCTGGTCTCGGCAGGAGAGGATGTGCCTAATCCTGCAGAGACTCAAAGTACCATCATGGGGGATAACTGGGGGAGGGCTGCCCTCTCAGAGATAAAGGGGAGGGAGGATGAGGGGAAGAACTCTGTGAGGGGAGACCAGAAGGGAAGGCAGCATTTGGGGTGTAATTAATTAATTAATCAATTAATTAAAATTTTTCTGTTTGCCATATTTTTTAGTTTTTCTGCATACATTTACACATATTTTATAAGTATTTCATGTTTCTGAAGTTAACATAATATTTAAAAAATATTTTATCTTTTATTTATATATGTGTGTGTCTGTGTAAGTGTATACCACACTCATGCATTTTCTGTGGAACCCAGAAGAGGGCGTTAGATCTCCTAGAGCTGGAGACACAGGCGGTTGTGAGCTTCCTAGTATGGGTACTGAGATCCCAGTTCAGATCCCCTGAAAGAGTAGCAAGTCCTCTTGAACTGAACTGTCTCTCCTGCCCTATAATGGGATTTTTATTTCATATTTCTAATTGTTCACTGCTGGAGCATAAACACAGAGTTGACTTTTTAAATATTAATCTTATACCTTGTGACTTTACTTGATTCACTTAAAAGGTCTATAATCTTTATTATATATTCCTTGGCATTTACTTTATAGACAATCATGTATTTTTTAATATAAAGCGTTTTGCTTATTCCTTTCTTCTTCTTCTTCTTCTTCTTCTTCTTCTTCTTCTTCTTCTTCTT
>JADRCH010000045.1:4045111-4086453 GCA_019843965.1 Rhynchomys soricoides
TTCTTCTTCTTCTTCTTCTTCTTCTTCTTCTTCTTCTTCTTCTTCTTCTTCTTCTTCTTCTTCTCCTCCTCCTCCTCCTCCTCCTCCTCCTCCTCCTCCTCCTCCTCCTCTTCCTCCTCCTCCTCCCCTTGCCTTATTGCCCTGGCTAGCTCCTCCAGCACTATGCAAAGGAGAGAGGTGAAGGCAGACAGCCTTGTCTCCCTTTCCAGAGGGAAAAAGCATTTTTTCTTTCACTATTAAATATGAAGCTAGCTGAGGATGTTTTTGTTAATGGTCATCTATAAGGACTGTTTCTAACTGGCTATATAGCTCACATCCATTTGAGGTCAGTTTCTAGAAACAAAAAGGGGAATAGGTCTGATGATTTACCCACAGGCTTTTCTCCATGTCCTCCACTCTGTATCTTGATTGTGCTATGAGTGTGTCTTTTCTCTGGGCACTTGAAGGACAGCTGCTGTTTACAGGCATGTAAACAGCATATTATCTGTGGTAATATAAGCAGCACAAGTGGGAAGGACGGGCCTTCACGCAGTTCCTCACCCCAGGTCATTGGGAGTCAGTGTAGTCCCTCGGTAGGAACATGAGCTTTCACGACTCCATGCCAAGTTCCAACGCCAATGCAATGTTAGGCAGATTATTCAGCTTCTCTGGGTCACCATCTTCTACTCATGAAATAAAAATATCAGTAATCACCTACCCTAAAGGCTCCCGGAGATTAAATAAATGAGCAAATAAAATTAAATGCTTAGAAAGCAGTGCCTGGGGCCTGGTGCACTTTAAGGACTCAGTTTGTATGTGCCTAGTTTAAACACATACAGGTTTTCAGTCACTATTTGCTGCCTAAGATAAAGGACAACTGTCATTTAAAAAGTCTTTTTGCTTGTAACCTCCCACAAGGTATTTTAGGTGGGAGGGTTTATTTCCTTTGTTTTGTAATATTGCTTATGTGGTAAATAACTCTACAAAATCCTCTGCATTGGAGACAGGGTGTTAGGACTTGTGGGCAGTGACATTTTCCCATCTGAGGCCAACAGATTAGGGGAAAGGTCTACAGAACCCTTTGGAAGCCTGGGGTACCCACTGCTCTCTTGAATTGCCTTTTCGTTCTTTCTTGTGGTCTGTGAAGAGGCAAAGAAGCCCCCAGAGTCTTTTCCAGCCTGTTCTCTGTCCCTGTTTTCTGTTGATCGGGCCAGTGAAAAATTTACACCCCACATCATACTGCTTTTAAATAGTGCCCTGAATTCTATATAGAGCATCTATCTGCACACTGATTTGTTCTTTCCCTTTGCCTCCCTGTGATCTTCAGGAGAGCCTAACCCCAGCATTACTCTGTAAGATAATGATTAGTGTTGCCAGACTTTGTTTGGAAACTTCCAGAAACTTCCATGAAAATCCCACAGTGTACTTAAGAGAGACACTTGTCTCTGGCCTCTGCCTTGCCTTCTTAGTTAGAACAGTGCCAACAGTACAGGGGATACTGATTCAGGGATTCTCTCAGTACTGACACTGTCTGTCGTTGCCATGGACTGTCATGAGATGCCCTGTTACATGTGAGCTGGAGGGTCACATGACATGCAAGGCTCTCCTGACCATGCCCACTGCCCCAGGTCCTCATATTGAATTATACATGGCAGAGGCTTTCTGCAGAGCTGTTTTTTCCACTAGCACACAAAGCAGAGTTGGAGGAGGCATCTGACACAGTGACAGCTCCAGGCCCTGCAGAGTCGAAGATGCTACCACAAAGCTGGTTACTTTCCAACTGTCGGCTTGGGGGTGATGTAAGTGGGAAGTGGAGACCTCAAGTGTAACTTTCTATTTGAGAGTTAGTTCCTTGAGAACACATACACAGAATCACTCAAAGTTTAATATCAAGTCATTTGGCTTTTGTAGCAAAGAAAGTGAAGGGGGCACAAAGAAAAGGTCAGAAGTGCCAAATTTAACTTTCTACTCTGGGGAGGAGAGATGGCCTCAGGCTCCATGCACATCTCAGGTTCCATGAACATCTTGCCCACTAGGTCTCATTTGAACGATGTTCTGTGGTGGTGCCAGTGATGCACACAGACAGCCAGTGGCTCCTGTTAACTCCTCATATGGATCAGATGCAGAGACCACTAGATACCAACTTGTGAGATGTTACAGACCTGCAGGGAGCCATTGAAAGCAAAAGATGCACCCGACAACAGTGGACGCAAGGAGGGACAGGGGAGTTCACATTAAGTATTACATCTAAACAGTCAGCTTGGTCTTCAGACCCCATGGATGGATCTACTACTATTCTGATAGATGGATATAGTACCAAAAGATCCACTAAGTTTATATCTCTATACCTATGCATCAGTGAGCCTACCACACCTCAGAAGAGATGTTTCTTCATACAGTGGCTGGTGTTTAACACAGACATTCACAACTGGTCATAGTGCAGAGAATAGACATCTGTGGGATGCTCAGCCACAAGTGGAAAATCTGTATCACTGCCCCCATCCCCACAGAGTTTCAGGAGCTGTGGTTAAAGGTGGGGGACAGAAGTGAGGGAGGACTGGAACGAAACAGTATCTCGTGGCAGGACCTCTGTGTGAACTCACAGCAGCCATGGTTGCCTGCAGCAGACCTGAGCATGGTCAAGCCATGCAGCATTCCAGCCTAGAGGAGAGAGGGGCTCATGAACCCCACACCCGACTGAGGACCTATAGTCAGCTAATGGCTTTGGGGGAAAGAAAATCAGTTTTCTTTATTGGGTAGCTCCTGGTGAGTTTACCACACTATAGTGAATGCCCCCCACACTGTGCAGCACAAATCGAACTTGGTGGATTATTTAAAGGAGGCATGAAGTCAGGGGTAGGGGAAGTGTCTGTCAGTCTGGGAGGGGCTAGGGTGTGAACTAGGAGGTCAAAACATGAATGAAAATTCTCAAAATTTCATGAAAATATTATATAAAAAAGAACTGTCAGTTTCTGATGGGATATCTATATCACCAAATCTTTGAGATCCTGGCAGATGAGGGGACAGGAGAATGTAAGAGATAGTGGCCGTGGGTGACTACAAGCCAACGGTATTTTCTGTACACAACTGGGCACTTAGGAACTCAGAGTAGTTGGGAGAGCATGCACGAGACCAGTGCAAGTAAGCTCAAGCCAGGCATGATCCCAGCATAGAGAGAGGATGGGGCATGAAATCCCATCCCCAGCTGGGGAGCTATTGGCAGGTGATGGTACCGGGAAGGGAGAGAGTTTTCCTTAAGAGGATGACCCCTGGTAGACTGATGACCCTCCAGGGGTTGACCCTACACCCAAGAGAATTTGAGCAACTCAAGTTTGACTTGATAAGTTTTTTTAAAAAAATTTTTTTGTTTTTAAATCTCCAGGAAATAAATAGTCCCATGTAAACAGCCTCACTGTGTTTGTGTATGTGCTCAGCGGATCACTCAAACTATTTCTCTCTTATTTTTATTTTGTGGTATTAAGGATTGATCCTCACACACACCAGGCAAGGGCTCTACCACCAGGTCATAGTACCCATCTCCTTTCCTTTCTTTGTGGGGGAAGGGGAGACAGGGTCTTCTCCCTAAGTTGCTGAGACTAGCTGTGAACTTACGGTCTTTCTGTCTCAGCCTCTTGAACAACTGAGATTATAGGGCCCACCCCAATTTACTCCTTGAACAGGTGTTACCTCTTAAGTATCAGGCATGACTAGACACCATGCCTGATGTATGAGGACTTCATACTCACACATGCACACACACACATGCACACATAGGCACCTATGCACAATGCACGTATGTGTGCACACAGCACACATACGTACGCAAATGCATGCGTGCACATGTGTGCACACATGCATACACACACAGGGACTGGACTCCCTGGACATGATCCAGGACATCCATTTCACTCACAAGTTGCTCTTACAGGTCATGCAGCCTCTCAGTGACTTTCCACAATACCCAAGCTTAGTGTTGTCTTGACAGTTTGGATATTTAATGGATCTGTTGGTAAAGGCTGGTAAGCCTAGATACTTGGAAGACTGGGGCAGGAAGATCACTAGTTTAAGTCCACCACAGATAATTTAGTGAGGATCTGTTTCGAAGTTTTAAGAACAGGGTAGTGTCAAATGATGTCATTTAGTCCATGGAAGAGTGTTTGTCTAGCATGCCTGAGGCCCAAGTATCAATTCCCCTACTAAACACAGTCCAAAACCAAGAAAGCAAAAGAAAAAGGGAAAATTCAAGTTCATGTTTCTCTAAATATTATTCATAGATCTTTTCCTATCCATTTGACAGGTGGTGACCAAGATGGGGGACTTCTTCAAGGTCTGCAACTCCTGTATGCAATGTGTCATCTCATTATCTCTGGCACACAGAGGTGAGTTGGCTTGTTGAATGTTCATGGTTGCATGACTCAGGGCCCTGAGTGCCACAGGGGAACATAAGTCTGTAGAAGGGAAGTCTCGCCATCAGTCTGAGCATCGCTGCTGGATTTAGGGCCCCAAGTAACTCCAGGAGGCTTGAAGCCTGTTTTAACTCAATTCCCGCTTATTAAGAAAACTAGCCAGATAATGGTCAGAAAGCCCACCAGGACCCACTTACCAGACAGGTGCTAGTTTGTACGCATCAATCTTCCCAAGCCCTTTGTCCAACAACATTGGAATCTCTGAATAAATAAACAGGGGAGCTATATATACTAGAAAACACAAAACAGAACACAAGTCGGATACAAAGACCACCGGCTGAAGAGCTCCAAGCTCTATAATAGCTGATTAAACCCAGTCCTTAAATCAGGTGGCTGTGTCAACCCCCAAGTCCCTGATTATCAACTAAAGACAGCTTTACCTCAAGGGGATGTTTGACCATGTTTGAAGATGCTTGGATTGTTTGATGGGAGCAGTATTATTGGCTGGGAGTAGGTAGATGCTAAAATAAATGTTAACTGTCCTATAGATCACAGGCCAGTCCCCTACAGTCCATTATGGAAACAATGCTGAAACTAAGAATAGCCATTTTGCTGTAAAGAGGCTAAAATCACACAAGAAAATGAAACATTAAGTATTTGGATTCATGTCATTGAAATTATTTAATATTGAGAATCATTTTATTTACAATATGATTTCACTGTGTGAGTAAAAGGTATTAAAAGGGAAAGGCCAGAACCCAGATGTCCCTCCACAGAGGAATGGACACAGAAAATGTGGTACATTTACACAATGGAATACTACTCAGCTATTAAAAACAATGACTTCATGGAATTCACGGGCAAATGGATGGAACTTGAAAATATCATCCTGAGCGAGGAAACGCAGTCACAAAAGAATGAACATGGTATGTACTCACTGATAAGTGGTTATTAGCCCAAAAGTTCGGAATACCCAAGAGTCACTTCACAGCAACTATAGGGCTGAGTGTGAGGTCCCAGATGAAGGAGTTGGAGAAGGGACTGAAGGAGCTGAGGGAGTTTGCAGCCCCAGGGAGGGAACAACAGTGGCAACTGTCCTGACCCCTCGATGCTCCCGGAGACTGGATCACCAACCAAAGAATACACATGGAGGGACCCATGGTTCTGGCCACATATGCGGCAGAGAAGGGTCTTGTTAGACATCAGGGGGAGGAGAGGCCCTTGGGCTGGAGGGTGTTAGATGCCCCAATATAAGAGAATGCCAAGGAGGGAAGATGAGAGTGGGTGGTTGGGTGGGTGGGGGAATACCCCCATAGAGGCAGGAGGAGGGGGAGGGAATAGGGAGGTTCCAAGGGAGAGATCTGGGAAGGGGGAAACATTTGAAATGTAAATAAAGTATCAGGAAAATTTTTTAAAAAAATTAATAAAAAAGAGAAAAAGGCCTGGCTCTCACCAAGCCTGTTGGCTGTGTGGGCCTTCTTCCATCACACGGGGCACTGAGGGTCATGTAGAGAAGGGCCAGGTTGAACCCCCAGCACAACTGCAGGGGTATGGCTCTTGTTGCTTCTCATCTCAAAGGAGGAAATTCTTCAGTGGATCTGCTAAGAGTAAGGGCAGGTATTATGGCCACCAACCCAGGAATGAACATATTTAACTAAATTTCCCCTCCTGCCCACCGTAGAAAAAAGAACGTCCAAAAAGGACAGCGTAGCTTCAGGGAGGCCCAGCATCCCTCAGAGCTGAAGCAGAGGAAATGCTTTCAGTTCAGAGAGCGTGGCTACTTCCCTCTCTCTGAGGGTCGGTTCTGGGAGCTTTTCGTGCTAGAGCGAGCATCATAGTTCAGGGCCAGTGAGCACAGGCTGGAATGAGGACATGCCAGGAACTCAGGTTCTTCGTGGAGAAAAGAAGCAGGTGGCCCACAGGAGGCCTTCACACATAGTGACATGACCCTGCAGTAACCAGCACCTCACCAGCAGCCCCAATTCTGATTGACTTCTATCTTCTGCTCCTTGGGACAAGAGGAGGAACAAGGGACAGACAGGAAGGAGAATGGGGGAAACATTCACATTGTGTTCTCTCGTTTGGAGATCCAGAAATTTTATCTGTATACCCTGAAATGAATTGACTGTGAGAAAACTGATTCATAGTCACTGAACTTAAAAATGACTGCTATAAACCAGAATGCCAATTTATTCAAGTCAAAACCCACCTGCAAATCGTCTGCAAGTCATCCCTCCCATGGGCAGAACACCACTTGGAGTTAAGTGGTAACTGAGAGAGTGTGGCAGGTCACACCATCTACATACGTCATGCCTTATGGGCTGGTTTGCTGATCCTAGGATCAATGTCAGCTGCCAGTGATCCTGTAGGTCATAGGCTACCTATGTCCCTGAACCATCCTGGTAACTGTGGTTCCAGCCTCATTTGTAACTCACCTTCTTCTATCAGAGGTTTTGTTTGTGTCCCATATTTGTTGATTAGGCTGAAACAATGAACACAGAGCACCCCAACCCATACACCCTAGTTGAAGGCAGGTATGTCCCTGACTATCTATAGCATGCACATTCACTGGCCTCATTCTTAGAGGTCTTAAGGCCGGGTGCTAAGGATCTTCCCTCTGGGCCCCTGTGTACTGACCACATGGGTCCTCTCTGACTCCCAATTCTCAAATATCTCTGAATAGCTGTTAGTTTTTCGTCTGGGGCTAGTGTGGTTCACCTTAGAAGCAGAACTGTGAGTCTCCCGGTGATGCTGCATATTACAAGTATAGTTGAGTTTGGTGTGAGGTCTGAGGTCACTTGCTTGACAGGCTGCTTATCGGGGTTCATGCCCTGGCTCTCCTTCCACCAGCTCTGTGACTACAAGAGAGACACCCAGCCTCTCTGAGATTCACTTACAGAGACTATGAGACTATGACAGAGATGAATCCAGAGGATCCTCTCAAGTCCTTGTCTTACTGTCTGACTCACTCTACGGAATGCAAAGAAAAATGCTGTTAATCACTATTCTAAAAAAAACCAAAAAACAAAAAACAAACAAAAAACCCCTTAGTTTCTGTAACGGAAGTAGATCTTGTCCCTTAAGAGGGAGTTAAACAAGAGTGTTTGAGGTCTGAGTGCTGGGAAGAGACATCAAAGGTTTGCTGTCTCCTCAGCACAAAAGAAATCTAACCCACTTTGAACTGTCAGTTGGCTAATTTTTTTTTTTAAAGAGTTATTGTTTTCAGAAAACTACCCTCAGGTTTAAGACCAGATACAAAGTTCTTGGGTATATAAAGAAGAACATTAATTCAATGACAGTGTTTAGGGAACTCAGGAATAATTTGTAATAGAAAACTTTGCAGTGAAAAGGTTTAGGGGCCATGGCGATGTCTCTGTGGGTAAGAATGCTTATGGCACACATGTGAGGATCTATGCAGCCAGGTGTGGCTGTGTGTCCCTACAACCTTGGTGGACAGTGACAGGGGATCACTGGGGCTTTCAGACTGCTAGCCTATTTCCAGGTTCAATGAGAGACCCTGTCTTAAGGGGGGAAAGTAGGAGACCCCACAATCTCCTCTAGTCTTTGCATGCACAAGTGTGCACCTGTTCACACACTCATGTGCCTGCACCATATACAGAAAAACAAGGCGTACAATGCAAAGTCTGTACCGACAGACCTGTATCAGGTCCTCTGGGGTAGGAAAGCACACAGCCTGCGGCAGTCAGGTAGATGGAGCCCATGTTGCTGCCGTCACATCCTGCCGCCCTCCAGCAGAGGTCTCCAGGGGAAAGGAAAATTGCTAAAAGCCCAACAGTCTTTGCTGACCCGCACAGATGTTGCCTGCAACACTTTTGAAGGAAGAGCACACAGAAGGAGAGACGGAATCAGTCTGCTAAAGCTCAGACCTTAACATTTCCCCAGATGGAAATGAACACAGAATCGAGCCAGTTTTATTAGGAACAAATGGGGAGGAAACGCCTCCTGGCATCAGGATCAGTTTGTCACCTGAACTGGGGAAAACTAGGCTTGAGATAAAATGTTAAGCAGTCTCCAGTGGCTTCTGCAGTGGGATGTAACCATTACAGTGATAAATTGATATTTTTCTGTGATGCACATATTTATCTTGCCCTAGAAAGAGCAGCTCTGAACCTCATGGTATCTGAACCCCTAAGGGTGTGCCCGTTCCAGGCAAAAAAGAAAGTAAGCACTCATTAAAGAAATGGCCTTATCCACGCTTCCCAGCTCTGTGCAGAACCATCTGTGACGTTTCTCAAAGCTGGTGAGCTTCATGCAGCAGGAAGCCCCTCTTCTGCTTCTTAATCAAGCGCCTGATAATTTTGAATGTCCGTGTTAAGGGCAGGTTGTAATTATAATTAGAACACAGAATGCCATGGAGTTCTGCCTACTGAGAATTAATTTCAGATTCCTTTCAAGGACGTGTGTGTTTTGAAACGAGGCTTTCTTTGTTAATAAAAACATGATCGCATGCATTATTTAAAACAGCATGTCGTGTTTTGCCCATTAGTGCTGATTCCAATATTCTTTGTGGGGTTAGCACTTTCCTCCCAGTTGTGAGTGGGGTTAGTCTTTGGACAAATTACATTCGCCTTATTTAGCTTGTGCTTCACTCCATTTCCTATAAAATTATGAAAGTAGATTTATCACCTCCTTCAATCCCTTTTAACAATATGGAAGCACTGAATGCCACCCCTTCAACACAATCCTGTGAGAGTCTAGGAACTTGTCACCCATTACAATTACTGACATGTCGCCTCCATGCCACCCTCAGCCCTTAAATCTGAAGGACACGTTTGCCCTTCTGGTTTGATAGAACCAGAAGTTTCAAGTAAACTTATCTTACTATGTGGATAATGGTTTGCGCCGTGTTGTGTTGTTCCTGCCGGAGATAGAAGGGTGGAGGGGTGCCGTCAGAGGGGAGAACTTGAGGCCCTGTGCCAGCTATGGTGATGTGTTTCTTCTCTCACCACGGGTCCCCATCAACCCGTAACACAAACTTTATCACAGCGGTGTGTACAGATCGGTGTGGCTTAGTTTCTTTTCACAAAAACAACTCAATGGAGAAAGGTTGCTTCTCACTCACAGTCCAAGAACGCAGTGTTGCGGTCAAGGCAGCAGGAGCTTGAGGTAGTTGGTTAAATCTCATCCACAGGCAAGCAGAGGGAATGAACACAAGCTGCTACTCAGCTCTGCCTCCTTGTCTCTGCAGTTCAGCATCCTAGCCACAGTGGGAAGGTTTCCCACTTCAATTGCCATTATTAAGATAATTCTTCAGGGAGATTCCAAGAGGCCTATCTCTCAGAAAATGCTAGATTTTGTCTAGTTGACAATGAACACTAACCATCACACCAACAAGATGCAAGTCCTCGGTACAACTGTGCCTATCTTCTCTGTGTGCCTGTCCCCATCACACACATGAATGGTGGGACTGGCCAGGGATCTAGGGTGCTGAGAAAGGGCAGATGTAATTGGCTGACAGGTCTTTGCAGAGCTGGGCTTTAGGAGCTGCCAGGAAGGGAAGGGATGTACCAGCTTTGTCTTCTCTCTCCCAGTCAGATGCTCAGCTCAGACTCATGAATGTATTCTGAGCAAAAGGTGCTCATCCTACAAGGTCCACATTCTACAGAATCTACTATGGAATCGTTACATATGTTCCATGAGAGCCCAGGAAGTCCTGGGCCTCTGGGCCTCTCCCAGATGAGGTCAGAAAAACCCGGAAGGTGGTAATGTGGTAGAAAAGAACAAGACCCACGTTCTCACTATACCTATTCAACAGGGACAATGAAGGTGAAGGCCCAGGACAAGCCCCTTACATGGAATCCATTTTAAATGGGAGCATTAGGAACTTTGTGCTCTTTTTTTTAAAACAAAACAAAACACAATTAAGGACCGAGATGGCTTCCTGCTGGCCCAGAATGCCCAGACTCAGCCTCAGCACCCACACGGGTGCTTACAGCGCCTACGACTCCAGTCCCAGGGTACCTGATGCCCTCTTTGAACCTCCAAAGGTTCAAAGTCATCTCCATACATATGGCACACCGACATACATGGACACACACACACACACACACACACACACACACATCTCTTTTTAAAAGAACTCTACACTGTAATTGGTTGTGGTTTTCTGTAATGGTCTCTGTTGCAAAGAGACATTTTCTTGATGCGGGTGGAGACTACAGTTATCTGTGGTACAAGAACAAATAGTCAGGATGTAATTAGAGGTTATGCTGCTTTAGTAAAGTGGTTTTAGGTCTCTGTCAAGATCTATGTCTTTACTAGCCTTGGCTTCCAGGATCAGACATGATTTTCCTCCTGTTGAGTGGGCCCTAAGTCCCTTTGGAAAGCTGATGGACCCTGCCGAGGCCTGTGTGTCACTACTGTGCCCTTGGAGATATCAGACTGGGCTGACTGTAGCTATGTCTCATGAATGCTAAAGCTGGAAGGGGTTGATAGTTGCTTCCCTCCTTTGGAAGCTTTCACAGTGTCTTCTGGTCCCATGAAAACTAGTCCTCAGGGAAGGGCATTTCAGGTCAGTCTCAACTCCGGGACATCTGGGCCCTGTGTCTGAAGTGCCTGGGGTCTATATAATAGAGACTTGCCTCCTGCCTCTGGGGGGACAACCAAGGGCAATAGCAACAGTCTATAATATTTGGGGACCCTCTTGGACATCCATGACCTGCAGCTCAAAAGAGGTCTTTTTATGCCAGATGTGAGGGTTTCTGTCTTGTAGAAACATTTTCAGCCCAGATGGAAATTTTTCATTTGAACTACATATGTATATTTGTACAATTCAGGATATTTTAAGTATTTTTAGGTAGATAGTTAAAATGACTCCTTTTGACTTTTCCCGGACATCTTTACGGCTATTCTACCATCTTTCTTCTGTAGTTACCTTCCTCTCCCCAAATTTACCTTTTCCATTTTCCTGATCAGATCACATGCACTTTACTATTCTCCTTTCTATCGCTCCCCCCAACCCCCACCATGTCAATGGTACCTTATTTCCCTGAGTTTTTCAGTTACTCCAGGCTGTTCATGCACATCTGAAGATTTGGAACTAGGAGCTCCAGATGAGAGAATGCATATAATGTTTGTCTGTCTGGGTCTTGGTTACCTCACTCAATGTGTTCTTTTCTAGGTCCATCCATGCACTGCCAGGGTTCATGACTTCAGTTTTCTTTACCGCTGAGTAGTATTCTATAGATTATATATACATTTTCAGTTACTACTCATCTGTTTAAGGATATTAGGTCGTTTCCTGTTTCCATTTCCTAGCTGTTGTGAATAGAGCAGCAATGCATCAGGCTGAGCAGGTCTCTGTGGAGTCCTTTGTGCACATGCCCAGGAGTGTCACATCTGGGTCACATGGTAGTCTGGCTGCTCAGAATCACTGAAAAGGTAACAGAAATCTGCCCTCCCTGGTTTAGAAATAAGCTTCCGTCCCTTTGTGTCTCACCATGTGATTCAAAAATTATACCTTGTAAACTGCAAAGATCTGTGCCAGCATTCTGAGCGGAATATAAGTAAACATGTAGTGGGGGTGGGGGTGGGGGGAGAAGGACAAAGGGAGGGGACAGCAAGTCGTCTCAAAATAAAACTTCCTTAGTGCCCATGTGGGTGGAGAGAATGTAACAGTAAAACAGGATAGAGGGGCTTGTTTCCATGATCGCCAGGGTGAAGAACAAGACCTTCAGCTGCCAGGTGTAATCCCTGGAATTCCTTGGTCAGCCATTCCAGCCCAATCAGTGATCTCCAAATGTAGGGACAAAAAATAAGGTGATCAGTCATAGGAGACGACACCTGACATCAAACTCTGGCTGCAACGTGCATGCACACATTCATGTATGCATGTACACACGCATAGGCACACACAGGCACACATGCATGCATGTACAAATGCACACACAATAATTCAAATTCTTTGTTTAAAAAAAAAAAAGATTAAGACCTTCTATACCATCAATAAAAATAGATGTTGCACAAACTCTTGTCTTAACATGGCAATTCTAAATATGATGTTATATTAAAAAAAAAACCATTACCCCATAGGGCACTGTAAATTTAGAAATATTTGCAAGGAACACACACTTAAACATGAGTTTTAAAGGGCAGCATATTGTAGTCTCCAAAACATTTAGCAAATAACCTTTGAGTTCACATGAGCCACCCACACAAAAACCAAAATGAACTACAGAAAAAAAAAAAAATTACAAAAGCAACTGTCTGTTGACAGCCAGATTTTCTTTCAGCCCTCGAGTTCTGGTCTATAAATAATCTGTGTGTTTCGAGTCTGACCGTTGTCTTCAGAGGCCCCTCCTGACATATTCTCAGTTTGGGGTGTCTTAAAACAAATATTAAATGTGTAAATCATGGAAACTTATGTTTTTAGAGCAGAGCTGTTGGAGATATGTGCTTTTTAGATACCCCAAGTGTCAAAATGAAACATTAAGATGATGTATCCTTTCTTCGGAGCATCTGTTTATCTTTTGTGAGATCTCCAGCTTGATAAATCACCAGAGATAAAAACTTCATTTTTAACTTATTGTAGATCCCAAATGCCGAGAGGAAAAATAGTGCTGAGTCTTCTCTATGTGAATTTACCTCTCTCTCTGCTGATGACTTACAGGGATCTGTTTGCAGAGAAAACACGAGGCTCTGTTGACTGGCAAGATGATGACTTTTGCTCAGAAACCTGAGAACTGAAGGGAGAAAAGGGAAGCATGCATTGTCAGACTTGATAATTTAACGAGGTTTAATATCTGCTTAAAGCGGCCCGGGATGTTAAACAGGGCAAAGACCACAAGGTAATGCAGAGCGAAGTCTTAAGAATATTTGAGTTTTTATTTTTCAGTTTATGTGCGTGGGTGTGTTTCTGTGCGAATGTGTACCTCATGTGTGCAGGTGCCTGGGGAGCTCTAAGATGTCCGATCCCTGGGGTTGGTGTTACAGGTGAGTTAGAATCATCAGATATGAATGCTAGGAACTGAACTTGGGTTGTCTACAATAGCAGCAAGGATTTTAACTGATGAGCTCTTGCTCTCTCTCTCTCCACCTCTTAAAGTGAAGTTTTTACCAGTATTTTACCTTCACCTGTTGATATTTAAAACATCAAACAGGCATAATAGAGTGGATATTGAATACTTGATGGAAATATGATTTTTAGATCAATCCAAGCTACCAATCGAGATATAGCTAGATAACATATATATTATTTTCATATCTCTCTCTCTCTCTCTCTCTCTCTCTCTCTCTCTCTCTCTCTCACACACACACACACACTCACACACACACACAGTTTTGTACCTCAAAATCACTCCAACACTCTCTCGTAATTGGCATTCTGGCTAATCAAGAAAGCCCCACAGATTTTATATGTACTTATGAATATTATTAAATGAATATTCTTCTGTATCCAAGAAGACCACACAGAGAACATGTGGCAATGGATCTCAGCAGCTCTTACTGTGAACTTGAGGATCATAAACGAGCCAATCAACAAAATGGTATGGCATGAATGTTCAAACTCGCTGTGCCCCTGCGTGTAAAGAGGACCCTGCTGCAGTGATGTCCCAGGGTCTTGACTGGCCCTTGTTCTCCAGTCCTGAGGAGGTTTAGACAAATTTAATTGTGTGCCAACCTATTCTAGGCCACAGAGGCACTGTTGATTTTTTTTCCTGATAACTGCCACAAAGAGCTGTTTTAAGGAGATAGCTTCTGTCCTAGGTCTCAGAGGTTCCTAAAGTTCCCATAGCACAAGACCAATGGCAGCTGTGAGCAGGTGACCTTAGTTTGCCCTTCTCTCTCCTCTTCCAAGAAGCAAGCAAGTCATGATAAGGAGCAGAATCGAGGCATTTCCTCCTGCCCCGGGACTAAGATAGCCAGATGTTCTGGAGTTTCAAGTCCCCTACCAACTTCTCACTCCAACAGCTATACAAAGAGCTTTAGAGCAAGAAACTATTCCACCTGAATTACTGTATCAAAGGGTTGCAGTCCATCGTGGTAAGAAAGAAATGGCAGGCCACGTCTGTCCATGGGGGTATGTGCTAGAAGCTGTTTTCACCACAACAGACCAGGGATCAGAGAGTGAGGTGGGGAAGCAGGACCAGGAATTATCTTCAAAATCACCCCTAATGGTCTGCCTCCACTAGCTAGATGAAAATCCAAACATTTCTAGAATCTTCCAAAATAGCACCTGGGGACAAAGCATACAAACAGAGGTTTCTAGGAAGCCTTTCAGATTTAAATCTCTCCACCCATGCAGGGTTCGTTCAGGTTGAGATGGAGCCTAGGGTAGTGTATCGCTGTGCCCAGTTGGTTGAGGCAGCCTGCAGTGTTTATATGCTCCGCTGGGATAGCTGCCAGCAGAGCAGTGGTGAAGAGCAGGTGTATGAACCCAGCACTGAGTCTAGCAGCAAGAGGGCAATCCAGACAGGTTAGACAGTAAAGGGTCCATCCATCTCTGTCAGAAGAAGAGGACGGAAGGCCAGGGATGTCAGGGAATTATGTTATGCAAACACCTTCAAAAGTGAATAACACAGTCGAAACCACAGATAGGGAAGAAAGTCTATGTGCTTACTTAGATAAAAACCAACATATACACATATAGCAGGCCTTTGATGAGAGACTGGCCTTGGGTACAGAAAAGAGGAAGGTACTTTATAGAAACTATAACGTACCCAGAACCAGTAAGGCTAATTTAAATATCCATTAAACGTGTTCTGTAAGCTTCCCTTAACCATTCTGTTGGAGAAGGTTGAGGAAAGATGACTACCTCCCTCTGGGGCCGTATCATGCTTCAACCACACAGTGAATCAATGCTGTGGAAATCACTGTGGAAGAGGGTAGTTGAAGGTAGACACCAAAGGTACCAAGGCTGTTGAGATTCTCTTCACAGAGTCACTGAAATGGAGTGTGTTTTCTCAGGGTGGCTCATGCAGTGGCTGAACCTAGGACTTTCTGGTGTGATCTTCCCAGCTGACTGTGGGGAAGTCAATGACACAGATTTCAGCTCATGTAGTGAGCAGGCAGGGAACTCTACATGCCCACACCCAGCATGCCACACTCAGCATGCCATTTGTTTCTGCCATAACCACGAGGTTGTCCTCCCCATGTCGGTGCTGGCAGTCCCAGAGAGGTCACTCACCTTTCTGTCTCTTCCCTTCCAGTTGCACTAGAGCAGTTCACGATGGCAGTGAGGCACTGTCCCAACAGGGAGGACCAGGCTTTGCTAATGAAGGTAGGTTATCAGCTAAATTCTTATTTCCTTAAAGCCTCCTAGCATTTTTGATTGCCTGGAGGAGAGTTCCGGTTTTTTTTTTTTTTTACAAGCGGGAGTAAATTTATCATCTCTGAATTTTGTGCTCCACCGGGATATGCTTGTCAGTGGCTGGCGGGAGGGTGGCTGGTTAATGAGCACAACCACAGTCTGTGGAATACAGAAGTGACAGGAAAGTGGGTGTCGATGACTAGCAGGGAGCCTACCTGATTCTCAGTGGACCTGGATGGTTTTATTTAAACTTATCTGACAGTCTCGATTCTTTCAGCAGATTTATGAGACTTGGCCAAATTCCATGTCTCCGACTATACTTTTTAATTAAGACAAAGGATCCCACATCTTCCCAGTTGGCCCCATTCTCCCTTTCGTCACCAGAGGGAATGCCACACAAATCAGACCACTTGTGTCAACTGCCGAGACAGTCAACTCGTGTCTTAGGTTCTTTGTTCTTGAATTGAAAGCAAACTCCTTTTCTTCTCAGGAACGACCATTTGATTTCTTCCCTGATGTCATGGACAGAGGTACGGTATAACCTATATTTCGGGTGTGCATTTAGGAGAGCAGAAAAAGGTCAGGCAAACAGCCTGTGCAATCTTAATAAAAACTCTGTCTGAAGGCAAAAAGAGTCTCACAAGTGTAGAGACACACGCACATTTCCACTGATGACTAAGCCTCCTGTTTTCACCTAGAAATGTACACACTGACCTTGAACACCAGTGTCTCCATGATGTCATTTCCATCCTGTGCCTTCAGGAAACCATGTATACCAGGAGTTGCACTTCTTTACCTAAATACAGTTTCTTTACCAGGTGTCTTCTGACTTGAGAAATGGGTGGGAAAAAAATAGGACGTCACTCTAAGGGATTTTCAGCTCATTTGCCTAAGGTGTGATATTTTTGGTCTGTCTATTTCTTGTTTTGTTTTGCTTTAACTTTCAATGATGTTTATTTTATAATAAGAAAGGGCTGATGATTCCAAGTGTTGCATTGATCTGAGAAACCCAGTTCATCTGAGGCCAGGCTGTGTGAAACACCGACTTGGCCTGACAGATTCAGGAAGATGAGATCTCTTGGTAGTCTGAGGTCTCCCACACCGGTTTTCATTCCCTGCTCTGAGCTCCATGCCTCAGCCTGTCCTTCCAAGTCCTGGTCGGTTTCCTGTGACCTTGAAGCAGCCTTGGGTCACAGACACTCACCTTTATCCACCACTCATTCAAGGTTCAAGACACAGAGCTTTTGTCCTCTTCTTCACATTCTGTCCGGCACCTTCTCTTCCTCCTCTCCTGATCATCCAGACCCCTGTTCAGGGGGAGAGACTCCTGGGTTTCACTCTGTCCTGCAGATGAGCCTCACTGAAGCCTATGTGGGCATCTCAGAGGCAGTGTGTTTCAGAGAACAGAGCCACTAAGCTCACGAGCCCATACCACCCAGCTACTTCTAGTTGCCCTTGTGGTTATATGTCCACGTCCCTCTCTCGTTTTCTTCTGGTCTAAGACAAGTAGGTGAAAACAGAAGCTACCTGAAGGCCCCTCCTCCCAAGCTGTTGCCTATTGCCTCTCATAGCTGCACCAGGAGAGATGGCTCCTTTAGTCCACTCGGTTAAACACAAACATTCAGACTAGGGAGAAGATCAGGCTTTCCCAAGACGTTCTGGAATATGTGTACCTCTCAGTATTTTGTGTTTTCCCTGATGTTTCTTCAGACTGTATAACCACAGTAACTGAGAGAGTTGTCTGTGGGTGTTTTTACAGTATCTTCGAGATATTTGAGCAGGCCTCATCAAAGAAGTTTCACTGAACAAAAAATGTGTGCTCTGTTCATATCTACCAAAACTACTTTGTAATTTTTTCAAGAGATTGAGGTTTCTTTCATGTCACCTATGAGAGGCCACCATGTGGGCGTGACAGGAATGTGTAGGATTTTTTGTGGATATGTACACTCTTTGAACACTCTCAATCAGCTGACCATTCGATGTTCACGTTAGTGTACTTGGAGTTTATATGTAGTAAATTTCTTTTGTGTGCATGTGAATATGCATGTGCATACATGTGCGTGTGTGTATGTTGTTGAGTATTTCAACAATGTATTTTGATCTTATTCATCTTCCTCCTCCAACTCCTCCATGATCAATTCCCCTTCCCAGCAGCGGTCAATTGCCTTGCATGCTGTCACAACAACTGTAGTTCACATGGGCAGCCGTGCTGCTGTGCCCAGAAGACACTGCTTGGTTGCAGTTATCCACTTTCTGTCTCTTACAATCTTAATATAACCTCGGCTACAGTGATCTCTGAGCCTTGAAAGGAGGAAGTGTATTATAAATGTTCCATTCAGGGCTGAGCATTCCAAAGTCTAATTCTTTACACTTTGGCCAATTGTGGGTCTCTATGTTAATCACCATCTGTTGTGAAATAAAAGCTTCTCTTATGAAGGTTGAGGACCTATATGTTTAATGATAAGTCATTAGGAGTCAATTTAATACTATGTCTACTTAGAGAATAATAATAGCAGATTCTCACCTAGTGCCTGTGACCTATTTGGCCATAGGCTCTTGGCCCATTATCAGGCCAAGTGTGAGTTTCAATATATGGAGCGGGGCTTAAATCCAACGAGAAAGTTGTTGGTTACTTACATGATATTCCTGCCACTGTTGCATGTCTTGCCAAGCTGACCATTACTGTAACTCACAAAATTCACAGCTAGATAACACTGATGACTACTTTTCTCCTCTAATAGTGTATATAAAACTTTTCAGAATGGTGAAATCTAGCCCATAGGGATGAAGCATCAGGTTAGTACCAGTTTGATTTTTCCATCTTCATATTCATAAATGTGGTTGGTATCTTCAGCAATAGGGTCTTACTGTAGCTTCTGGAGTGTGACCAAGAGTGCTGGCTATGGCCTATAATATTTGAGGTCTATGGGACCTCACAGGCCAATAACACCCCCCAAAGTAACTCATTCTTAGCACTGGGTTTTTATTTATTAGGCTATGTGTCTAGTAGAGACACTGTCACCCTGGTTTAGATTAACTCTATTTTAACTCATTTTATGAGTGTGAAAAAATTATATATAGTGTTCTTTGAAAAGTCCCTAGTGTCACTTACCCTTCCCCATACTCCCTCCTCTACCCTGCCCTCTCTTCTCCCTCCCTGACTTGACACTTCCTATTCATTATTCTCTTATATAAATTTCAATTTTTGATTTCTCCTTACAATAATTTCTTGGGATCCAAACAACAAAAATCTAAAATGTACTTGTCAAGGATAGACCATGACCAAGAAGGTGATGTTCCCAGGACAATGCTGCACTTGGAATGTACTGACCCTTGTTGGGAAACTTGATTTATAATTTATGGTAGTGCAGGAGTACGCTTTCAACACATACACATGGGGTAGGCGGGAGCCCAAGTATGATATTATATTTCCACGCATATTGTTGATTCCTACTGTGTCAAACATTACTGAAACCAGAGGACAGGTCCTTTAGTCTAACCTTTGATGATGTTCTATACATGGACCTCCAACATGATAGAAGAGATGAGCAGAGAGAAGCATACAGAGACATCAAATTCAGATAGCCCTGGAAGAAACAGAAGCAGCAGAACTCAAGATGGTAGAAGCCAAAGATTTTGTTTAGATCAGAATAAGCAAAAGGTGCCAAAAGGTACGACTTCTGGATCCTTTGGCCTCGCCCTAGAGCATCCAGTCGGGTAAGAGGACCGACAGAGAAACCCTGCTTCCAATGCCTCTTCCTCTTCGGCACCTTAAGAGCACATACAGGAAGCCGGGCTTTGATGAAGTCACATGACACACTACAGTCTCGCACCATCATGAATGTTGCCATGCTTTCTGAGTCACGAGGAACCGAAACCTCTGGAAACCACAAGGCATAAGCCTTTTCTCTCTTAAATTGTTTCTGTTGGGTATTTCAGTTGTAGCTTTGTGTAAGTAATGAATACCCTCTCTCAATCAAATAGTCCTACCTTGCCTCTCCAGCTTCTCTCTCAGGGCTTGTGATGACTCTTCAGTCCCCATTCCCACCAGGTTTGTCCTGACACTTTTGAAACTTACATGTCTTTGGAGGGTGACAGACTGCCGTTTGTCAGTATCGAGGTGACACTGCATTTAGAGAATCATACTCTAGTCTGACAGTCATCCCTCCTCACTGTGCTTCTGCAGCTCTGCTCTTGCTCTTACACATCTAATAGGCAGCGTTTGTTTTCCATCTGGGAAGTCAGGAGCCTCCTTGGGACTAAAATGTCTCAAGGCCTTCCCCTTCCAGGCTTCCATGCCTCCCTTGGATAAACTAGAAAAGTAAGTAGCATGCCCATGGGACAGTGGCCCTATCTGGGAGTTGCCACTGCTCCCAGCTCAGGCGACAAGAGCAAGTGCTGAAGGACACTTGGCTTATGCCATCCCTGAAGCAAGACAGTAGAAGCAAGACACCCCCTAGCCAGTGAGTGCCCAAAATAAAGCCCCCAGTTTGGGCCTGGCTCAGTTTCCCTGCCTAAGGCTAGGACACCTTGTGAGGGTGAAGATAGACCTTTCTGTAGGTAGAACCTGACATCACAGCACATGGACCATAGGAAACAGTAAAAAGAATGAAGCAGATTGTGAAAATAAGTAAATAAACAAACCAACACGTAGCCAGCTGGGCCAGCTTATCACGTAGACTTCTACCTCTGCTCCCAAACTGCAGACCTTTGGTAGGGCTGCCTAGAAACCAGCAACCACAGTGTGCAGGCCTGTTCTCTGGAGTGTTGGCTGGGAGGGGAGCTGAGCTGTCTTGTAGTGAGATAGTGATGCTATGTTTTAAGGAGACATGATAACCATCTCTCTTGGCAGTATATGCGGGACCCACTGAGGGTGGTGGACACAGCTGTCAGGTGTGATGCCTGGGCTGAGCAAACCCACAGAGATCATAGTGAGTTTGCAGGGCCAAATGCTTCTGGAAGCTTCTTTAGCACCATACCACCCACAAAGCATTAGTGCTGCCCCAGGTGCAAAGAGGAACCTGGGCAGATATGGAAAGAGGGCCTCCCTCTCACACGTTCTCCTGCCACTAAGTCTGGCCAGATGCAACTGGTTTTCCATCTACCAGTGTTTAAGAGACCAGAGACACCAGAGCCTTTCTTCAAACTAGAAATCTCGTAGCAGCAGACACGACCTGCCCTTCAGCCATTCACATTTACCAAGTCAACCTCTTCCAGAAGCAGGCATTTTCTCCTAGCCTGGTGGAATCCTGTCAGGAATAAGGGCTTCTTACCAGGAACACAATGCCTGTGCCTTCACTTGGAAAGGGCTGTGCTGAGGAGAAAGGAAATTTTCCACATGACGGCTCCACTGCTCTGCCCCCCTCCAGAAAGTTCAGAAGCGCCCAGCAAGCTGGTTGTCTACTGTCTCTTAAATTGTCATTGTCACAAAGATTCTTTCTGCTTCACTTCTCTCAAAGTTCCCCATCCCCCACACTGCCTGGCCAAAGATGAGTGCCTGAACCATTCAGCATCCAGTGTGGGGCACGGTGCTGAGCCTCCACACAGGTGCCCTTTGTGTCCCTTTGTGCATAAAAGAGACCTTTGGTTCCCAAAGGGTACTCACCAAGGCAACTAAGTCTCTGAGCAGAGCTTTCAGAGGGGACTGTCCCGCCCTGGCAAGCTTCTGGCAAGCAGCAATTTGCGCCTGTCAAGTGGGCGAGGTGGGTTTTTCCCTCTTTCCTGCACTCTAACTGCTCTTTCTTCCTTTTCTCAATGTGTGTAGGAGGTAACCAGTTTAAGAACCAAACCTAGCAACCAATGGTTAATCGCAGACACCTCTCCTCAAGTGCTGGGCCAAATGTGATGCCCTTTCTTCCGCAGGTGGCCCTTTTCAGGCCTGAAGATGCCATCCCTAGTCTCCAGTCAACAAAAGTTCCCTCTTGCTTCTCAAATCAGGGCCCTTTAGGGGCTGTTGTACAGGCTGCATGTCCCACACATGCCCAAGACCACCCGTCAGTCAGTCATCTGGGGCTGGTCATGGGATTGAGCCTCCCACACAGGAAGAAATGAGCTCTCATCTGAAGCTTGACTGTCTGTCCAAATCTAGTCCAGGATGGAGAATACCGGTCTGTGGTCTGAGTCCTGTCTATGCCAATGACTGGCGTCAGGGAGGCTGATGGTGGAAGCCAGCTTCCAGCCACTGTTCTGTCCCCATGATCTTTTTACTCCTTGCAACCAAGGGCCACACAGACAAGAATGCATGAATGACCACAACAATCCTAAGAAATGTTATGTAACAAAAGTTGACTGGGTTCCTATTATGTGGCTGGTAAAGTTTGATGTGTGGCTCCTTTGCAAAATTGTGTCTCCGTGCATAGGCACATCAGAAGGGAAACATACTGGTGATATAAAAATCAGTGTCAAACCTTGACTCCCAAAAAGAAATGCTTTTCTTTCCTTGTGTCTCTATGACACTGGAGGGCTCCTCTTATCACACTAGAGGGCTCCCCTTATCACACTGGAGGGCTTCTCACAAGTGAGTGTGACACAGTTCTGCAGGAATCTGCTTGAACCACTCCTTTGAATTATCTCAGTGTAATTTTAATTCTGGAAGTAATCTCTGGTGTGGAGAACAACCTTTCAGCTTGCAGGACTTTTAAACTCAAGGAATAAAGGTAGACTATTGGCCCAGTGATGAGCAGGCAGAAGAGCTATTTCCCTGGCTGTTGCACATATTTGCTACAATTCCACTTCTAAAGCATCTGTGGGTACCTGTTCTATGTCAGGCTCTGCGCTAGGCACTGGGGTTGCAAATGTCAATAAGACATTGGCTACTTTTGTATAGACCTAAGTGAATACTTAGAGATATCACTGCACCCAGATATGCAAACACCCTAGAATACATCAAACCCTGAGGAGGAGAGTCAGCCGTAGGGGAGCACTCAGCTAGACTCCAAGTCAACATGGATTTAGAGAGGACTCCTCAGAGGAGGTGGCATTGGAACTAAGTCTCTGTATCTCTACAGGAAATTAAATTTAGCTGACTGTGTGTGTTCCATAGCACTTGGCAGTGTTGTTGACGTGACAAGGTATGTTCTGAGTTTTCCATTTATAGAGTAGTAGTTTAAGTGCACCGATGTGTGCCTTGAAAGCTGATACACAGCAGGGATCTGCCTCCCCAGAGGAGGGAGTCCTGAGTATTCTATTCCAATCTGCGCGTTTCCCCACCAGACCCAGAGGTGACTTTAGCAGCATTTAGTGTTCCTTCCTTGGCCAGGAAAAACTGGTTTTCTTGAGTGGATATTGAGGTTTCCTGGGAGAGTATCTAACAAAAGCTGCCATGAATAGCTGTTCTAGAATTGTTCTGAGAGTGAAGCCCCTAAGCCAGAAGCCAGGCGAAGAGAGGAAGGGGTCTGAGCACTCTGGGGAGAAAGGCAGAAGGGTCTTGTCTTATAACAAGGGGTCTGCTCTGCTGTGGGATTCTACACTCCCACCGACTCCTTGCAAAACTCTCTGCTTAGGAGAAAGGGCCAATGTCATTCTATAAGAACATCATCAGGATGACCATGTCCTTTGTCACCCAGGGGGCACACACCCAGATGGCAGCAGTTGCAAAATTGTGCCCTTGTTAGATTGTTAAACATCTAAATCAATAGCTAAACAGAAAAGCAGCTAAGTGGCAGAAATCCTCATGTTTGAAAATGCAGCAAGCTGTTCCTCCAAGCATGACAGGTTCAGCTCTCTGGGGACCTACCCATGCATGCCAGGGCCTGTGATGATTAGGCCTCCTGGCATACTCTGTCCCCCATTTCCTCCATGCACAGATGTACCAAATAGATTTCATTTCAAGCTGCAACTCTAGAAGACCGGGTAAGAAGAAGGCGATCACTTGGAACAAAGAAATGAGAGGTGTCTAGTGGGAATCACATACCGGAAGCTGATAGCAGCATTTGGCTCTAAGAGACAGGGTAGTGTACTGAGGAAAGAGAGCAGGGCGGACACTAGCCATTTCACCAGTACTGAAGATGCAGCCTAGAAGACTGTCACACAACTGTCCTGTGTCTTGAAGAACACAGATTCCCCAGAAGACAGCTAAGGGGACACTGGTACTACCATTATGGGAAAAAGTCACACTGGGTGACTACAAGGCAGTAAACCCCGGCACCCACAGGAGACAGTTCACCACCAGTCACATCTGCATCCTGAGTAATAACAGAAATTATTTGAGAGTTTACTACTTCTGCTCTCTACTCCTGATGAATCCTTTCTTTTGTCCTTACTAAATTTTAGTTGCTTAAGTTTGGTTGGATTTATAATGTTTAATTTTCCATTTAAAAAAATCACCAGGAGCCGGGCAGTGGTGGTGCACGCCTTTAATCCCAGCACTTGGGAGGCAGAGACAGGCAGATTTCTGAGTTTGAGACCAGCCTGGTCTATAGAGTGAGTTCCAGGACAGCCAGGGCTACACAGAGAAACCCTGTCTCGGGAAAAAAAAAATGACAACAGCATACCAGTTATAGTATGTGGTGGGAAGGGTGAAGGACTGGGTGGGAAGGGTGAAGGACTGGGTGGGAAGGGTGAAGGACTGGGTGGGAAGGGTGAAGGACTGGGTAGGTCTCATGCTTTCTTCTGCCAGAATCTATGCAGTCAGCAAAGAAAAGAAAAAAGAAAGAGGAAGGGAGGGACACAGGAAGGAAAGAAAGTGGATTTTTATTTTATTTTAATCTTCACCTCCCATAAGACAGGGTTTCTTTGTACTTATCTCTGACTGTCCTGGAAATTGCCTGGCTTGGAACACACAGAGATCTGCCTGCTTCTGCCTCCTGAGTACTGGGATTAAAGGTGTGCATCACTACCACTCATCAAAAATGGATTATGTTTAGACTAAAATATCAGGGGAAAAATAGTCCACATGAAGACAGCAGCTAAGCAATTGCTGTCCCTTCTCCGAGTCTCCCGCTGCAATCTTTCCAACTTTGAGAAAGCTTTTCTCCCTTTGTTGTTCCTTCTGGACTGTCAAGGATTGGATGGGATCAAGATAACTTGTATTCTGAAGCCTTAGCCAAATGGAAAAGACCGCTAGGAGCAGCCCACCCACGGCTGTCTGGTTAGTATATTACATTCTGGAGGGGCTTCTTACAGAGCTGAAAACACTAAATGCTAAGACTTGGAGCAATTATGTGTGCAAGGCTGGCTTGCCTTTCAAAGTAAAAGACCCAGCTTACGTAAAAACTCAGACTTGTTCATGGCTATTATTTCTGTTAAGTGTAAGAAGTCACTTAAATATAGACACTGGAAGACAGACAAGCTGGGACGTTGGGCCCAAGGCATGGAGTGCACATATGGAGTCCTCTGCATTCTTAGGAAGCTTCATATCCCAGAGTTGCTGAAAACAAAATCAAAAGATAACTCAGAAACTGGAAAAGGCTACCATATACTGCCACAGCAGCGTGAGGAAGAAGGAAGGAAGGAGAAGAAGAAGAGGAGAAAGAGGAGAAGGAAGAGGAGGAGGAGGAGAAAGAAGCCTGTTTACTAAAAGGTCCAAGAAGGAGGCAGTCTATAAAGAGAGTGCCTTTGGCATTGGTTCCTGAAGCCAGTGCAATAAGACAAGAAACAGAAAAATACAATCTGTATCCTCTTAGACAAGAAAGAAGAAAAGCAAACACTGACATACATGTAACATGCTTGCTTATTTGTTTAAAAAACCCTAGCAGTTGGGCCAAACTGACAGCCACATGCTCCATGTGGCCTAGAATAGTTATGAATATACCCAATGCAGAGCAGTAAACTTACTTAAAATCTCATGCTTTTTTTAAAAAAAATATAAATTGATTGCACCCTTCTCAAGTATAAACTTTGTAGATGATAATGTTGTGTGACAATGTCAAATGGTTGGACTCACCCTTAAGGGATCTCAAGACAGGAAACAAGGGGGCAAAATAAGAAAGAAAGAAAATAATTCTGGAACTTAAAATGGAGTTCACCAAAGCTATAGACACAAGGCCAACATGAAAATATTGATATTATTTTTAAATGCTAGTAACGAACACCTGGACACTGAATTTTTAAAAATACCATGTACAATATAAAAAATTAAAAAAAAAAAAAACAACCCACAAGTACCTTGTAATCTACCAAAATATGTGTGTGGCTGGAACGTGTGAGAGTGATTTGAAATGTTGATGAAACAAATCAAAGTCAATCTATATAAGTGGAGAGACTCGTTAGCTAGAAGCTTCAATACAGTAAATATATATATAAGTTCTTTTTATCATGATATACAAGTTTAACATAATTCCTATTTAAAAATCTCTTATTGCTGGGTACAAAATCATCCTGAAATTTTTAAGTAACGAAAAGTGCCTGGAAGAGCCTAAAAGATCGTGAGAAGAAAATGAAGTGGGAGGTATCAGTCAGAACAGTTTCAACTATTGTAATTAGAGCCATCAAGACTACGTTGTTGGTAGGTGCACATGCACATGCCTCAATGGTTAACACCACTCAGGGAAATGCAGAAATATGTACACAAGCAGAGCCACCTGGCTTGTTGAAACAGCAACAGCAAATCCAACAGAGGAAAGACAGCCTCTTCAACAAATGGTGCTACAGTATTTGAGTGCTCATAGTCAAAATAAGATAGGGGGAAGCCAGATATGGAGGAGAATTGGGGATGATAGTAAGTTAAGTTGGGATCAGTCTGGTTTCAGATTAATACAATTCAGGGAGAAGAGCTTGACTGAGCTGAGCACTTAGCTACAAGTCTCCAGTTTCAATGCATACAATACGGGTATGTTTCTCTGCCAATGTGTGAGTCAACTTTCTGGGACTGTAAGGAATACCCAGACTAAGCAACTTATATAGACAAAAGGTTAGGGGCTATAGTGGTACATGCCTGTCGTCCCGAGAGCTGGGGATATAGCTCAATGGTAAGATTCCCAACACCACAAAACAAAAAGGGAGAAAAGAGGTTAAAGCACTCTTTTGGCTCATGGTTTCAAAGGTTTTGGTCTAGGATTGGGTGCTTGACCTGCTTTTTGAGTGCCTTGTTTGTGAAACTGCATGGTAGAGCAAAGCCATTCATTTTGAGCTAGGATGCTAGGAAAGACAGAAGAATCTTGTTCACAGTATTCCTTCAAGGGTTTGTCCCAATGACCAAAAGATGTACCACCATGCCCTACTTCTTAAAGGTTCCAAGTTGGAGAAAAAACCTCTAAGAAACAGGCCTTTGGGAGGACATGTAAAAGCCAGATTGTCCCAACCAGCCTGCACAATAAGCTATGCAAGGAGCCCCTGGGGGCGTAGCCTAGCATGCATGGCTAGCTTGCTAAATTTGCAATCAATTTTTATGTGATAAAATCTACAAGGTGGAGAATGGGTTTGCCAGAGTATGACAACCTCAGGCCAGCTGTGTGTCATCAGGTTGCAGGAACACCATCTTCCTGTCATCCTCATTTGTTGCTCGAACTAGGCAATGCTCTGGTCTCCCTGATGTCGGGACTCTTAACTAGCTCATAAAAAGATGGCCACTGTCTCCTTCTTCAAAGCTTTCTCTCATCTCCCTTTGTGTGTGTTGATCTCATTTCCTGTGCTTTTCATTTTCTGTCATCTGGAGACTAAGATGCACCTATGTCCAGGCCTATCAGTAAGGGAAACAAAAAGCTGCTCTGGGGGCTGTCCCTGCCTTTTGTCAACTCCTGTGTTTTTGATCTACCATGACATCAGCATGTGGCCTGTCCTGAAGAGAAGTCACCTCTACTTCAGAACATGGTGCTAAAGACAGAACTAGCCAAAGAGCCACATGAAACTCTGTCCCCACCTCCCACTCCTAGAACACAGAGATTGTGACTGGGTTGGGTTCTTTAAGTATAGACACTCTCTAAATAGTTTGGAAGCTTAACTTTAATTTTGAACAACTTCCTCAGATGGTCAAATAAAAGAACTCTAAAATGGACACCACACTGCCTTCCCTGCTTTGGGGTTAAAAATTATTATGGCTGCCTTACCTGAGCTCACAGCCAAGACCTGGAGGGGACTGAATCCGGGGAACTTGAAGGCTCAGAGGTAGGCATTGCTCTGGTCCAGCCCAATTTAAGTCACTTTTCTGATGTAAGGGAGGCCCTTAGAAATCTCAAAGCTGGGATTTTCTCGCTAATGCTGACAGAAATTCCTTAAACCGGGAGATCGCACCATCGCCCATCAATTTTACAAGGTAATAACGGGGATCCCAAGTGGCTAAAGGCTGAGGCCGGAGGCAGACCACTTCATCACAGTGAGAGAACTGGGTTGCTGCTGGGGGAAGCTGTTCTGTACTCACGCTGCTCTTCCCCTGTGTTAATAAGCTTTGTTCATCTTCTCTGACACCACAGGCCAACTTCACCCGTTTGCTTCATCTCCCAGCTTATTATGCAGCTCGGGCTATGTATGCAGGCCACCAGCTTGTCATAAATTGCAGGCAGCCCCCTTAGTTCTTCTGCTGTGGGTCCCAGTGGGCCTAGGCTCCTGGGAACCAAGGCTCTCCGAACTCATTGGTTTCACAAAGTGCACATGGGGCCCAGGTATTGGCCTGGGCACGGTGGGGCACTCCAAGATGCATGAGCATTTTGATCATGTTGTGATCAAGGAGTGAATCACATCCTAGATAATTACACCAGCAGGTAGATTGTGTAACGGAGGGGAAAAACATATAGTTGTTAAGAACCCAAGAAGCAAGAAGCCATGTTAATGGAGGGGTCCTTGGACAAGATTTAAGATATAGAGAACTGAGATTGTGGACATTTCAGCTTGGAGTTTGCCATTTCAAAAAAGAGATGCTTGGGCATGAAATGAGATGCAGAAGCTGTATAATACATACTCATTCCATGTTGTTGAGTGATGAGGTTTGGTCTGAGAAACCTTATGAATCCTGACAGACTCAAGACATAGCCAACAGGAGATGTGGCTGTGGCTGGCATACGGGTATCACTGTCAGCTGCTTCTCTAAGAGGGAAGACATTACAGATGATGATATGCAATCTAGTCAGTGTTCAGATCAGTGCACGTTCATTTTTGTCAAGCTTCACGAAATACACATCATTGTATTGTTAAACTCTTCAACGGTTGGTAGCACCATAGGCGTGTTCGCAGCAACGTCACTGCAAACAGGAGACATGCTTTGCTTTGCAGTGTCAGAATGTCTGCATCTCTGAGGGGAAGTCGTCAATCACTAAGATCTTTTGTTTCATCTTGAAACAAGGCCTTGTGCAATACCCAGGCTGGCTTAGAACTTGCCAGACAGCTCAGGTGGAATAGAGCTGGCGATTATCCTTCAGTCTCAGCTCTGTCACTTCCATTCTACTCTTATGGGCTCATGGGTATCTGTTGTAGACTGAAATGTAGACTTGGAGTTTAATTTTTTAAAATAAGTCTTTTTAAGTTACTATGAAGCCTGATGATTTTGTTCAGGAATTTATAGAACTGTGAATTTTGACACACATAGATTTATGTAATTTAACCATTCCTAAAAATAGTCTTTGGCAATGGCTTTAGAATTTTTGTTTCTCCTTTCTAATGTCCCCTCCCCCCCGAACCAGTGATAAAGTCTCTGTGGCTATAGCTTTCTCTTCTTCAAATGTATAAATGGAAGTCCACAGCCCTAAACTTTTTATGTTCACACCTTTCTCTTGCCGTGATGACTATGAGATTTGGCCAAGTTGTTATGATGATCAGTGGGTAATTCTTTTTTGTGCTGAGTATGGATCTACAAGTTTTTCTGTTCAACCATTAAAAGATGTTTGGTCACTGTACATATTCCTGTGTGGGCTGTTATGTGAATAAAGGCCTTTATTTCTCTAAAAGAGCTTTTTTTCCAACTCTGGTGCATCTTTGAATGGTAAGTGTCTCCTATGTATTAAAATTTTAATTCCTACATTGAGACCGTTTGAGAGGCTTTAGATTATCATGAGCATGTCCTGGAAAGGGTAGGTGTGACTCCAGTCTCTTAATTTCTTTTTTATGTCTCAGCATATTTCACTATATCATATACTCCCCACCAGAGGCCTAAGAGTAGTATCTCTGGACTCCAGAGTTCAAAACTGTGAGCTCAAATTAACTTTATCTCCCTATCAGTTGGTAAAATCGGGCATCTGTTACAGTAGCAGAGAGCTGTTGTATATATACTCAGTGTTTAGGAAGGGAAGTACTCCTGCCCACTGCAGGGTATTTGGGGGTATGCCCAGCTTCTAACTCAATAGATGCTAATAGAATTCCTCAATTTCAATGAGCAAAATGACTACATACATTGCCAAGTACAAAACCCACTCATGACTGAGAACCACTCTTCCAAGATAAGTGCACTGGGGTGACCTAAGAGTTGTAAGAAGAAATAAATCCTTTCATCCCCAAGATGCTTTTGGCCATGGCCTTTGGCACAAGAATAGAAACCCTAATAACGAAGACAGCAGGGTTCCCTGCTCTTGTATTTTCCAGAAGACATTATATACACTTCGTGTTATTCTTTATTAAATATAGGTGTGATTCACCAAGATCATCATGCTTCATGGCTGTTTTCCAAAAACTTTAAAAGAGTGGATTCTTTAATCTTTGCAGACTATTGTAGTCAAGTTTTCTTCTTATGTGATTCTCGGTAACATACAATATTCTATAAACTGCTCTATTCTATGTTGGGAGATTTGCATGAGTGAAGCCCATGGTTTCCCGTTTTTCCTTTTGGTTTCTGTGGGGCTGTGTAGCTTTCTGCTACTTCATATATGAGCTTAATAATTGGTGTGTCTATTTTCACGTTCTCAAGTCCAAAAGGATTGCATTCATAATGCTGATCATAATTTAAAATAACAAATGTTGGTTTTCATTTATTCATCTCAATTGCTTTTCCATTTTCATTTTTACTGTTGTAAAAGATTTTTATATTTTTATATACCCTGTATTTCTCTTTTGTTGGGTTGCTTTGGATTCAGTTTACTCTTGGTTTTCTAAGGTTCTTGAGGCAGAGGCTTCCCTTCGATTTTTTCTTCTTTAAGCTGAAAATCTGGTATGAATTTGCCTCTGAGAACTGCGTTCTCTATATCACACAAAGATTTGCATATTTTGTCTTAATTTTCTTCATGGCCCTTGAGATTTATTTCTCTATAATTTAAAAAAAAATTTATTGCTTATTTTATTTATTTACATTTCATTGTTACCCCCTTCCCCTCCGTAACCCCCCTATCCCATTCTCCATCCCCCTGCTTCTATGAGGATACTCCCCCACCCACCCATGCCTGCCTCATCGCCTTAGCATTCATCTATGCTAGGGCATCAAGCCTTCATTGGACCAAGGGCCTTCCCTCCTATTGATGCCTGACAAGGCCATCCTCTGCTACATATGCAGCTGGAGCCATGGGTCCCTCCGTGTGTATTCTTTGGTTGATGGTTTAGTCCCTGAGAGCTCTGGGGGAACTGGTTGGTTGATATTGTTGTTCTTCCTATGGGGTTGCAAACCCCTTCAGATCCTTCAGTCCTTTCTCTAACTCCTCCATTGGGGTCCCCGTGCTCAGTCCGATGGTTGGTTGCAAGCATCTGTATTAGTAAGGCTCTGGCAGAGCCTTTCAGAGGACAGCCATACCAGGCTCCTGTCAGCAAGCACTTCTTAGCATCAGCAATAGTGACTGGGTTTTGTGGCTGCATATAGGATGGATCCCCAGGTGAAGCAGTCTCTGGATGGCCTTTCCTTCAGTCTCTGCTCCACCATTTGTCCCTGTACTTCCTTTAGACAAGAGCAATTCTGGGTTAAGGATGCAATTTAGTCTCTAACTGTCAAAGGATTATCTTGGTTTCTCTTGTTTTTGGTTACTTCCTCAGCCCTTTGGTAATTACAGGATATACAATGGTTTTTTTTTGGTTTTTTGTTTGTTTGTTTGTTTTGGTTTTTTTCCGAGATAGGGTTTCTCTGTGTAGCTCTGGCTGTCCTGGAACTCACTCTGTAGACCAGGTTGGCCTCAAACTCAGAAATCTGCCTGCCTCTGCCTCCCAAGTGCTGGGATTAAAGGCATGCACCACCACTGCCCGGTGATATACAATGTTTTTAATATTAGGAAAATCAGACAGTGAGCAATGAAAACTTCTGGAAATAGAGGAAATTACATTATGATTAAAGGGTGATAAAAGAAGAAGACACAATAATATGAATTTGCTCACAGTTATTTAAAATGCACGATGCAGAGGTAAAGGGTGCCTCGGTGGGTAAGCAAGCTTGCTCTGCAAACAGGAGGAATCTAGTTAAAACCAACACCCACATGAAAAGATGGGCCTGGCTATAGGCATCTGAAATCTCAGCATTGGCAGGACACAGACAGGCAGATCATGAGAGCTCACTTGCTATCCTGCCTAAAATAGCAAGCTTCTTCTAATTCAGTGAGACACCCTGCCCTGAGACAGTAAGGCAAGATTGATAGAGAAGACATTCAACATCCCCTCTGGTCTCCATACCAGCGCATATGCATGCTGTACAATCAGGTGCAACACATCCCCACACACACACACACACCACCACCACCACCACCACCACTAACAAGAGCAGCATATAGAAACAAATATATATGTACATAATACATGTATATGTATGCTATACTATTTACTATATGGCATATATATTATGTACATATATGATGCAAAGCTCAGAACTAAAATGGTATGTAATATTTACTTTTTAATTGTTAAAATTGTTCTTATGATCCAGGATATGGTCTGTCTTGTCGACTGGTTCATATGCCCTTCAACAACAACGTGTTTTATGCAGCTGTGGGATGGAGTGATGAGTGTGTGAGATTCAACTGGCTGATAAGCTGGCTGAGTTCTGTGTTCTTGCTGATGTTCTGTTCGTCAGTAGTCTCTAGGCTGACAGTCTCATCTCTAAAGTTCTCATTACTAAAAGCCTAATGTATACCTGTGGTCTGTCCCCTTGTCCCTTGATTGTGTCTGAAGCAGTTGTCTTGAATGCCTGTTGTTTCTGTCCCTCATGGTCAGCTGCACATCTGTCTACTGCATCTTCAGTCCTCCTCCTCCTCATCATCCTGTGACTCCCTCTGAAATCATGGATATTTTCTTTGCTCTCAAGTCTAATTTGGCTGATTTGACAGAGCATGGGTTATCCCAGTCCATCACCATGGTTTTAGTTTACCTCTGTCATATCTGAAGTGATTTTTTAAATCCAAATTAGAGTCTTAATTTTGAGAGAGCTGGAGAGACGGCTCAGGATTAAGCATATGTACCACTCTTGCAGAGGACCCTAGTCCAGTTCCCTTATCAGATTGCTCACAGCCACCTGTAACCTCAGCTCCTCTGGTGGCCTCCTCAGTCACTGTGCTCTTATGTGCAACACACACACACACACACACACACACACACACACACACACGATTTAATTATCTTTAAACTTTAAAAAATCATTTTGAAAACCTCTGTTTTGATTAGTGTGTTTAGGCAAGTTATATTTACTGATGTTTATCTCCAAATGTCATTATTGATATCTATGTCCACCATTTTATTCTGCTTCTATCTGCCTCTTCCGCTAGCTCTTCCTGTGTTTCCTTTTACATATTATACTAACTTGCTATGGCCGTTCCATTCAGACTATCTACTTACCTGTCACTCACTAGCCATGCTGGTTCCTGTATTCTCCTCTGTCCTCTGTCCTCTGGCTCAGTTGTCACAGTCCTTTTGGTGCTTAGCATTATTGGTTCATACATGTACACCTATGGCTGAGCTTAGAAGTTCACAGTTTTGTGGGTCTGTTTCCCCAAGCCTATCCTATCTATGTTCTACCTGTAACTGTCTGCTTCCCTGAGGCTCCCCTTCCAGCTAGAAAACCATGGCTCAGTTAACCTGCTTCTGTGCGCCTGCCTTCAGGGACCAGCCGAAGAAAGCTAAGGGGAAAGGTTCAGCTCACCACTAGTTCAACCCATGTGCTTTGAAGTCTGCTCTCCCCCAATCTGATTGTCACCATTTATTTTTCAGAATTTTCAAGTTGTCTCTCTCTTCATACCTTCCAGGAAATGAGGAAAACCACCTACTCCACTATCTTAGTTTCTATCCTGTTGCTGTGACAGAACACTCTGACAAAAGTGATTTAAGAGAAAAAAGACTGATTCTGGCTTACAACTCAAGATTATAGTCTACTCCATTTTGGCCAGGATGTCAAGGCTCCAGGAGCTTGAAGCAGCTGGTCAAATTATATCCTCAACCAAGAAGCAGACAGCAATAGATGCGTGTTAATGCTCAGCTTCCTTTCGCTACCTACATAATCCAGGTGCCAGCCAGGGAATGGTGCCGCCCACAGTGGACAGGTCTTCTTCCCACATCACTTGACACAATCAAAATAACCCCCTCTCCAAGCATGACCAGAGACTTGCCTCCCAGGGGATTCTAGATTCTGTGAAGTCAACAACTATCATTATCTGTTAGGGTCATCCTACTCCAAACGAGATCCCATATGTTTTTAGGAAAAGTTATCTCATCTCTTTCATTAAGCTCTGAAGAGTAAAGGCTCTATGGTAAGCAAGACTTTACAAACTAGTACGTCATATTGTATCAGGCGATTGAATCAAAATCCGTAGTGATTTCAAAAGGCTTGAAGTAAGGCGCATCATAGAGACAGCTTTAAAAGAACAAATTTGTAAGTATCTACTTAGGGATGCAGCTATGTCTTCACGGGTTGATTGAAAGCTGTTTGAAGTAGGAAGAGTGTAGGTGTAAGTATTAAATGGTCACAGTTTTTATAAACCAAATGGATGTGATACTTTCCCTAGTCGTTTATTTAAAAATAGTATGTGACTGTATGAGAGTACATTGTATTTTACTTTGCATATAAATTCATAGATTCCAAACTCAAGGCATAATCAAGCTGCAGGGACCACTGGATGAGACGACATCTGGATACACTTCCTCCTTTCTGGCATCTTAAAAAGGGAATGATATCTAGAAGCCATCTGGTTCAAGAAAGCACAAAAACTAAGCTTGTAGGAAAAAGAGGTGGCTTAGCAGTTAAGAGCACTTGCTGCTCTTCCAGACTACATAGTTCCATTTCCAGGACGCATATCAGGTACTTAGAACCACCCGTAACTTACACTTCCAAAGGATCTGACACGCTCTTCTGCTCTCTATGAACATCCTCATACAATGTGACAGACAGACAGACACACACACACACACATACACACACACACACATACACACACACACACACACACCACAGGGGAGAAAAGAATGCCTAGAAGTATGAAAGTCTCTGTGTTGTTAAGGTCTAGTATTTAGAAGTTGTCGCAGATTTCTGATTTGTTTTTCAGGCAGCAGAAGTTACAGGGTCAGTAGTAAATAGTATGACTCACTGGAGACAGTCCCTGGGAGTCCTTTTGTTGGACCCTAGACAGAACCAAGCAGGAAATCCCAGTGCCTCCTAGAGCTCCTCTGAGCTCATTCATAGACTCAATCTCCAATGAAGAAGAGATTACTATAAATGACTTTTCCAACACTGAGAGTCCCTGAAGAGCTGGACACAGAAGGGACTAAGCCTGGGCCCTTGGTACCTCTACCTAGATGTGATTCCTGTAACCACAAAGAGCCATCACTCATCCTGTTTACAGACAAGCCAAGAGGGCAGCCTCTGCAGTCTAAGCTGTATTCCTGAAACAAAGCAGAATTTGAAAGCCAATTCATAGAGTGTCAGCAGGAAGGCAACCCAGAGCCTAAAGAAAAGAGCAGACAGCCACTAAGCGCCCTGTGAGTCTGGTGTAGCTGACAGTGTGGCACTAAGCCTGCATTGTGTAAGCAGATACTGGCTTGCCAGTAGCTTTCTGCAATTCAGTGGACTTTGACTTGAATTGGTTGGACTGGACGAGAGGGTGATGTTAAAGCCAGGACTTGTGATGAGTATCTTTTTTCTCCAGTTCTACTCTCTTCTCTATCCTGCTGTATCCCTGGGAAGATGACCCATTTAGCATGCATGGATGCCATCTATCTTAGTATCTTTCCTGTTGCTGTAACAAAACACCCCAAATGGATACTTTATGAAGAATAGAAATATATTTGGCTCACAGCTGTGCTGGAGGCTGGAAAGTTTCAAGAGCATGGTGCTCCCATCTGCTCAGCGTCCGGTGAGGGGCTGGCTTCTTGCTGCATCCTAACATGGCAGAGAGCATCACAGGACAAGGATTCTAGTCCTGTTCTCTCTTCCTAAAAAAGCTGTCATGTTGGACTCATCCTCAGGACCTCATTTAACCCTCATTTCCTTTCAAAGGCTTCACCTACAAGTACCATTAGCTTGAAGATTATGTCTCCAGCAGGGGGGGGACTTGAGGGAAACATGTTCAAATCATGGCGGATCCTTGCCCTCTCAACTCTGTTGGGTTCAGATAACAGCTGGAGACTCTAGGGGAATAGTACACTGTTAAAATTTCCCTGTCTCCTTCTTATCTCCCTGAGGGGGAGGCCACATTGGCTGAGGTCCACGGCTCTCCTTACAGTACCTGTTTGCACTGTTCTGTCAGACTGACAGCCACCCTTTGTATTCATCTTCCTGTCGGACTCTCCCAGCCAGAGTTTCCAGCTGTAAGGAACTCCACTGTTCCTCGTGCTTTTCCTACATCTTGCCCACACATATATTGCATATATTCACGTGTATGTGCACCTATGTATGAAGATACACTCACCCATGCATGTGCCTACGGGAGGACAGAGGTTGTTCTCCTTACTTTTTGAGACAGTGTCTTTCACTGAACCTGGAGCTTAGTGGTTAGCTAGATTGGTTGGGCAGTGAACCCTCTGTCTCCACTTCCCAGCTCTGGAATTATAAGCATTATCTACCAAACTCAGCTTTTACTTTTTAAGGGGGTGATGGGGATCCAAACTGAGCTCTTACACGTGAAAGGCAAGCACCCTGTCACTGAGCTGTCTTCCCACCTAAGATCATCTTCACAAAAGCCATTATCTTAGAGATACGAAGGTGAGATATGTTTGTGGACGGAGTGGTAGACCTGGGCTTTGTGCCACAGTACCACAGAGGGGACTTGAGTGGGCGTGGAGATAAAGCGAGAAGGTCAGGGTCTAATTGCTGAAGCTCGAGTGAGACCTCAGGGCTCTGGCACGGCACTCCCCCACGATTTGCAGTTATTCGACAGTAAATGGTGAAGGAAGGAGTAGTCAAATGAAAAGCCTCTGGAAAACGAGTTTATTTTTGCTTGGTGGCTGCCTGTGATGTTACCCAGGGTGCTTGCTTTCAGAAATGTAACAGAAAAAACATACTGAGGCCAGATGTAAATGAGAGGTTCTATTTTTGTGAAAGTTGAATCAAGTGCTGCTCAATGGAAAAATATCACGACGGCATTGCAGAGTGTTTTTCATGAATGAGAGGGGAAGCAAACAGAACTGCATGTGTCTTTCAAAGTCTATTCTAAGTCACCCAGGTGGGGAGGACATGGGGGAGGACATGTGAACCAAGGTTGATTGGGGTTATGATTTCTGGAAAGGAATTGATACCAGGGACCCTCTTTTACTGTCTATTCTACTGTTAGATTTGCTTTCAAGGTTCATCCAAAAGTTAAAACAATAAAACATATACTTTGCATCCAAAACGTGGCCATTTTAATTAAGGACTTTCTGGTGTATGGAAATGGCATGTGATGTCACCTCTGACTCTTTACAGTCTCCATTTTTCTAACGTTTGCTTGTTTCCTGTCTCTCACTCTTCAGTTTTGTCTGTTGTATGGAACGAAGCTGGTATTCCAGGAGCGAAGCTGGTTCTTAGAACATATATACCTGACTGCCTTGGCCAGCATGAGGATCAGGGCTCAGGTAAGAGGCTCAGCTCAGAGTGGGTACTCTGCACAGCAGCCTTTGGCTCTTTGCTTTCCTAGAAAATGTCCCTGCCACTCTCTTGCCAGTTTCTTAGCAGTGACTTTAGGCCTTTAGGACTTTGTGTGCATAGTTTCAGACTGTGATGATTCTATTAAGTAACAAGGACTAACTCTCTGTATGTGAACTTCCTGACATTGAAAGCAGAGATGGGAACATGTGTTTCCCTTGTCTTGACAGGGATAGGTATTAATATTTTTTCTACTCCTTCCAAAGCATATTAATTTGTCCTTTCTATTCAGGAGAAAATCCTGTGGTATTTTTATGTCAGCAGTGACAATGGAAGTGAAAAGCTATTTAGCTCCTGAAGGTAAGGTGGGGCCATTAACCCATCCCAGATCGCTGCTCGAGGGATAGAGACCGCAGACAGCAGTGGCAGCAGCGAAGCCTTTTCTTGGCACACCTTCTCTGCAGTTGCACAAAGAGACTGAAGACTCAGCAGTCTTCAGTGGGGCTCATTATAGCAAGAGTCCCAATACAGATTTGTGAAAACACAAACTGTGTGGTTAATATGCCCAGTGACACTCAACAAGAGACATTCCTTTGCCAGCAGTTATCAATTTTAAGTAGCTTCTTCCTTATAGGTGGGGCTGCTGCTTCCCCTCTCAGTGCCAGGATCCTGCTGGCTTAAATCTGTGTGGGTCTTGTGCTTGATACCATGGTCTCTGTGAGTCCATATGTGCATCAGTCCTGTTGTGTCTGGAAGAGGATGTTCCTTAGTCATCCACCACCTCTGACTTTTACAATCTCTCTACCTGTTCTTCCACATAGATCCCTGAGCCTCAAGGGGAATTTGATAAAGATATCCCAGCACTTGGGAGGCAGAGGCAGGTGGATTTCTGAGTTCGAGGCCAGCCTGGTCTACAGAGTGAGTTCCAGGACAGCCAGGGCTACACAGAAAAACCTGGTCTCAGGGGGAAAAAAAAGATATCCCATACAGGACTGAGTGTTCCAAAGTCTCTCCTTTGCTATGCATCATCTGGTTCTGGGTCTTTGTGTTAATTCCCATCGACTGCAAGAAGAAGCTTCTATGATGGTTCTCTTAAGGAAGGAGAAAGGATATTGTGTTTATGGGAAGCTAGAATAGGCAGATTAGTCAGTGAACTTTGGAAAGGACATGTAATACAACGCGCTGTTTGAAAACCATATGGACACCTACTACTATAGAAGTTCCCTAAAATCTATACATATAGGAAAGTACACCAATCGGAGTTGCCATGTATTGAGGAGGGCAATGCCCCAGCTAGACTTCTTATGCCACCAAGTAAAACCGTGTGCCAGGAGTGGGCTGTATCTTGTTGAGTTGTTGACCAATGGGGTCCCCTGCAACTCCCGAACAGCACAGCCTATTGCCAAGGCTATAGACCGTGCTTCACACCTTGAAGGTGGGGCCCTATTGCTGAAGACAACACATGTCATTAATTTTTATCTTATATGTATAAATGTTTGCACATGTAATGCAATATCCTCAGTGGCCAGAAAATGGTATTGGATCCCTTGGGACTGGAGTTCCAGAAAGTTCTGAACCACCTTTGTAAGTGTTGGGAATTGATCACACATCCTCTGGAAAAAAAGCCAGTAGGGTAACAGTCAAATCAGCCCCTCTGGCACATAAACTTTGAGGGCACAAGTGGCCATAAGAGAAGCAATGAATAGGTGGCAGCTGTCTTTGGTCCTCCGACATTTCTCAAAGACAGCACTCACTTGGAACTTAATTTTAAAAATATTACACACAGAAGAAAGGTTAGGAGTATGAAGAGCCAGAGAACCACCACACTACTCAATTACATCTTCTAGAAATGACCAGAAAGCCACACCCATGAAATCTCAACATGGTCAGCTGAACAAGACTTGCATAAAGACAACAGTTGGCATGCCAACATGGATGGGGGAAGTCTCAAAAGACCTAGATGACTAGCTATAGACAATCAATGGCTGTTCTTCAGGGACAAGCACATGGTCAGTTATAGTTAGATAATCAAACTATCACCCCTAGACATATGTACATAGAAGCAACACTAAATAGACTGAATAGGTGTTTCACATATACATGAGTGTACACATGCATGTATGTAATAACGATAAAGAAGAAGTGGATTTGAGAGGAAGTGCAGGGATGTGGAGGGGTTGGAGCAGAGAGAGAAGGGGTAGAATGATGTAATACAGGGCTTACGAAGTTCTCTAAAATTATTTTTAATAAAAAGTATTATATCAGAGAATATTTGAATCTATGGCACCAGTAATGTTGAATTAGAGAGAGAGAAAAACACAGCAGAGGGAGGCTAAGCAAAGACCAACTTTTATACAGTTCCTGAAAGTGCTTTTGTGTTCTCGGAGTGCAACCTGCTTTCCATACTTGTCAACCATAGAACCCTCACGGCATCCTGGGAGAGAAGCAGGAAGGAGCCAGCCTCCCCAGAACTACCTTCTCTGGAAGGGCAAATGGCATTGCTTGAAGGGCTCCTTGTTGGATTTCTAGGCTGCCAACCTGGAGCATGCAAGTATTCTTAAAAAGGGGAGACTGTGGAAGCTGGAGCACCTCCATCACCTCCCCCCTCTATTATCTTCCCCCTCCATCACCTCCCACTCCATCTCCTCCCCCTCCATCACCTCCCCCTCCATCATCTCCCCCCTTCACCTCCCACTCCATCTCCTCCCCCTCCATCTCCTCCCCCTCCATCATCTCCCCCTCCATCTCTTCCCCTCCATCATCTCCCCCTCCATCACCTCCCTCTCCATCATCACTTCCTTCCATCATCTTCCCCTCCATTACCTCCCATCTCCACCATATCCCTTTGCAGGAACCTCTAGTCATCCAGGAAATCATTAGCTTTTCTTCAAAAAAAGGTTTGGGGTCCTTGGTCAATGGAAGATGCTCAACAGGAAGCTTTTGACAAATTTATGAGATGGACAGGGATTCTCTGTGTTCCTGAAAGTGGCCTAGGTGTTTCCTCCAGTATTTCGAGTTCCCTGGCTCCTCAGGTGTGGTTCTCCTTGGGGATAACCCCTCCCCTCCCCCAGGGTTTGTTCTAGCCTTAAACTTTTTATCTCAACAGGTCCCTGCTTTCTTTGTCATGTTCCCTGGGGCACGTTTTAGTTTCCATTCCCAAAATATATTTGACATTGTCATTCATTTCCCTATACATTAAATCATTATTGCTTTATAACCTTCGGGTAGCAGTTTTTAGGTTCTTGTGCCTTTAAGCTTTTATTTCCTTCCCCTGCTGTGGCAGCTGTGTTGTCTTCTGTGTGTGCTGCTTGGTGCCTTTGAGTAATCATCTCTGTGATTTATGTAAAGTCAACTGGAATTACTTCACCTCACAAGGCACTCTGAAGAGGCATTCAGGACGAGGCCAGCCTTAAACTGAATGCCTTGCTTGAGGTTTCTTCAAAAGATCCATATGATTCAGGGAGGAATTACTTCATCTGCCTGTTCCCTAGCATCCAGCTTGTTGTGGTGAGGTCTCCTGTTAAGGTTCTTACCTAGTGCTGTCTCTGCTGTTTTGCTGTCATTCCCTCCAGCCCTCTCCTCAGCCACTGTCCCTCTGTGAAAGAAGT
This sequence comes from Rhynchomys soricoides, assembly GCA_019843965.1. NCBI lineage: Eukaryota > Metazoa > Chordata > Mammalia > Rodentia > Muridae > Rhynchomys > Rhynchomys soricoides. Next base: position 4,086,185 of record JADRCH010000045.1, read on the forward strand.
TCATTCAGGTCTGCTGGAAATGGTACATGGCTTCAGGGGAAATGCAATTTTCTTTATTTCTCCAGATTCTTTTTTGTCTTAAAATTGCTTTTATTGTTTTGTCAAATCACTGATGCTTTGAAGATGTTTCCCAAATATTTTGATACTATTCAGCAGAAAAGTTTGTGTGAAAAAACAACTTCAATAACAACAACAATTACAACAGCAGCAGCAACAACAACAACCACAATACAACAACTACAACCACAATACAACAACTACAACCACAA
>JADRCH010000045.1:4086463-4166790 GCA_019843965.1 Rhynchomys soricoides
ACCACAATACAACAACTACAACCACAATACAACAACTACAACCACAACTGCCGCCGCCACCACAACAGCCATAACTACAACAACAACTACAACAACCACAACCACAACTACAACCACAACTACAACAACCACAACCACAACTACAACAACAACTACAACAACCACAACTACAACAACCACAACTACAACAACCACAACTACAACAACTACAACAACCACAACTGCCGCCACCACCACAACAGCCATAACTACAACAACCACAACCACAACCACAACTACAACAACCACAACCAGAACAACCACAACCATCACAACTACAACAGCAGCAGCAGCAGCAACAACTACAACAGAAGCACTTTCAGGAACAGACAGGCTGTCTGGCATCATTCCACACAATCCTCTAACCCTGTGAATGTTTTTTTGTTTTTTCTCCCTCTCTGATGAGGAAACAGACTCAGAGTGAAACAGGAACCAACCAGTTAGAGAGACCTGCATCTTCCCACCTCCAAGACTCTTTATCAATATGCTTGCTAGGAAATGGTACCAGCAAGCCTCAGCAAACATGCCTGATGTCCATTCTTGGCTCCTAATTACTTGTTGAGAAAAGGAACAATAAATCTTAGAAAATGGCTAGGACTGAGACAACGGTAAAATTAACTGAGGCTGGAGAGATGGCTCAGCCATGAAAAGCATGTACCCATGTGAGGAGGCGCTCACGATGGTCTGTAACTCCAGCTCCAGAGGAATCTGACGCCCTCTTCTGGACACTTAGGGCACTGCTCTCGATGTGCACATACTCCACACAGAGACACTCACATACACTTAATTAAAAATAAATCTTTTTAAAAACATAGAGTACACAGAGGAGAAATCCTACAGGTTCCACTGTACGGAAGTGTATAATATTACTCTCACTAATACAAAACCAACACCAAAGAAAGCTTTCCAGCTGGTATGTATTGAGTGACCCACAACCTAGCTGTGGGCTGCAGATCAAAAGGGGACCCTTTAGTAAGGTGGAGATAATACTTAGCAAAATGTTGAATTAGGTTCTGTTTCCTGCTGAACTTGAAACATAGATGTCAGCGATTCATAGATGATAAAGGATTTGCCAGGAATCAAGGGAGGCTTGGGAAGCCCAGGCCCACTAAGAAGGCTAGCCTTCTACCTCTCAGAGGCCATAAGAACTCAAAAATGAGAATCCCAGGGGTCAAATACCAAAAACTCATCCATAAAGTGAGAAGATAAATACCAGCCAGGACTCGGTCCAAGAAATGTTGGCACCCTTACCCCCACACTCAAGCACCTTGCACTACTCTGCCCAAGTGCTGTTCTATTTTGAGTTAGGACACGTCTCTACTGGAGCTAAGCCCACTTGAGTTCTTCTCCCATGGCTCTTAGAATGTTTTCTTTGATGTGCCCACTGATATGCCAGGCAGAGCCCATATTTTGCTTTGCTTCACTTGTAAGACAAAGCAGAGAGAGCAGACCTAGCAGCCTTGGTCTGCCCTGCAGGAAGAGATGACTCGTTTCCCCACCATGGTGGATGAGAGCTTCTGGGAGTCTGCGGACGGGGTGTGACCTGGGCTCTTGACTGTACCTGCTAGAATGACCCTCCCGGCTAGAGTTTGTTTCAGTTCAGTCAATCAGATAGTTCGAATTGCTGAAAGGGAGAAGCATTCAAGATTAATGATTAATGGCTCCCTCCTGTAGTTCCCAGTAGCACTGGCACATGGCTTCATTCTTAAATATGGCTTAGAGTAAAAATGTGTAGAAGCATCCCTTAAGCAAGGGTCTCTGGGCCACTGTTTGAATTCAGGAGATGGGTAATGCTCATTTATTACATTTGTACCTTACAGGTTTTTATTTATTTATATTTGGTGCATGTATTCACTCAAGTTGCTCATTTATTTTGAACTAAGCATAGACTGTAAATGCGAATACTAAAAGATTTAGAGAAGAAAAAGCAACAGAAAAAAATAGGGAGAGAGCGGTAAGTGGGAGAGATGGTGTTGAGATTTGAACCCTTCACCCCTGCCTCAGCTCCCTGGAGAATGTATGCCCCACATTCACAATCGTGGACCTCAGAGAGAGTTCATGGAGATTTCACCCTCTGCAGAGGCTTCCTTGGCTGTTTTCTATGCTCCATGGGATGCCCCTTCTGGAGAACACTTAGATTTCCTATCCGTTGCCTTTGCCCAAGGCAGCTCAGCAGATGTTCCGATGGCAAGATCAGTGCAGCATGAGCTGAGATTTCAAGCAGTGGGTATTGAAAAGATCCACAGGAGTAGAAAACTGAGACAGGGCTCCTTGGGCCTAAAACCCAGCTACTGCCTACACTCTCAGTTTCCTTTGTCAGACGTGTGAGAAAAGATCCCTGCTTCCCACCAGTTTAAGCCCATCTGGTGTGGCTTCTGGCAAGCGCTGAGAAAAGCCTTGACAGAAAGCCTGCTGTGACATCCCTGCCAAAGGGGAAAGGTGGTGAGAGCAGTTTGCTAGGGAAAGGGGACATAGGTCCTGCTGGGGACCAAGGTCAAGGAGTAGGTAGTGGCATTGTTTTGGAATGGTCTCACTGGGCATGTAACTAGAAAGGCTTAAAATCCTATTGGAATTGAAAGGACAACCAGAATGGGGCGGAACCCACTGCCTCTTCTGTAGGACTGCTGGTGCCCCTCCAGAGGATAACAGGTGTCGGCTCCTTGCTAGCAGGTCCAGGTGAGAGGAGAGAGCCCAGTCCAGCCGGGTCTGTCTGGGGCTGCGCGGGATGTCGAGTGTCGATGGCCCAAAAGAAACACGCCAGGCTGGGAGTCTTGTCTAAGCAGGAACTTTATTAAACTAGGCACTTGATTATATAGAGGAGGCAAGGAGGTGGGCACTTAGGTATGGGGAGAAATTACATAGGAGGCGGAGAAGGGAGATGGAGGGTAAGGGGTAACTGACAGGGTCAATGGCAAAGCTTCATATCAGAAATGGTGGGGCAAAGACAGGGCCATACAGGTCTTGCTGAGTCACCCCAATATGGAAGTGACTGAGACAGGCCTCAAAACTTGAGCCAGGCTCAGGTTTGTCCTCAAGGCCCAAACCAGGGCCAAAATGGAGCCCAACAAACAGGGAACAACCAGAGCATGCGTCCTAGCCAACCATTGATTCCTAGGACCAAAGACCTTAAAACAGGGAAATGGTAAGACTATTAGTGCCATAGATCACTGCTAAGGGCTGGGGGTGTCTCCTTCTCCTTTCCCCTCCTGACCCCTGTGTGTATCAGTGGCATGAAACACTAGCTTGAACTGACAAATTGGAGTCATTGAGCTGAGGTTAAGAAAATACCTTGGTTTCTTCGGTTTAACCAGTAGCAGATCATGAGGTCATACCCAAGTACCTGTCCTGATTTTCACCTGGCAGCCACCTGGTCAGACATCATGCCCACAGTAGAGCTTTGTGTATCTTGGAAATGAACCAGGATCGCTCTATTTCCTTCGTTCAAGAGCAGCAGATGAGGCAAGTTGTTTTGCAGATATGCAGCCTGAGATCTTCCAGGGCCATCAGCCTGGGCCTCTCAGGGAGATGCCTCATGTGCTGGGCAAGTGGGACACTCTTCTCTCTGAGGGTTCGCACCCTCAACCCAGGATTCACAAATTTCTGATGATTGAAATTTGTACCTAAGAGTTATTGTGCTGTACCAAGAAGACTTTTCAGGAAATGGATCCACCAGACTCCAGTCACAGTTACAGACAATGATCTTATGATTCCTGTAATGGATTTCACTTGATACAGAAACAACCCTCAGTGTACCCATTTTGACATAAGTTAACACAAAAGCAAACCTCTTTGTGGTTGCCTTTCATTTCCTGAAGGTAAGTTGTCTATTCCCTTCAATTCTTATTTTTAAATATTTATTCAGTTATTTTTATGTGCGTGTATGTATATGTGCCCACATGGGCTTGTGTGCACCATGTTCATACTATAACTGAGGAGACCAGTAGAGGGCGATAGATACTCCTGAACTGGAGTTACAGGCAGTTGTTAGCTGCTTGGTGTGGGTGCTGAGAATCAAACCCAAGTACTCTACAAAGGAAGTAAATGCTCTTAAGCTCTTAACCACTAAACCATCTCTCCAGTGCTAGCTACTTCCCCATCCCTGTGTCTTCCCTTATCTCCACCTGCTATTTCATTAAAAAAAAAAAAAAAAAAAAAAAAAAAAGCATTGCTGTGTGGAGCTTAATGTTTTTCCTTCTCTGGGAGACTCAAAATGCTTGGGACTTAGTAACAAGGATAGCATGTGGGGGTAACAGAAAGGGGACAAGTTTGACCTGTGGGAACTGGTACATCTCTGGGAAGCTGAGACTCTTGCAACCTCGTTTCCTGGGCAGCTAGTTGCTCAAATGGCAGCCATAGGCTCATATCATAGCTACAAGCACCCATTCTGTGAAGCTAATGAGCTACTGCTGAGCCAATGTAATAAGAATGTCAGGTGTGAGCACAGGATTATTTTTTAAAGTCTTTTGGGAGGCAGATGTTCTATTTCTTAACCTGTGTGATAAATAAGTGTGTTCATTATGGCATAATTTAGCAAGCTGCTGAGCTTAGATCTCTTTGTGCACATTATATGCCAACTAAAAGGCATAAAAATCAGAGGAAGAGGCTTTAGGGGCTTATATAAAATTCTCTTGTTAGACTATAACTTGAAATTTATGCTATGATTTCTTTGGTTTTCTTTCTGAATTAAATGCTTTTCTTTGGGGAGAATTACACATTCATATGTACCTGTCAAGAGTAATGCACAGCAGTTTCACAATTCTTTACCTACTTCCCCGGTTTGGAAATACCTTGCAAAGCTTTAGAGCATCTCGTGCAAGGTGGGGATGCAGTTACCTTGACTCAGGGAGGGTGTAGGGTACTTCCATCACCACAGGAACCCTCTCATTGCTCATTTGTGGTCTTACTGTCTTCCTTTATCCCCTCTCTTTAATTCCAAGTCACATGCCCCAATCTGGTCTTCATTTGCACAATAATCTTTTCATCGATGGGTCGCATAACATGCAAGTTTCAGAATCAGCTTTCCCCTTCTGCATCGTTTTCTGGAGATACATCTATGCTGTTTCATGTATCAAGAGCCTGATTTATAATAACCAAGTGGTATTTCACACCATGGGTATACAACAGTGTGAATAACCAGTCTAGTTTTTAACAGTTAAAACCACTTTTTAAAAAAAGCTAAAACCACTTGGTTTTAAAACATCAGTGTACAGGATTTTGTGTGTATATGTAGTGGCTATTTCTGATTATCAACTTGACTATGTCTGGAGTGAAGTACAATCCAGAATTAGAAGGCTCACCTTTGATCTAGATCTTGAGTCTGGAAGACACAAGTTTCAGGTGTGGTGGTACACACACCTCTGATCTGGGTCACACCTGCTGCTGGAGATCTACATAAGGACATTGGAAGGAGGAAGGTTCAATCTTCTTCACCGGTGAGCCTTGTGGGACTGAGTGACTGCTAGATCCTCGGGTTTTCATTCACAGCTGCTGCTGACCATTGTTGGGGAATTGGACTACAGACTGTAAGTCATTAACAAATTCCCTTACTATACAGAGACTACCCATAAGTTCTGTGACTATAGACAACCCTGACTAATACAGTATATAAATTCTAATTTCTCCAAAGTAAATGCCCAGGAACTCTTGCTAGATCATACAGTGGATACATGTTGATATTTTAAAGGTCTGGACACCCTTCCTTGCTAGAGCAGATGTGACATCTTTACACGCCTGCAGTCATGTGATCCAGGTGTTCTTGTTTTCTGAGCTTGAGCACAGCATTGGAGCACAGCGTTTGGCTGTACCACTATTTTCTTTTACCACCCTGAGCAGGATGCAGATATTGTTCCTTGTGTGCAAGCCTACTCATAACCAATCACTGGAGCATTTTTACGAGGCTACTTAAGTCTCCACCCATTAGTGCTCTTATCTATGTCATCTCTATGCTGGCCTCACTGTTTGGCAGTGTTCTTTTAGCCTGACATTTTCCTGGCTCTGGGTATGATAAGTGTCTTTTGATTGAAACCTGGATGTTTGAGGCTTTATGTCACAAAACAATCTGGATCTGCTTAAGTGTCTTTAGCTGGTTATCTCTAGCACTGTGGGGGAATGGAAGGGGTTTCTCACCTTATCACCATGTAATAGAGATAAAAATTCCAAGTTCCCAACTCCATCTCTGTTGACAGATGTTCTAGTTAGCTTTTAACTATCAACTCAACAGTCTGTGGTTCTCAGCTTTCCTAATGCTGTGACTCTTTAATACAGTTTCTCATGTTGTGGGGACCCCCAACCATAAAATTATTTTGTTGCTATTTCATAACTGCAATTTGTTACTATTATGAATGGTATTGTAAATATCTGTGTTTTTCAATGGTCTTGGGTGATTGATCTCTGTGAAAGAGCCATTCAGACCCCCCAAAAAGTTACAACCCACAGGTTAAGAACTGCTGGTTAGGGTCACCTGAGAAGGTGGTCTCAGCTGAGGGATAGCTCAGATTAGTTTGGCTTAGGGAACTATCTTGTTTGTTAATTGATGTAGACGGGACCATACCACTGTGGGTGGCACCATTTCCTGGATTGTATAAGAAAGCTAGCTAAGCATCAGTGAACTAGCAAGCCAGCAAGCAAGTGTTCCTTCACAGTTGCTACTTCAAGCCTCTACTTTGCTTCCTCCCAGACCTGAGAGTGTAATAATAAACCCTTTCTTACCCTTAGTTGCATTAGTCAGAATGTTTAAACCCAGCAACAGAAAGGAAACTCTAGGGTGTAGGGGGTTCAACTCAACCTCACCGATTCCTCTTGTAGGGAGAGACAGGAAGATCTCACCACTTTCCTCATGTGGCCTGGTCACTTTCATGTTAATACTAAGTTCTTACCAGGCCTTCTCTGACCCTATGTGGGAGAGGAAAAGGGTTCTCCACTGCCAGGAGGTAAAAGGCATCATGAGGATCTCACTACAACCTGTTGTGATAAAAGGCTATCCATGTGGCCTTTTGAGCTATTGGGAGTGTGGACACAGCTTTCTCTGGGTGGCTTGGATGAACTAGAACAATCATATGGCAAACTCTGTAGTGAGGCTGCCTTACCTGGTGCTTTGGCAAGAGATAGCACCCATTCGTTGGGGTATTTGTCAACATCTGTTGGAATCTCTACACGGGGATCTGTGAGTCAGAAAGAAAGTCGAGGGAGTCACCACTGTCACTGTATTAGTCGGGGTTCCATAGAGTCACAGAACTTATGAGATGTCTCTCTATATTAAGGGAAATTATTATAATGACTTCCAACTAACCCAACAATGGGCAGCTGTGAGTGGGAGGTCTCAGAGTCTAGTAGTTGCTCAGTCCCATGAGGCTGGTTGTTTCAGCTGGTCTCCCATATACAATGGAATCCTGAAGAAGTATGTTCCAACAGATGTGCTGGCAAGTAAGTGCAAGCAGGCAAAGAAGAACAAATCCTTCCTTCTTCCATTGTCTTTATGTAGGCCTCCAGCAGAAGGTGTGGCCCAGATTAAAGGTGTGTACTAGATTAGGAACTTGCTCTGTCCCAGGCAGGCCTAGTACTCAGAGATCTCCCTGCCTCTGTCTCCTACCTTGGCTGGGCCTAAGCTTTTCATGGACCGCTATGTCTCTCTTCATCCTTTCAAGTCCTCTCAGGTTTGTTTTACTAAAGTATCTAGGGTGTCCACTGTGATTAAGGGAATAGGGAATCTGTCTTCTTAGAATGAGCATTGATAGTGACTTTGGTGCAAAGAAAAGTGTGGTCAGATAGGATGGGGTTTACACAAGTGTGCTGGGACTGAACCTCAGGCATGCTAGAGCAGCATGCTCCCACTGAGCCACGGCTGTAGCCTAGTCAGAGTCCTTTCTAGAGAACTTTCTGAATTCCTTGGGCCCTAGATCAGTTAACTCTGGGAGTCCCATTTTACCTGAGCCATTTCTGGTCCCTTGGCCTCATGCTAAAGAGTCTTCCTTGTTGTGTGTAGCTTTTGCTACCTCGCCTAAGCTCTGGGAACGGACCACTCTACCAGCTCCTGCCCAGAGAATATTGGATCTGAGGATGAAAAACAGACACACACAGTTGTTCAATTTCAGCTTGCCTTATTGGCTCAATTGCTGGGCATTACTAATCTCTGCAGCTAGTGTACCTTCCCCAATAGTCTTAGCTCTGCACCCTAAATCTGTCCTCAACTTTAGTTGCTTGGTTACCTGTAGCCCCAGCTCAACACCCCATCCTCCGGCCTGGAGAAGCAGCCTGTGTCTGCTTCTCCAGAGATCTCACATGGCTGGCCACCTTTTGTTTCTCCCCTTAAATCTGCTAGTTTGCCTGCAGGGACATGGAAGTCCTGCCTATTCCTTCCGCCCAGCATTTGGCCCATAGCATTTTTACTGGCAGCTTAAGAACCAATTGGGAAATAGGACCTTAGCACCAGCACTACCACTGCACTTGCTACACTCTTTGATCTTGTGACCTTATTGTCTTTCATCTAATCTAGAGTATCCCATCCAGTCATAGCCGGCCTGAGATCCATATAGGCCAACTTCCAAACAAGGGAGATACCTCTGGGAAGGACTGTCCTTTTATGGTAAAATGAAGAAAACAAAATGCATTACATTTTTCATTAAAAATTGTATTATTGGCCGGGCAGTGGTGGTACATGCCTTTAATCCCAGCACTTGGGAGGCAGAGGCAGGTGGATTTCTGAGTTCGAGGCCAGCCTGGTCTACAGAGTGAGTTCCAGGACAGCCAGGGCTACACAGAGAAACCCTGTCTCGAAAAACCAAAAAAAAGAAAAAGAAAAAGAAATTGTATTATTGGACCAGCAAGCAGGCTCGGTTGGTCAAGGTACTTGTCACTAAGCTTGATGGCCTGAGTTTAGTTCCTGCGGTCCACATGATGGAAGGGGAAAACACATTACCAAACTACCAGAAGTTGTTCTCTGACCTCCACGTGCATGATATGGTCTGTTTTAAAACACACACACACACACACACACACACACACTACATAAATGTAAAACTATGTTATTATGTTCTTCCTACTTTCTAGGAGTCAAAATGAACCCTTTATATATAGCGATGGTAGATGCTATTTTCTGTTATCTTTAACAAAAACTAAAGTTTAAAGTTTGCAGTCACATACTGCTTCTCCTAAAATTGCCTTTGTCTTTTTCTTCTAACAGAAACATTTTAATTAAAAATTAACATGGACCCGAAAAAAACAAAACAAAAAAATAAATAAATAACATGGAGCCGGGCAGTGGTAGCACATGCCTTTAGTCCCAGCACTTGAGAGGCAAGAGGCAGGTGGATTTCTGAGTTCGAGGCCAGCCTGGTCTACAGAGTGAGTTCCAGGACAGCCAGGGCTACACAGAGAAACCCTGTCTCGAAAAACCAAAAAAAAAAAAAAAAAAAAAAAAAATTACCATGGAAAAATGGGACTTATTTTGCGTACACTGAAGTGTGTAAATTTTGGTATACTTTGGTGAGTTTTGGCAGAGGGCAGACTATATAACACAGACTTTAATCATGTTGGAGAAAGTGTCCATTGCTGGAGAAGTTTCTGGGAGCCAGTTTTCTGTCCCTTCCTTCCTGTCTCCTGCAGTTCTGACTGTGTGTGTATCTCAGTGCCCCTGCTGCAGAACTTCTTGAGAATGAAGCAGGCAGACTGGCTCCCTCTGCGCATTGTATGTCTATGATGTGTTAGTCCATTCCTCTGTATTTTCCCCCTGACTAGTATTTCTTTATGTAGATTTCTCTGGCCTCTCACTGTCTCCTCTCCCTCTCTAAGGCTCTTTGCTCTAAGACTCTGCTGTGTCATGGCCTCCAGCAACTGGCCTTCACCTCCAGGTGACCTCAGGCACAGTCACTGAGTACAGAGTTCCATTGTCCCAGAGTGGTAGCAGTCATGGATGCTAATAGGCATTCTATCTCACCGAGTTACTATTCATCTCTCTGACATCTGATGATGTTGAGAGTCCTTTCAAGTGCGTATTGGTCATTGATATGTCTTAATATTTTTGTGAAATATATGATTTTTGTCCTCTGTCTTATTAAAAACTGCATAATGTTATATGGAAGGAATTTGCTAGACACTGTAAATGTGATAACTTTTAATTTCCCCCATCCTGTGGCCTAATCATTTTCTTAAAATCTCTTGATAAGCATCAGGCTTTAAGTTTGGTGGGATGTAAGTCATCAGTTTTTAATTTTTCACTGGTGCTCTTGTTCCTTTTCTGAAAAATTTTTGCCTACCTGAAGGCTGTAAAGATATGCCCTTAAGCTTTCCTGGAAAGCAAATGGCATTTGCTTTTACAACAATGTCTACTTCCTATCTCAAATTAATTTCTGAGCATAGGAGGAGGTAGAAGTGGGTTAACTGTCATAAAATTAGCCAAGTATCTAATCACAAAGTGTTAATAAACTTGCCTTTTCCCCATTCAAATATTCTGCCTTCCCTGGGGGTATAATCAGCTGAACATATGAGTATGAGACTGTTGGGGACCTCATAGTTTATTCCATCCATTGACTTGTCTGTTATTTTTAATAATTTTGTCTTGATTGTTATAATCTATCTTATATTAGATAATACAAATCTCCTTTGTATTGTATTCCTTTTCAAAATTGTTTTGGCTGTCCTATTTTTTAAAATTTCTCCATACATTTTAGAATTGCTCGTATGTTTTCTGCTCGCATTTACATTTACTCTAATCTCAGTTTGGAAGGAGCTGATGCTCTAACAGTCCATCCAGTCACTTCTCTACAGCAGGTCTTTTAATTAGCAACAGAACTCTTGAGCGTTCTTCACTATATTAAGCCTTAATTTGTACGTCCTTAAAGCTATTAAATGGCACATTTTAATTGTACGTATTCCAGATGTAGTGTATACGCCATTTGCTTGTACACCTAAGCCTACTAAGTCCATATCCTACGTGGACCCTCCCTAAGCATTTAACTGTAGAGTATGGGTTTATTGTTACTATCAAGAAGGTATGTGTCCTGGACTTTTTAGCTTCATGGACACAAATGGTTTTAATGGCAACTTGTAAGGGCTCCTAACTCTAGTTAGGACTCGAAAGGCATGGAGAGAACTTTGCTCCCATGTGAAGAAGATACAGAATCTGGACAAAGCAAAGCTGTATTACGAAGCAGTGCTATGCCCAAAATGATGATGTAACTTCGTAGAGAAATGAGGTCCTTGGGGATAAACCAAAGCCCCTGATGCTGCAAACATGGGGTGAGCAACTGCCTAAAATGCAGACGGACAGAGTGTGGGCTTCTCAGATGGGAGAGACTCTAAAGGAAGAGCCAAAATAGCGAGAACTGGGAAACCTGGGACGCAGTATCAGCTGCTGCTCTAGTACTTCTGCTGTGGAATATTGGACTGGTGGGGGTGGGAAGCACAGAGGTGATCTGAAGGGGTTGCAAATATCACTGCATTCCAGTTAAGGGGTTCAAGCACCCATAGATCTCTCTCTGTAAGAAGGTATTCCAGTCTTGGCACTCCCCGGAGACACCAAAGGGATGGCTGTATTTAGTACTGTTTCGTGTATTTGTGAGGTTTCTGCCCTTGAAGAAATTCTTGTGACTGAAAATCACTCCCTCTCGGTTATGTGCTTATCAGACTAAACCATCAGTTGATTCAGATACTGTATTCTTCGGTATTAAAAGGTGTGAAAGTGGTGTGCTGCAGCTCTGTGATAACCACCTAATTGAATATTCTTTCTCGTTTTGTGTAAATGCCTTTGTCTGTTAAAAATGCTACCAAGCACAGCCCTGTGGTTACTTTAATTCCATTGCTGATCCTTTCATATGGTTTCCTGTATTCTAAAGGGAAAGCTGTGTGCACTTGACTTCTCTAGAAACTTTTCCTCTTATGAATCAGCCGCAGTTTGAATCAATGTCAAGACGCTTTTATTAAGTGGTTAAAATCGATGCTTCTGTGTCAGCACTCTTGTTTTAGGTAATGATCTAGCATTCTCACTAAAGGAAATGCCAGCACATAAAGAAATCATATTTATTGCTAACTAGAGAATCTAGAGAATCTGTGATAATAATCACAGAAGGGCTAGGCAAACATGAGATCCTTAGTTCAAGCCTGTGGATCACAAATCATCATCATCATCATCACCACCACCACCACCACCACCAGCACCACCATCACCATCACCACCAGCAGCAGCAGTAACACCACCACAATTTTTTCAGTTTCATGTGTGTACTGTGTGTGTGTGTGTGTGTGTACTTTTATATTTGTATGAGCACATATATGTGTGCTCACTCATTTGTACGGGCATGCATGTAGAGGCCAGAGATTATTATCAAGAATTATTGGTTGTTTGCTTTTTTTGTTTTGTTTTATTTTGGAGATAGGGTTTCTCTGCATAGCCCTGGCTGTCCTGGAACTCACTCTGTAGACCAGGCTGGCCTGGAACTCACAGAGATCCCCCTACTCCACCCCCATCCCTGCTGCCCAAGTGCTGGGATCAAAGGCATACACCACCATGACCCAGCCCAATGGTTTTTAATCCAATCAAGTTGGCAATCAGAATTAGTCATGATACAAATCTTCCAGGAAGACAAATAGTTAGGGACTGCGTCAGCACAAGGCTTCTGTGTGTTTAGTGAGAAGACCAGTTATATGTCACAGGAGGAACAAAGATATTAACTGATAGCCACAAATAACACAGAAGCCAGACATGGTAGTACACACCTTTAATCCCAGCACTTGAAAGGCAGAGATAGGCAATATTTGTTAGTTTGAGAACAGCCTGGTCTATCTAGTAAGTTCCAGGCTAGCTAGGGCTACATAGTGTGACCTGGTATCAGAAATCAAACAGAAGTAATACAGAAACTTCATTCCAGGAATTTTGTCCCCATTACATGTTTAGATTAAACAACATTTCCCATTTATGTTGAAGATTCCCTTTCCCTTATATGGATGTGCCTGGATGTAAGTGTGGAACGCGTGGGAGCCAATGTCCATATCGAATGTTTTCCTCAGTAGCGCTCTCTCTCTCTCTCTCTCTGCCTCCCTCCCTTCCTCCTTCCTCCCCTCCCTCCCTCCAGCAAGCCCCAGGAATCCTTACCTCCACTCCTCAGAGCTGGCTGGCATGGCAGCTGCAGACTGTACCTGTTTATTTGATGCCTCTTGTTTACTAGCATAGATATGGTGTAGCAAGCACTTCAACAACTGAGTCATCTCTCCAGCCTTGAAGATTCCCTTGCTTTTAAAAATGATTGGATTTCTTTTTCATTTATGTCTCTGTGTCTGTGTATATAGGCACACTTGGATCCCATGAAGTTGGAGTTACAGGCAGTTGTGACCACATGTGGGTGCTGAGAACTGAACTTAGGTCCTCTGCAAGAGCAGCAAGCACCCTTACCTGCTGAGCCAGCCCCAGCCCCAATTCCTCTTCCTTTTTGGTTTCTCTCCCAATACCCAGGTTCATCAGAAATCTAGTTGGCTGAAAATAATGGGCAGGAAATTAATACCAAACAGTCTTTCAGGTGATGGACGTCAACTCCCACAGGTTCCTTTGAAAATGGGGTCTAATTGATATAGCAAGTTTATTTGCTTTAAATTTCTGGACATAACCATAGTAATTAATTTCGGTTCAGTGAGGCTTTGTCCTTGGCAATTCTTTGGGGAATCTTATGTGTGATCATTCCTGGGGTTACAGTCAAGTGGGCACAACAGTGCTGGGGTGAGGGCAGGCAATGTGGTCCCTGCTGCGTCGGCAGTGGGTGTTGGCCAAGGCTCCTTAGTTCATTAGGTTTCCATCCTCCAGCAGGTGATACTGGACAGCTAGCTAGGGTCACAGAAGAACAAGAGCAGGGTCCTCGGAGCTTCTCTCTTCAAGGCCTATGATGTGGAATTCACTTTTTTCACCTACTTGCTAAATGAGCCATGTGTCCCCTCAAATACACGGGATGGATATAAAGAACTTCGCACACTGTCCAAGCAGGAAATGAGCAGTCATTTGAGCTATTCATCTCTCCAAGTGTTTCAGCTTGGGTTTCCCCCAAAGCCCAGAGGCAAGACACACAGAAGCAGGACAACCTGTGCACAGAGAGCAAGTAGTGGTTGGGTACCACACCCTGCAAATTCCTATATGATCAGGGCCTTGCTGGATGGAAATAAGAAAGCTTGGGGAGTGGGAAGTTTAGAGACTGCTGCTTCTAGGCCACCTCCTTTTCCTAACTGGATATGGCAGTGCTGGGAGAGTCAAACAGAGAAGAAAGAAAATATGCAAGTAGGTGGGCGGAGCCAAAGAGACAGGAACCCCTCCCCCAGGTTACAGGGTCATATATCCACACTCCGGGCCTCCTGGTGCCCATGCTTCTGCTTGCTTTCTGGTTTGTATTTGTGTTCTCTCTCTCTCTCTCTCTCTCTCTCTCTCTCTCTCTCTGTGTGTGTGTGTGTATGTGTGTCTGCTAGGTTGTATGTGCACCACATACATACTTACATACATACATACATACATGTGCCTGCAGAGGCCAGAAGAGGGTGACAGATCCCTGGGAACTGGTGTTATGGGTAGCTGTGAACCACCTCACCTGGGTGCTGGGAACCAAACTTGGGTTCTCTGAAAGAGCAGCAAGGGCTAGTAGCCACTGAGCCATCTATGCAGGCCCCATCTAAGTACATTTGTTTTAATTAAGCAGGTTGTATTTTTAAGATTTATTTTTGCTTTATGTATATGAGTGTTTGCTTACATGTATGTGTTCCTGGTGCCTGGGTTGGGGGGTTCTAGAAGAGGGAACTGGATCCCCCTGGAACTAGAGTTAGAGACAGCTGTCAGCCACCATATGAATGTCAGTAACTGATCCCAGGTCCTCTGCAAGCGTAGCAAATGTGCTTAACTGTTGAGCCACATCTCCAGCTCCCTACTCAAACTGCATTTTTTTTAGAGCCCCTAAAACTTTGCAATCGCTTCCTGATGTAAGAGGCCCTGACTATCTGAAGTGCGTGGTCTCTGACACAGGACAGTACCACAGCTCTCATATTGTGAGTAACAGGAGGCTAAGATTATGCTCTTAATGGGAAAAGACAGAGGGGAGGGGAGTGTGTGTGTCCTGCCCCGCCCTTCCAGCTACATATCCTGGGTTCTGTTGAAGCAAGGATGGGAAGGCCAGAGGGTACTTTAGACTACTCCAGAACCTGAGGTTTAGAAACTATCATGGCTGTCAACGTTCGGTTTTCCTAGCCAGTTCAGTGCTCTCTCTCTCCTGGGCCAGGGTCCCACTCCTGGAGAATGATGAACATAGAAATATTGTTCCTCTCCAGCTGTTGGTCTTCTTCTTTTTTTGACTCTTCCTTATAGCAAATAGAAATCACTTTCTGTAATGGCTACCTCTGACCTTTAAGTCTGTATTTAGCACCAGACAAACCAAACCTAGTGTTCTTTCACAAGCCTTCTTTCAAAGCGAGTTTCCCCCATTGGCGGCTACCTGACAAGAGTTGGCCTATCTGCCTTAATGAAACCCAAAGGGAACATTATCTTGAATAATTACGAGTACATGTGGCAAGTTCAGGGGCTGGCTATACCATCTCATAGTTTTGAGATGTGTGGTAAAAGACATCGAGAGTTGACAGATGAGTTGAGAATTTGTCAAGAGTATTAATTACAGACTTGGAAATCTTGGTTAGTGACAGTCTGTCTTGTCGCATCTTGCAAATGTGATCAAAGTCATTTCAGTACTTTGGTGGTGCTTAACCATAGAGTGTGAAGAACGAAGCTTTTCGTTAGAAATCATTGGGAAATAGGGTTCATTTTGAAGGAGGGCGGCCTTAAATGTGCCCTCCCCTCCACACTTCTTCCTCCTCTTCCTCATTCTTTTGTTTCTGAACATGTGAAATGTTTTGGGGAGAGCTGATAGGGAGGATAAGTTCTTGAAATATGGATAGCACACAAGGACAAAGTGGGGTCCATTAAAGTGGTTTTTAAAGCCACAAAAAGAAACTATGAAGCCTGCAGATTGTTGTGATTCAGTCAGACATGTACAGCTTTACGAAGACTTGAAATGTCAGAGTACAGTCTGACGTTGCTTAGGGGAAAGGAAAACAGGCCTCTGTCCTTGTTCAGATCTAGAAAAATAATCCTTTATTTTGGCTTCTTTGAAGGGGTGAATGGGTGGGTGGGACAATGCTGGCGTCTAAATCATAGAAAATGAAATAGAAACACAGCCCTGGTCTGCAGGCTCCCTCCCTTCTTTTGGGAAGTCTGTCCTGATGCACCTTCATTGTCTAGCAGAGTGGGTCGACCACTCGTCAATTTTTTGCAGTTCTAGAGGCCGGGGAGAGGCCGGAAAGTGACTAACGCCAAGCCTTGGTTTGTTTGTTGGGCCACTGCAGTCTCTGGGACCCTCTTTACTGCCTTCCAGGCTTTGTTGGCACCCTTCTGGTGAGACGAGGCAGATCTTTTCACCGGCTCGACTATTCAGAAGTTCTTGTCAGTTGCCTCTGTGCGCCAGAGGGTGGCGCTCCAGAGGTGGAGAGGAAGAGCGGGAAGAAGGAAGGAGTGGAGAGGAGGCAGCGTTAATTCTCAGACCTAGGTCTCTAGTTAGCAAGATATCTTAGTAAAGAGCCGCTACCTGAGGGTGGGGGAGGGGGACCTAGGTTTCGGCAGGACCTGGGAGTCAGACTTTTAAAGAGATTTTAAAGAAGACACGGCTTGTTTGGAGACAGTAATTCTTGTGGGGAACCCAAAATTTCTGCACTTCCGAGGGGGCAGACTGCAAGTCCTCCGTGAGCGTGCCCACATATGACCTGACCCTCTGTGTCCTGTTTTGCAGTTGCTGAATTTGTTAGAGTCCGTGAAGGATGACGCCCTGAAGGTGGTCTCTGCCTTCAACATTCCACACACCACCATCCATGCACCAATAGCAGGAATCCTCAACTCTGGGGCTGCCAGGGCCCTCTACCCGGCACCCACGCAGCAGCCGCTGGTGGGGGATGGGGCGCGCTCTCGACTGGCCAAGCTGTGAGCCAGGCGAGAAATGTAGTGTCTCATCTTCCAAGTATTTAGCCAATGCTGGAGCAGAAGCCAAAATGGCAGGTGCAGGGCAGCCACCTTGAGGATTTTGGTCAGGCAAAGGAGGGGATCCGACTAAGGCTGGCAAGGCGCAGGACAAGTTGTCCGGGAGAGGGAGCCCTAGATGGATGCCCCAGTAGCACAGTGACTTGTCTGAGTCCGGTAACCTCGCCTGGCCCTTGCCTTGATTTCTCCCAGCCATGGCCCTGGATTCCCAGACAATCGTCTCGCCCACCGCACGGTGCCACCAAAGATCTCTACTGTCAGCAGTGACTCAGATTCCCAGAGACTTCGAAATACTCTGGCGCGGGGTGAAAAAAAATCAAAACATAAAAATCAAACACCCTTAGGCAAAAGGGGTGGAGCTCCACCCTCTCCAAGCTCGGGCAAAAGTTCAACAAGGGATGATTAGTCAATCAGACTTGCTCCAGCTCTACAAGGAAATGCGCTGGCGAGAGAGGAGAGCTTGAGCCCGGAGTCGCCCTAGTTTTACCAGGTAGGCGATCTCCGGACCGCAGGACCATGCCCGACAAACGTTTCTCCGCGCTAAAACCGTTACCCACCCTTCAGAAAAAGCTTAGATGTGCAAAGCTTAATAAATTAAACACTAGAAAGGTGCTCCCGCGGCTTGGAGAGTTAGGGATGGCGGGCCTGGGGGGATAGCTGGAATAAAGTGTTCTTGGAATTTGGAGAGATTACACAGGTGGGAATGAATTTCTCATTTGTGTTCTGAATTGGCGTTGCCCAGTTTTCTTCTCATCTCTAGCCATCCTCTCGCTTCCCTCCCTCCACATCCGTTGGCAGCCTCGGGAAGGCACAGGTGACCCACTGGCCCTTCCCACGCTGCTCTTCTCTGCCGTCAAATTCGATCCCAGGAGTTCTCCCGACACAGCCGGAGAAAGCTGCATGGGCCGAAAGGCCCGCGGCTACCTGACTTGAGTCACTTGGTGAATGCTCCCTTCACAGCCTCGTTCGCTGGTGATGCTAGAGCCTCCGCCTCCAGGCCGGCTTCCTAATTAAGCCCTAAATAAGAGCACATAGCCCGGCCGGTTGCTTTCTCCAGTGCCTGTATATTTTCTTTTAGCGTGTCCAGGGTTGCAAAATCGGAAGACTCTAGAGCAGCCTGTTCCTACAAAGAAACACTGGGGCTTCTCCCCCCACCCCCAAGCCACCACCCCTATGTATGGTTCTTTTCTAGTCCAAAGCTGAGGCGCCCTGCTCCTCGCTAAGGGCGCAGAGCAGCCAGACTTGTTACGGAGTAGCAGCAGCAGATTGGGCTGCATGGGTGGGTTGACCAGTGTCCAAGGCACAGTACTGGTTCACAGCCTTGGTCAGGACAGACCTGGATCGGCGGTATACTTGGCTGCATCCACACCCCTGCCCTGTTCGCTCTTGAAGCGACCACTCCTCACCTCCAGCAGGGGCAAGGCTTTGTCTTGAGCCCTCCAGCTTCCCTGGGAACCAATGGCTTCTTTGATCTCGCTCTGGATTCACATGAGAACCAAGACTTTAGCCTGGGGCTGTGCTGTGTCACGGTGACGTTAGATCCGCTTATAAACACCAAAATGACCAAGATGGCCCAACGGTGGGATAGCAGGCCGCGACACTTGTCCTGAACGAAAAGGCTACGTCCTTCTTGCTGCCAGCCTGGATGCAGGTTGGGTAGCCCTTAAATCGAGTTTCCTTAATCCTCACATGTGGGGTGCGGGACGTTCCATTTCCAGACCCAGCTTCTCTCGGCCGCTGCTGTGAGAGAAGGAGTTGGGGGTGGGGATGCACATGGCACCACAGACTTCGAGAGACTTCCGCTGGGGTCACCAAGGCCTCAGGAGATTTTTCGACCCCCCTTATGGCTTTCCCAGCTCGGCCTGAACTCCGCTGCTCAGCGGTCGCCAGCTTCAGCGGGCCGATGGATAGACAGTTCCTGGCGGTACACTGTGAGCCCAGTAAATTTCGAGGCTCCCGATACAGTTCATGGCACAACCGTCTTTCCTTGGTGGCCGCCCCTCCCCCCTTTCCTTGTAATTATTCTTTTTGAGTTAACTTTCTCATTCCCCTATTTTATCTGCTTGTCGTGCACGCCCATCGCTCCCCGAAGCGTCCCTTGTCTCTCGACTGTCCTTCCCACCACCAGCTCTGCTTCTTAAGTAACTGGGCACTGAGGAAACAAATATAAAACACAACAACAACAACAACAACAACACACACACACACACAACCAGGGAGAGCCTAAATGAGGACAGAAGGCGGCGGCGATGAAGAGTCCCGCTTGTGGCGCAGCCGAGAAGGGGCGAGCAACTTGCTGATCTGGGTCCCCCGGAGGCCAGGAATTCTTGGAAAGGATAGTCAAAGGCCAGTGCCCATTTTTGCACCAATCTAGTCCTCATGGTTTGGGACTGAGAAAGTCCGTAAAGCAAGGGAGCAGGGGCGCCTCCTGAGGCTTCCAACGGGCGCCCGCGGCCAGGCTGGACACCGAGCAGCGTGCCCTGAGCGCCCCCTAAGTTCCGCTCTGAGAGGTGGCCGCCACGGGCGGACGGGGAGGGGCGGGTACATTCTGAGTGGAGGATGGGTGTGCATGCAGCTGCCCGCAGGCCAAGTCACTAGGGTAAACACGCCAGGGTGGGCGGCGCACGCAAACTGCAGGACAGCCGGCAGGGCCACCCTCCCCACTACCTGTCGCAGCCTGCACGCGCCAGCGGCCGGGGGGTGGGGCTTACCTTCCGGCTTGCCGGGGGCCGGACTGAGCGGGGGCGGAGCCCGCGGTGATTGGGCGCGGGAGCGGGGGCTCAGTAGGAGCAGAGTCGCTGGGGCAGGCTGCTTTCACTTCGCTCCCCGCAGGCACTGGGTCACCAGCTGGTTGGAGCTCTGCGGTCCTTGCCGCCGTCGCCGTTGTCGTCGCCGTCACCGGATTCCTGCAGCCGCTCTGCGAGCTGTGTTCCACTTTGGATTCGCACCACCTCCACTGCTCCCACCGCCTCGGCGCCCTTCCCCTGGCCCTCGTCCACCCAATGTCTGACTCTGATTCTCGGACTGAGAAACGCAAGGTAAACACTCCGCGACTCCCGGGGCGCAGGCTGGGGATGGATGGAAGACAGGCGCCGCAGCCACCTCTGCGGCTTCATTTGTCTCTGGTGTCGCACGTGCGGGTAGAGGCGCTGGTGTGTCCCGAGTGGCGCACAGCTGCAGAAGGCGAACGCTGGGAGTCGGGCCGAGGTCCCTGCGTGCCAAGGCACCTCTGGGGAAGGGTCGTGGGCACAGAAGCTGCGGGCACTTGACCGAAGACTGGGTTGGGCCGGGATGCCGCACGAGGGGCCGCTGAGGCATCTCTCGGGGGCCAGGAGGGCGCGTGGTCTCGGCTTGGAGCGGAGGTCCCGCTTCGTGTTGCGGGTAGAGCGTCCAGCCGGGAAGCGTCGCCGCGACCCAGGCGGCCCAGGAGAAGTAACCGCGCGGTAGCGGCGGGTGGGTAGACTTAACTCTTCGCTGGCGCGGGTTCATTGCGGAGGTCTGAGTATTAAAATCACACGCGCCCAGACTTTGCTTGTACTCATTAAAGCCAGTTTGGCCACAGTGGCCAATTTCGCCTTTCCGGATGTCCCTGGCGGCCGGGTTCTTTTTGCGAGCGTCCTGTGGATATTGGGGAGCACCATATCTACAGGAGATAAAGACCTCTTAAGCCCCCTAGGACATGGGTGTTCCAAGCTCCAGCCAGCTGACTGCCTTGTCTACTCCTTCTAGCCAGATCGCACGGGGACCCAGTCGCATAGGCTGGCGGACCCCTGAGCTTGCGAGCCTATTGCCCCTGGGGCAGGCACTGCTTGTGGAAGGCTAACTGAACAGTAGGAGTGGAGGTCTGGATGTCCACGCCCAAGACCCGAGATGGTCGTTCATATTTGGTGCGTGTCGGTAGCACATGGGGCACAGCAGGTGAAGTTGCTGAGAAGTTCGGTTCGGGACTGCGGAGGCCATTAGGGCCTTTGCCCGCAGTGGCCTGGAGTGGAATCGTGACCCTGCGGATCTCCGAGGGGTGCGGGTCTTGCTTTGTCTCTAATGTCCCGCTACCCTGGCGGCGGGAATTCCCGCAAGGCGCGCGGCGTCCGGGCCTGGCCCAGGGGCGGGGCGCAGAGCAAAGCAGCCCGGCCCCTAAGTTCCAGCCGGAGCTGCGGCGGCCGGCAGAGTCTGAGCGGCGCTGGGCGGCGAGTTTGTCAACAATTGCCTTGCCTTCGACTGCCTGACCCGTAGGCGCCGCCCCCGCCGCCTCTGCCCATTGGTTACGATGAGGAGCGACTGCGCGCGGGCCAATGGGGAGCACTAGCAGCCGGCGCCAGGGGCGCAGGGCTGGCGGTGCCCGCGCGGCGGCGGGAGCTGCGCGCGAGGGGCGGAGCGGGAGGAGGCGGAGGATGATCCCGGCGGCGGCCGGTGCAGCGCGGGCCAGAGGCGCGGCGCGCGAAACCTTGGGCTCCCCGGCGGAGCGTGGCGGAGGGCGGACAAGCAGGCGCGGGGCTCTGGAACCCAGAACCCGGCTTTGTTTCCCTTGCCTCCTCGGTGACGACGTGCAGGGGTCGTCCGATCGGCGCTACACGCCGCGCTCGGAAGGGAAAGGGCGGACGTGAGTCTCGGCGTGGTGGCCCGGGGAGGGAAAGAGTCAGCCTTGCGCCGGGTATTGCCAAGAGCGCGCAGCTAGGTGTGGAACTTTCAAAGGGATGTCTCTGAAGGCCCCCATTTGGAAGTGTGCACATTCCGGCAAGGTTGCACCCGAGAGAAGTGGTTTAGTGTTTGAGGTGGCGCGCAGGGCAGGCAGCAGGAGGGACCTTTCGGCCGAGGGCGCCCGACCCGGGCGGAGCTGCGCTCGGAGTTACAAACTCTATTGTGACGCACTTACTACGACTGACGGCCGCTGCCAAACCTTCTCCAGACTTGCTGCCCTCAGCATTTTCGGCAAACAATGGGGCCGGAGCAGGGAAGGCGGCCAGCCGCCTGCAATCTCTGCATCTGCGCCCGCTCCTGTGCTCCAGCGCCGCATCTGAGCCCGGAAAATGAGAGCCCGCTGGGATTTTCAGACTTGATTCAAGTTTGTCCTGAAGGAAAAGCACGAAATGTAGACTTCCCACGGGCTGCTTCTCCTAAAACTTCTGTGCTTTTGTATGTGCGTGACTGCACCGACTGACTCCACAAGCTATGGAGTTGATACTTTGTTTTGTTTGGTAGCCTGATTTAGTTTCACTCTGCCTCAAAATAAACACACCTTCATTATTTTGGGTGCACTTTTGATCTTACTTGGAAGATAGTCAGAAAAGTAAACAACAAAACTAAGAATCTGAGGTTGACTCTAGAATTCTTAACGAGTGGATGAAATGATTGTAAAACTTAAATTTGCTGAGGATAATCGTTTTGTTGTTTTTCCCCCTCCGGTTTCCTTGCAGAAAAAAAGACCAAATGGCCAAGCAACCTTCTGATGTAAGTTCTGAGTGTGACAGAGAAGGTGGACAATTGCAGCCTGCTGAGAGGCCTCCCCAGCTCAGGCCTGGGGCCCCTACCTCCCTACAGACAGAACCGCAAGGTAATCCCGACGGCGAAGGGGACCGCTGCCCCCACGGCAGCCCACAGGGCCCGCTGGCCCCACCGGCCAGCCCTGGCCCTTTTGCTACCAGATCCCCACTTTTCATCTTTGTGAGAAGATCTTCTCTGCTGTCCCGGTCCTCCAGTGGGTATTTCTCTTTTGACACAGACAGGAGCCCGGCACCCATGAGTTGTGACAAGTCAACACAAACCCCAAGTCCTCCTTGCCAGGCCTTCAACCATTATCTCAGTGCAATGGGTAAGCCATAGCTGGGTAAGAGGCAGTTCATATGTGCTTGTCTGAATATCAGTTTCAAGGCTGTGGGGAGCATAGCGGTCAAGTGACTCATTCTTTATTTTTATGGAAACAAGATGTATGGAGATCTCAACAATTTTTTTTTTAACTTGTAAAATTTGTGTCGTTGTGGATGTACAAACATCAACTTTGAGCTGCAAAGTTCGAATCTGTGGCCTTCTAGCCAAAGTTTATAACCATGGTACAGTTGGTTTTAACCACTAAGCTTAGATGTTAATGTCATTGTGTTGGAAAGGAACCCGGTCAGATATATAAAATAGTTTAATAACCACCAGGCACATAAAGGAAGTGATGGACAACTTGATCATTTCTGAAGACAGCCGCTGCAAAGATGAAGTGTGTATCAGCAGAACCAACATAGAACCCTGAAGATGAATTTATGCCCCAATTCTCCTTTAAACTCATTTTTGCTTCAAGGGATTGGATTTAGTATGGATGGATAAGACTAGATTGTGGATTTTTATTTCAGGGGCTAAAGTCAATTGTAGAATCTTCTAAAAAACTATAGTCTTAGTTTTGAGATTTTGTGCATAAGATTACATTTGATCAAACTCATCCATTTCCCCGATTTCTCCCCTTAACACCTCCCAGATCAGTTGGAGAATCCTAACCAAGAGTGGCAGAAAATATCCATGGTGATGCCTAGTACAATTGATGAGGAAACAGCTGGTGGGGACAGTGGCCTTTGAGGAGTGTTTACCCCATCAGCGTTGAAGTTGCCCCTGATTGTCCAGAGGGACACGAGTTCTTGGAGTACAGGTGTTTCTATATCACATCATAACCAGGAGAGCAGATTTTGATGTCAAAAACCCCAGTCTTTAAACATTAACAACTAGGTTAGATGCTGTAGCCACTGTTAAAAGGCAGATTGCAATATCTGTAGACTTGATTTGAATCTTAAGACTTCCTAGCTTGTGCCTTGGGCTATGCACATTCGTGGTACACCTCCAGGAAGGGATGGCTCTGCGTGTTGCTTCTCCACCAAAAGAAACACTTTTGATCCTTATCACCCACAATCATGTTTTGTATGTGTCTGGCCAGCCAGACTTGTCAATGATATTAGGAAATTGCTCATGGTGTCAGTTAGGAACATTTCCTATGTGAACCGTTCTGGGGACTGTCTAGCCCTCCTAAATGAAAGGAGCTGGAAGTCTTGTGTCTACTACTACTTCAGCTATTGCTTATGGACGAGCTTCTGAACAGGAACTTGCTACCGCTCTACCATGAAATACACGCAGAGTATGCATACATCTACAGCATGTCCTGAGTTAACAAAGCTCCCTGGTATAAGTGCTTTAAAACCTGTGCATTTTAAGAACCCTCTGGAAGCTATTAGTGTCTTAATACTGTGAGCCTAGGTAATGGTCTCTGCAGGTGGTGGGATAATCTGGGGAAATATTTTCTCCTTTCCTGTTAACTAGGAGTAGTGGATGAGTTAGGGCATTTTCTAATGTGAAGATAGTCAGCGTTGTTTTGTCTTGGGTCCTGTATGATTTAGGAAGCTAATTACAATGTAATTCACCGTGATTTGAGATGACTGATGCAGAGCTTTAAAGATCACAGTCTAAATTCTTAGGCCGAGTTAATGGTCATACCTGTGAAGTGTTAGCTACATTCCAGTAGATTGGGATGATGTTAGCTTAAAGGTTAATGTATGAGTTTAAACAGCAAGTGACTGGGGTCTGTGTAAAGTTAATGCGCCAAAGTAGGTCTTTAACAGTAAGTTCTTTAGAGATTTGTTTGGGGGAGGGTGTGTTGGGATGGGATGGGGCAGAAATTACTGATGGATAAGAGGTCTTAGCCAGATGTGAGGTTATTAAATTAAACACACTTGGAGTTTCTGTCCGCCACTGCTGCCTTTCTGACCCCCCTCAAAAATCTTACATCTGCCTGTAGACTACCTAGGCTCAGCTAAGAAGTCATCTCTTTATCTTTTGAACTTGTTTAATATTTTTTACTCAACCATTAAGATCTTCAATGCTGCTTTTGATAAGTTATTGCAAAATGCATTTTTCACAAAGGAGCCTTTATGATCTTATGAACCACTGGCTGCACAGAGGCCCAGCTTAGCCAAGGGCTCCTCTTCTCCGCTGGCAAGTTGTGGTAGGAGACAGAGTGTGTCTAAAAGCCATGTCCCCCTCTCCACTGATGTGTTGAGATTGAGCCTAAAGCTTTCTCCATTAAGGCAAATTCTCCTCCAGAGCTGAATCCCAGGTCCTTGTATCTTTACTGGGAAAGGAAGGGTCTCATTGGCGATACATGGCAAGCAGATACCGCATTAGAGATGTTGACAGAGTTTCCTCTCTATCCCGTTGGTCTGAAAACATCTTGCAAGAACATTTTGTTTACTGTTTGGAGGGCAGTGTAGTGAAACTGTCGTTTTACTCAACATAAGCCTCCATATACTCTGGGAGGGTTGACTCACCAAACTCTTTCTCGGTGAATGGCTGACTATCTTAATTAAAAACCTTCCCCACACCCACTGGCTGCCTTTTCTAGTGTTTTTATGCTACATATGTTTTTCAAACCAATTGATCATTGCACACATTCTCAATCCGAAGCGTAGTCAGTGTGAACTTGGAAAGGCAGAGCTGATGCATATTGATTGTCAATCAGAGCTCTGAGGTGTTTGTGTCTTCAACTTTTGGACTGGCATAGCAGAATTTCCTCATCTTTACAGTCCTCAGTGTCCATGCAGTTGGCCTCTGTTTTAGATTGAGAGCTTCCTGTGGAAGGCAGGACGTCCTACAGATGCCAGCGTGTGGCTGACAGAAGATATTAGAACCTGTAGAGCTCTGTCTGTGAGTCTGTCCATGCAGTGGTGTTTTGTTCTTACAGTGTTAGGACTGGAACTCAGATCCCACATAAAGCATATATCTAATCCCACCATATCTGTGGTGGCACGGGAGGTGTCCTCTGACCTCCGACCTCTGAGTATGTGCCCCGTTACAGACACAGGAACATGCATACATATTTACATAAGTAAATGAAGTAATCTCTTGGGCCATCTCCATAGACACTTGGGTCATCTGCACATAGGGGGCGGCTCATTTCTTTTTCTTGCCTTAATACACTGACTAGAGCGTGGTAATCTTGTTGGATAGAAGTGATAAAGGTAGTCTCAAGGATCGTCAGCTTTCTGTCTAAAGAGTAAAATCATTAACTAGATTAGCTGTAGGTATTTGGGGATACTTGTTAATAAAGATTAGGACATTTTAACCAAACTCCTAAGTTCTGAGAATTTTCAGAGTTAGGTTCTAATGAAGTGTTTGTACCATGATTCTGTCAGCCTGTTGGCATGGTGTAGTTCAGTGTTTGAACATTATTAAATGTTCCTATATGCCCGGGATAAAGTCTACTTGGGCAAAACATAATTTGTGTACAGTGCTGGATTGAATTGAGTGTTTTGTTATTTTACACTTGAAAGGTGTTTGTTAATGCTATATCAAGGCTTGAATGAATTGAGAAATATTCCCCCTCTTGTATTTCCAGAAGAAACTATGAAAAAAGCAGTATTAAGTTTTGAGGTTTGTTTGTTTGTTTGTTTGTTTTCTGAGACAGCCTCATGTAGCCCAGGGTAACTTTGAACTTACTGTGTAGCCAAAGATGTGCTTGGTGCCTGATCTTCTGATCCTCCCAACTCCACCTCCCTTGTTTGCCATTTTGCTATTGTCTACATGGAATAACATTAGGAAGAGATTTAGCAGCTGAGAATGGTGGCACACACCTATAATCCCAGGAGGAAGAGGCAGGTGAATCTCTGAGTTTGAGGCCATTCTGGTCTACAGAGAGAGTTCATGGTCAGCCAGGACTGTATACACAGAAACCCTGTCTCAAAAAAAAAAAAACTTAGAAAGAAGAAAAAGAAAAGAAAAAAAGA
Organism: Rhynchomys soricoides; assembly: GCA_019843965.1. NCBI lineage: Eukaryota > Metazoa > Chordata > Mammalia > Rodentia > Muridae > Rhynchomys > Rhynchomys soricoides. Next base: position 4,113,287 of record JADRCH010000045.1, read on the forward strand.
AAGATTAGAGATTTAGCCCCAATCCTCTTTTTAACAACCACACTGTCTGTCATTCTTCTCGCTTGCCTTGTGTGACAGTGGCATAGCCTCAGGCTGATCTCTGTTGCTTCCTGTATGTGTGGAAAACCAGGTCTAATTTCAAAATAGATAATGCCCCTTGGGGCATTTTTTAAAGAAAATCCCAAGTCTTAAGAGTTGCGTGTATGATTGAATTCTAAGATAAAAGAGATGGACTGGAGAGGCACTGGTTTTAGTTTGTGTGCAGGGTGCTGGTGGAGGCAGATTGCAGGGTATCCATCTACTTACAGCTGGTGCTGTGTACACACACACACACACACACACAGAGAGAGAGAGAGAGAGAGAGAGAGAGAGAGAGAGAGAGGGAGAGAGAGAATAAATCTAAAATCACAATGGCAGCATGAGGAACATGCCCTGGCATGTTCTTTTAGAAGAAGACAGAGTTGTTAATAGCAAGTTTGGTTTAGAAGAAGTTCCTAGGCCTAAAAGGAAGAAGAGCCTGTGCCTAACTACAGTACAGATGCAGATGTGTGACTTTCTACTACTGAAAGAAATAAAAGCATAACCTGGACAAACATAGTAGTGTCTATGCACATCTGTCTCTGTAACCTTTGTTTCGGGCATTTGCAACAGCCTGGCACCGGGTATGCATGTCTCCCTTGTGTGATGTAGCACCAACTGGTGCTGGTGAAACCACACCTCGATGCAGCCTGTATTAGAGATCTTCCAGGGACACTGTCCCTTTATTGACTCCTTTGAGGGCTGCCTGTATCTACTGTCCGAATGAAACATCTCCATCCCATGGAAACCTGTCAGCTACCTGCCTTGGTCACCTCTCTCTGCAGCCTTGTACAGCCACTGAGAGCAAGTCTGGACGGGCTCTTGGCTGCTCCTCTGGTGACCCAAGGACCACGGTGTGTCTGGCAAGTCTGTTTGAGCTCCACTTTCCTCGTCCATCCAGTGAGGATTTGCATTCTCTGTGTGCTGTGGGAGTTTGAGACTAACCCAGCAGACAGGAATCACCTAGTAGAAACTCAACACTTCTTGCTGATCATAGGCTTGGCTGATATGCAGTGTTCTCTACTGACATCTGTGGAAAAGACCAGAAACCCACTCACAGGGAAGTGTGTGGTAGTGAGAATGTCACTGTGTATAATTCAGAAGCCTTCTGGTTCCAGAGTAAACAGCAAAAGGGAAAATATTTTCTAGAAACTCGCTTGAGTAGGGTGGGAAGTTTGAACCTGCTGCAGGCCTCCTGGTGGACCTGAGCATCACCGTGAGAAGAACCTTGGCTTTTTTTGGCAAATCTTTGGACCATGGAGGGACATCTGGAAACCCTACCCACACCAGCTCTGCCTGCCTTGGGGCTGAGCCTAGGCCACCTGCTGGAGACGGACCATTTGTGGCAGAAATTTGACTAGAGTTCAGAAATGTGTATTTTGAAAAGAGCAGTCTCAAGGCAGAGGCGGAGAGTCACTTTCCCCTGCGGTTCAGTGTTCTGGAACAGCTTTTCAAAGCAAGGGGCACATCTTTACCACTGGAAGGCCCATTGTCTGGCCAGTCAAGACTTTAAAAAGTGTTTCCTTCCCCTGTAACTTGCGAGGTGATGAGCTATCCGTAGCTTAGCGTTGGTATAGGAAGTTTCAAGCCCTTCCATGTGAGGTTTTCCTGTGCTGAGGGAGCCCACCCAGCATTCACAGCATAAAAAAAGCATCTACTTAATGGCAAGCCAAACCTAGGTCTGTAAGAGGCCCAGCCTCTTTGGTCTCTTAGTGTTACTTAGGATGAGTCTTCAAGTTCCTGGTGACTTGTGGGAATCCCTGACTTCACTTTGCTTTCTCTAACCCTGACTTTTCCCCGAATCAGAGCTCCATGTTTCTTTGGAGAGCTGTGGCCTGTCCCTATAATGTTGATGACAAAGGGATGCTGGCTCCTCCTGTTGTTGCCTTAGTCCATTGCCAATGGGACAAGAGAGGGTAGCACTGGTGACTCATCTCCCCTTAAACCAGGAAGAGGAAGCCAGAAGAGAGCATTAGGTCCCCAGAAATGGCAGATACAGACAGCTTTGAGCTGGGTGCTGGGAACTCAACCTGGGCCCTCTGTAAATAAGAGCAGCAACCATTGAACCATCTTAAAAAGGAGAAGGATCATATATAACAGAATACAGACTGTGTTCACTTTTCTATAGCGTAACTGCTACATAACATGCAAGGGAGTTTCTTGGGGCTCAGTGGGATAACACTTGTCAGCATGTCCAAGGTCCTGGATTTGATTCCCCAGTCCCACAAACAGTGGGGTTTGTTTCTTGTTGATTTCTTTTGGATCCTTGAGAAATTCCTTAGCATAAAATAATGGAGAGAGGTTAGGAGGAATATGATTTTAGGATATATGAGAATTCAAACTGTGGATTTACTTAAACTAGTGTGTAGGTTCTGAACCAGTCGAAGCAGCTCAGTGACTTAAGGAAAAGATTGACTATTGGGGATGTGTCCCGTGGCAACCAGCTCACGCTTAAACCTGAGTTTTAGCTCTGTGGGGTCTCAGCTGAAAGCCTGGCCCAGACAATGTAAGTGCTAAGGGTTAACTTTGTGTCCACCCTCTCTTCTTGTGCTGATCCAGTGATGAAGTCTAGTGGTGGAAAGTTTTAGCCCGTGACCCCCGTGGAGTCTTGGTCCTTCCACTGTGATAGTCCCATTAACATGAAAGGTAACTGGAGCCCGTACCTGACTTAGGAGGGTGCAGAGGCCACTCTAGTGGTTGGAACACAGGAGGACAACTCTCCAGTGTCCCATTACACCAGGGATTTTTTCAGAATGTCCTCGAGCTATCTTGCTTGGGTCAGGAGTCTTGTGCAACAGAGCTGCCAGCAGCTGTGTCTGCCCTGCCTTTGTGGGCGAGCGGAGAGGCATGTCAGGAGCTTGCGCAGATGAGTGGACTGTCACCATAAACTCACAGTGATGACAGCCATATTCCATGTCTTCCTGCACCTGCAGTCACCATAGCCAGCGTTTGTAATCAGAACGAACCTATTAGGCATGGCTATAAATTTCACTCTTAACTTTGATCTTTATTTCAGTCTGGTGTTTTCTTGACTGAGAAATCACCTGTATAGAGGCGGGGCATCGAGCATAGTTATGTTACATTTGTACAGTTTGGACTGTTTCTCTGCAGCCACTCTCAGACTAGTGTCGCGAAGTTGGCCCGTCAGGTCAGCGGTGAAGGAACTTGGCTCTCACCTCCTTTCTGACTAATTTTATACTCCCTCAGTCACCACATGAATTGGCAAGCTTTCTTTGACAGCAGCGTTTAGTTCTTCCTACGTTGTTGTTGTTTGTTACAGGACTGGCTGACATTGACCTGTGTTGTGTCTCTTCATGGAGAGATGTCACCTTCAGCCTGGATGTGTCTAATATGCTTTGGGGGTTGTCTGGGGAAGAGTCTCAAAGCCCAGCTGAGGCAGACATTTAAACCATTAACTGTCCAAGCACAGTGATTGTCTTTGCAATTATGCAAAGCAGTGTCTGGAATTGAGGTAGAAGGGCTTATTTTTTTCCTACAAGATGGGGATAAAAGAAGCAGCTGCCTTTGTGTGTGTAAGTGGGAAGTTTTCGTTGTCTCTGGCCTCACAGCGAGTTGCCCTCGACATGTGTGTTGAATTACTGCTTCAGTTTGTATATGGCTATTATAAATGCTAAGTTTGTAACTAAGGCTTTCATTAGAAAAACAAAAACAAAAAAGGAAAAAAGCTAAGGGTGACTTGCAGATGCTGGTTTATCCTTGTTGTTAGCTGGTGTCTTGGTCTCTGTTGTCACCGGAATAAAAACATGATTGAAACCTTACGTGAATTTAGGAGGAAACCATCGTTGCTTGTTTTCTGCCACTGGTTTTAAGTTACATACAGGAAGCCATAGTTAACTCTGAAAACCCAGGAGTCTTTATTTTATAGTGTGAATTCTTAGCTCCCCTCACCCTCGGCCCAATATGATTTTTGTCTAGAAGCTATTTATAGTTACCGAAAGGCAGTAACTTCAGGTTTTTACATTATTTGTTTCTGGAGTCTTTAAGTGTGTTGATGTGTATGAGTTGGATGTCTGTCTTCAGGTTAGACTTTTTATACGTAGCTCCGGTTGGCCTCAAACACCCTGTAGCCCAGGCTTTCCTAGTGTTTGGGTTTGGTTGTCTGTGTGAGCTACCAGCTAGGATGTCAACCCAAGGCCTCAGTCATGCCACGTGGGTAGGATCCTACCATTGAGCTATGTCTTCAGCCCAGGCCATTCATGTGGTATAGGAGGTGGAGCGAAGGGTTCTGTGCTCACTGGATTAGGAGTTTTTCCTGTGCTACTACATCTCCAGTCTTTGTGTTTAAGATCCCTCCGTGGTTCTTTTGATTAATGACATGTGCTGTCTGGCTAGGACGGGATATTGGTTTTAGGTTTTTGTACTAAATCAAATACAGAGTTGGTCTTCATTCACCCTATTGTATTGAGTTTTGACGTTATTTTTGCTCATTCAAATACAATGTACAGGCAGATAGATCCCTGTAACCTTCTGAATATAAACAATAGCTGTGGGCAGAGATAGTTGTTCAAAGACTTAGTGGCACAGGACTGAAGAGATTGAGACACAAGAGTGTCCAGTGTCCTGCCAGGACCGTCGAGTGTGAAATGCTGCCACATGCTGTTCAGAGCAGGGATATCAGGAGCACAGCATGAGAGGAGGCGCCATCTGATATGGTGGTTCGAACCTCCCAGGGTGTGTTGATGAGACGAACTGGCTTAGGATTAGGCTTTGGAGGTGTGACAGCTTTGTTTATTAAAGGAGACATAATATGCTGGAGAGATGAGTCCAGTGGTTAAGGGCACTGGCTGCTCTTGCAGAGGACCTGGAGTTCAGTTCCCAGTACCCATTCGGTCAGTGGCTCACCACCACCTAGCTGCAGTTCCAGAAGGTTCGATGCCTATTTTTCTCTACCACCTGTATATGGTGCACAGACAAATAGACGTCCCTTACATATACACCTGTATATGTAAAATAAAAATAAATAAAATCCAACATAATAAAAATAAAAAGAGGTGGTGGTTGAGAGGGATTATTATGGGCTGTCTTACAGCCCTAGAGGCAGAATCATGATTGAGGTAGAAAATTAGAAGGGAGGATTTCAGTTCCCCAAAGAGAGCTCTGTGGTGCTTAGTGTTCCTGCTGGGCCTTGGGAACAGGACATCTGACCCTGGAAGTAATTGAAAAAGCCAAGAAACCAGGCAGCCTGTCACCAACAGGCTCCCAGCCCTGCCTCCCTCCCACCCATGCTTCTCCTGGGACTGAGATGTCCCTGGACATAGACCCTGCAGCTCAGGCTCCGGACATAACCTCCTGTGTCTGGTAAACCTGTTAGTGTGTGTTTGGGGGACAGCTCAGATGGAAGCGATAAGGAGACCTTCTTATGTGGGATGGAATGAATGAAAAGGCCCTGGATCTTAGTTGCCACTAGGTTTGGACTTTATTGCATGCAGCAGACCTTGTTGAGGGGGGAAAGGCCTCGTGAATGCTGGTTTCCACCTCTGTCCAGCTGACCAGCTTCAGCCTCCAGGACTAGGACTTTGCAAACCGTCCGGCTGGAAATGGATGAAAGCAGCCCGTTACGACCTATTTGCTCAGAGCTACATGACGGCAGCGGGGAGGACTCGCCGGAAGAGCGAGAGGGAAAGCTTTGGCTTTGGGTCGTGTACTTCATTATTGAGCATTTTATGCTAGCAGCTGTTTTTAAGGCGCCGGTTTGAATTCATGTGACAACTCAGGCTTGACACAAATGTGCACCAGAGAAAAACAGATTGAGGGAAACTTGAGCTCTTAGGCTGCATGCTGTTGCTTTTTTTTTTCTTCAACTCTCTCCTTTTTTATTTGTATGTTATTTGTATGTGTACCTGTTTGTTTGTGGGGGTGGGGGTGCGCGCGCACTTGTGAGCATGTGTACAGTGGTATACAGATGTGCAGAGACCAGAGATGTTGAGTGTTTTCCTCAGTTCGTCTGAATGTTAGACCTTCAATCTGGGATCTCTCTCTAACCTGAAGGTCACAGATTCCACTAGGCTGGTTAGCCAGTGAGTCCCGGGATCCTCCTGTCCGCACCTCCCCAGTGCTGGGTGCGGAGAGATCCAGCCTCACCTGCCCAGCTACCACATAACTGACCATGGCCTCTTCCTGTAGACGCCTGCATATTTATTTCTTATAGCTTTCATTTTCATCAAGTGGCTCAGTGGGACTGGTAGATTTGTCTATCAAGAAATAAAATGATGTGGGTAAAAAAGTCGACCTAGAAGGAGCTTGGGGGAAGGGGGAGAGAAGAAGGAGACTTGACTGGTTTCTGGGTGGGATTTCTCAGTACACTTTTCAGAAGGAGCTTCTGGTGACATTGTGCGTCCTCTCACTGTGGTGGCAACAGCACTCTCTTTGCCTTTGGCTGACTGGGAAGAGACAGGACAGCGTGGCCCCTTGAAGGTGTCTTTAAAAGCTGCCTGAGCATACTAGCTGGTCGCTTCATTTTTTCTGTGGGTATGTCTAAATAGAGATTATTTCTGGAGATATTTAAGTAAACAGATTATGGTATTAAGTCAACATCCTAGAATTTTTTATTTGCCCCACTGAACTCTGAGCATCAAAATGGCCACTTGTAGACAGTTCCCCAACCACCCCACCATACTTGACGTATTTCTTAGGGCTTTATTTTGTCACTGGTTTGAGTTCACAAGGAAGTGGTTCCTTGTAGGGACCTTTGTAAGTATGAGTGGCCCCCTCAGAGCTTCCTCGGGGACAGAGAAGGACAGCCCCAAGATGGCTATCGAGAGATGTTTTCTTTCTTCCTACTGTCCATGGGCCGAACTGTCTGCTGTTCTGTTGTGTGTTTGAAACAATCAACAGTTTCTTCAAAGTCACACATTCCATGTCTACTTGGACATCAGGAGATCCTTTCACTGTTCTGAGCTGAATATTGATTTGGTTTAATTCATGCTGGTTACTTTCACATTTAATCTTTGGGGTTTACTGACCCTCTAGAGACAGCTGAAATTACCCTGCAGATTTTGAGTTGGCTCCTGCTATTGCTGCACTGTAATGCCAATGGGAGCAGGAGCTGCCCCCTATTTATGAAGACTTGAGCTAGCCAGCTCCCAGGCTGAGACTGCAAGTGTGCTAGAATGTGTGCTTGTGTTGTTTCACTGTGCTGTGGCAGGCAAGGACAAGTGGCAGAATGGTCGTGAATGTCACAATGTGACCATGGTGCTTTGAACCCATTGCTGCTCACTGCAACAAAGTCTCAGCTTGATCTCACTAACAACTGATATTAACAGGTACTGAGTTTTGAAGCTACCTTGTATTACCTCATGACTTTGAAAACTGTTAGCCAAGTAGGTGACCCACATCTTTCATTGCTAAAGCCCTTTGGCATCAGGAATGTCCATTCCCTTCCCCTCCTCCTGCACTGATAAATGAATTGGTATGACGGCATAGGAAATCATGTTACTGATATCAGTTTTGGATTTCAAAAGGTTATTTTTTGAAGTTTGGATAAAACTCAGTGGGCAGAGGATACTTGGCAAAGCTGCGTGTGTCTGACCCAGCACATTAGAAAGTTTGGTATTTGTTAACAGTGAGGAGGAAGAAACATGGGACTGGGAAGTCCCCTCTGGTGCAGTCTAGTGGCCTGCAGGGTTGGAACCTGCAGCTCCACAGCTTCGCAGTATGTCTGTGGTCTCAAGCACTCTGCTTCGTCTGCTTGGAGTATGGGTGTGTGTGTGTGTGTGTGTGTGTGTGTGTGTGTACACTCATGTCAGGTTCACAGAATAAAATGTTTCTTAAATACTGAAACTATGTTCTGAGAGTAAAAACTCAACTTTAAGAGTTTCCCCTTTGAAGAATTTTTGTGTGTGTGCAAAATTTCCTTGTTGGTTTAAAAGTGTGGCCCTCCTCAGAAAAGCTTTAGTAAACAGCTTTCTTGTGAACATGTACCAACACTTAGTATTCTCTGGCTCAACACTAGTAACAGAATAAAATATTGTGGTTGGTTCTTAACTCTCTTACAGACTGCATTACCTTTTTGACAGGCTGACTGTGGGAATAAGTGGGTGCATGCAGAGTGGAGTGACAGGAGTTGGGAAGGTGTGGTGGCATGGTTTCAGAGCATTGCCCAGCCCACAGGCACCAGGTACACCTTCAGAAGATCGACAACTGGGATGTCTATATACTGTGGTCGTCTGTGCTTAGGGCGGCTATGAATGGAAACAAAGCCACATCGTGTTGGGAACGAAACTCTCACTTCTAGCTCACTCCATGCTATAGAGTGGACAAGCTGGACCCCATTCTTTGCTCTGCCTGTTCTCACATGGCACAGGACCAATTGTGGCACTCACTAGCATTAGTCTGTCTGGGGAACTCAGTGGAAAGCTTCCCTACACCCCATCCCTGCACCTCAAAAGAGTTTATCACCTGAGAAATAATGTTTGAAGATTTTGTCATATCAACTAGTATGCCTTAAATATAGAGGAAGAACATGCCTTTGAAAATACTCTAAATAGAATTTTTATTGTGTAAACTTAGTATATTGTGGCTGAAGGGATGGTTCAGTGGTTAAGAGCACTTGCTGCAAAATCATGAAGACCGGAGTTTGGATCCCAGCACCCAAGTACCAATCCAGACATCTGTCCACATACCTGTGGAGTGGAGTGGAGGCAGAGTCAGGACTGATGAGATTTGCTGACCATTTGTTCCAGCAAAATGGAGGAAAATGTGAGTCCTGGGATCAGAGAGAGACCCTACCTCAAAAAGTAGTAGGCAGAGAGGGATGGAGAGTGACACTCTGCTCACTCTTCTGGACTCTACACACAGTAAGAGAAACACGTGTACTCGTGCACATAGACAAACATATGCTGACCTTTTTACAAAGAATACAACTAATCATAGAGTATAGCTTGGTGCATACCTACTGTGTGCCTTGTGGAGTACAGAGGAATAACATTTGGACCTCAAGAAAACAAGCAAGAGGGCCAAAGAGAGAACTCAGCGGTTAAGAGCACCAGGTGTTCTTGCCGAAGACCTAGGTTTGATTCCTAGCATCCACATGGCATGCACATAAATCCATGCAGGCAATGTGTGTGTGTGTTAAAATGATTTTAAAACACAACTATCCTGGAGGCTCCGTGTTAGAACACTTGCCCATCATACTAGAGGCCTTGGGATCTTTAGCATCGTAGACAGGGAGAAATAAATATTCTTGACCCTTAAAAAATAAAACACCAGCCAGGTATGATGGTTCATGCCTTTAATCCCAGCACCCAGGAAGTGAGGGCAGGTAGATCTGAGTTTGAGGCCATCTTTGGTCTATATAGCTGGTTTCAGCTCAGCCAGGGATTGGGCAGAATGTTAAAAGTATCTAAAACATACCAGCCTCCTCTGCAAGTGGTGTTTATACTGCACAATACTGTTTTGTAACAGCTTTTTAAAATTACACCTAAGTACAGCTGATAACCTCTTGGTAACCCAGAGCTATTGCCAGCCAATTACAGTTTAGGCTAAGCCTGATCTAACCATTATCTTGGGTTAATACACTGCCCTGACACCACCAACACAGATCAGAGCCCCAGGCTTAGCCACTGTTTCTGGCCCTTTGTCCGGTGTTTTTTCAGGATCTGTTTTGTGGACCTTAGCGTCTCCATCCCTCCCACCCTAAGCCTCCTTGCTGGGCCGTGGGGATCTGTTTATATCTGCGCACCTACTAACAGCCATTGAACTGTTTTTTATGGGAGAAACAAGCTGTCTACTTATCTCCCCAAACAACAGGGCATTTATCTCTAAACAAGTTGAATTTGGCCACCAGAGATCCCTAGCTGCTGGTAGTGTCTGTGTGCTTGCTAGGTGCTAGTTTTGATAAGTCGAGGTGTGACCCAGGATGGCTCCTTCAGTGGTGTTTGGAGTTCCCAGCCAAGCAAGAGCCTTGTGAGGTGTACACGTGAGGAAAGGGTTAGCCGGAATGCAGAAGGCCTCTTCTACAGTGTGGAGGCATTAATCAGAGTAGGCCTTGGTTTTTGTTACAATGGAAGAAGATCGTGATGCATTCTCTCTGTATGTAAAGAACAATGAAGCTCCAGACATGAGGTGCCTAAGAAAGACTAAGCTGCTACAAAAGAGGGTCCAGTCAATAAGAAGAGGTGGAACCATCCCTAAATGTCCCTTGCCAGCAAGAAATTGGGTAATTCGAAGAAGACAAGCTTCCTAAGAGCTCAGAATGGGTTGCTGAGAGCAAAAGCAACCCTCCTGAAGGTTTTCTTTTTTAAATAGACCACGAAAGCGTGAACCATGTGTTAAGTGTCTGAGTCCACACAGAGCCAGGGACACACACCTGTAATCCCAGCACTTGGAAAGTGGACGCAAAAGATCAGGGGTTCAGTATCAGCCTGGGCTAGATAGCAAGTAGGAGGCCAGCCTAGGCTACATTAGGCCTTGTCTCAAAGAAGGTGGAGGTGGGGGGAGGGAGAAATTCATAGCCTGTATTTGTCCTCAAGAAGTTCAGCTCCATGGACCTCTCATCTTGGCCTCCTAGGACATGGCTCATGGCCAGTTGTTGAGTACATCACTGAATCTTGCCACACAGTAAACACTGGGTAAGTTGGTCAGCGACTGGGGTCACGCCACCAACTTTGATCTATTTTTACCCATTGACTTTTAGTACTTGGCTTTTCTTTGCTTCCAACCCCAGAAGTGAAGCTAGATAATTCTCTTCAGTGTGTATGGGGAGAAAGAGTGAACTATGAAGGTGTGAGAGAGAGGTAGGTTACAGGACCTGTCATTGTGGCGTGGTGCATCCCTGTGAGGACACAACAGAAGGAACCCCTAAGAGAGTGTTTGACGATTCATACTGTACAACCAATAGTCATGACCCCGCTGGTACATGCTTGTCATCCCAGCACTTAGGAAGGCAAGCCAGGAGGGTTGAGAGAGGCCTGGGCTACACAGTGAGATGGTGGTTTGCCACTTGTGACACCAACGCCTTACAAAGCTGACAACCCGGAAAGAGACATGGAACTGATGGCTTGCTTCACCTGGCATAGTGTCAACCTTTGTTTTTGTTTTTTGTTGTTTTTTTTTTAATAGTTTTTTTTGCCAATTATTTAAACTGTAGTTTTAATAGACAGTAATAGTGATAATATGAGAAATGTTTGTGTTTTAAAAAAATATGGCCAGTGTAATTTTTTGTAACTGGATGTGACTTCCTGGTCTGACTTAGCCTAAAAATTTAATTCCTCCACAAGACTTCCTGTTTTCCACCTCCCCTCTGATACTCAGAGAGTAGGTAGCTTAATGGAGCACAAATCTCCCCCTCACTGAGGTATTATGGGATATCTGCTTGTCTTTTAAGCTCTTGATGTTGCGCTCCTCTCTCTCTCTCTCTCTCTCTCTCTCTCTCTCTCTCTCTCTCAATGCAACCCAGCATTATCCTCCTGCCTCAGGTTCTGGAGTGCTGGGATTGCACTCTGAACTTATCCTTAACTCTGCTGAACCATTGGTGACCCTTGGTCAGGGAAGATGTGACCAGAGTCGAGAGTTTTGAAAAGAATTAGCTGAATCTTGATGTGTCCACTTGTGTATACTTTTGTAGAGTTGTGAATCTGCAGTTTATGGATCTTTTACAAATTAAAAAACCAGCAAGATTTAATATTTTTATGAACAGTAGATTTTCCTACTTTGTTGAGTGGGGCATTTGGTCGTGAGTCCCATGTGCTTTCACAATGAGAGGTAAATGGTAGCCCAGGGTGTGTTACTAACTCAGCAATGTGCTCTTGCAGTATTTCATTAACGTCCTAGTGTTATGGTTTAGTGCGGGGGCGGGAGGGAACAGGATCTCACTCTATAGCCCAGATTGACCTGGAACTCACAGATGTGTATGTGTAGATCAGGCTGGCCTCATACTCACAGATACACCTGCCTCTGCCTCTGCATCTGCCTCTTATAACCTGCCCCAATCCCATCTTTTCCTCTCCTCTCAAAAATACCTTTACTCCCAAACCCAGAACATTTCCTCCCCATGTGTGGTGTTTGCACATTCGAGTCCCCCTTTGTTGACTGAGTTAATATTCAGTCAGAACATGCAGTTATGCTCCCGTTTGGATGACCTATTGACACCACTGAACCTGTAGACATCCACCTTCCAGGCATCTCAGATTTCTCCTTACTCGGCTTTGGAAGAGACAAACATTTCATCAGGTTTGAATTTTTCCTAGGAATTTATACCTTGTTCTAAGGCCAAAAGTGGATATTTCACTGAGAAATTGAAATTTTATGTTCTCCGATGTTTCTCGTGTATTATTTTTTTCTAGTGTAGTTCTAGTGATGGACCTTAGGACCTCATGCAAACTGTCTTCACACACACACTATAATAACTTTATAAAGAAGTTATATAATAACTAAATAAAGAAATCAGTGAGAGTCGGTTCTTTGCTTTCGTCTTGTGGGTCCTGCGGATCAGACTCAAGACGGTCAGGCTTGGCAGCAAACGTCTTACCTACTAAGCCTTTGCCCCAGTCCAGGCCTACTGTGTTTCTTTGGTGATCTTCATTGAACTGTTAGTATTCCTTTTGAAATAGGAGTATGTATGGCTGGGCCAGGGTGTTTTTTCATTCAAGTCTGAGTCTCCAATTCTTGACGTCACTCTGTAATCACTGGTTCTCTTTTGTTTTGCTCATCAACTTGACATAAGCTAGAGTCTTCAGGCAAGAGGGGATCTTAATTGAGGGATCACCTCCATCAGGTTGCCTGTAGGTAGATCTGTGGGGTATTTTCTTGATAAATGACTGCTATGGAAAGGCTAAGTCCACTGCAGGCAGAGGCCACCCTGGGGCAGGAGGTCCTGGCTTGTATAGGAAAGCAAACTGAGCAGCTCTGGTAAGCAAGCCCGTCAGCAGTGCCCCTGCTCACTGCTTCTTGCATCTCCTTGCTCCTGCATCTCTTGCATTTCCTCCCTGACTTCTCATGGATGATGGACTGTGATCAACCATGTGAGCCAAATAATCCCCTTCTCCCTAACTTGGTTTCAGTTGGTGCTTTATCGCAGCAACAGGACATAGCTAACTAGGACATTGCCTAAAATTTCACAGTTCTCAACACAGGAGTAAGAGTCCAGAAGACAAGAGTGTGTGAGGCTGGTGTTACTGGATGTGTGTGACGTTCTAAGTGCTGTGGACCTCTGTGTGATTTCCGGTTTCTTTGTTCCCACACAGCTTCCATAAGGCAGTCTCAGGAGGAACCTGAAGATATGCGCCCAGAGATCCGGATTGCACAGGAGCTGCGGCGGATCGGAGACGAGTTCAACGAAACTTACACAAGGAGGGTAAGAACCTCTTCCCATCCCCATAGAAAATGAGACTGAGGAGATATGGCCTACTTCTGGACCTCATCTTATTTCTCTCCTAACTTCTGCTCCTGATGCATCTAAAGGTTTGGCTTTAATTGAGATACAGTGTGAAATTGCAAGAGGTATTTTATGTGCAAAGGACCTCAACATATTAGTGCTTAAAATTCTTCTAAAAGATTATTTATACACATGAATAGTTCCATTGTAAATATGGGCCCATGTCTTCAGTTCATGCATCTCTCCATGTAGGCATAGCCATTAGATTCTGTAGTCGCTCAGCCAGGGCTCGAAGCAAGGGAGCCTCATCCTCAACTCTGCTGCCGGCTTTTCCCATTTGGTTATTGAACTGTGACCAGTCATCAATAGCCTATGATGGGACCTAGTGAAAGATAAGGATAGTTAGCTGTACTGTAGATATCTCAGGTGTGTTCTTGATTTAAATAATAGTGACGACAACAACGGGGTTCAGCATCTTCAGAAGCACTGTGTTTAAATACAATTTTGATGCCTTCCTGATGGAATGATGACATTTGTCTGTCTGAGGCCCTGTTTTCTGTGGAATACACTTTTGGGGGCATAGGCTTTGACTCTGAGGTGCAGGACTGCTGTGAGTGGGTGACCACTTAACAGAGAGTCTGGAGGTAACTTTGGCTCCTTTTTCAAATGCATTCAAATGTAACCTCTCCTCTGAAGGGATGCCAGTCAAGGGACCCTGAGATGTTTCTGTCTTTACATAGACATCTCCTATGTAGCTACCAGTCCAAAGTAAGTGGGTGTTTCCCTATGAGCTGCTTGAGGAATCTTGTTCCTTTTAAGTAGCAAATCTATCAGGGAATCCTGGATCTCGAGAATAGTCTCAGTTCCTCTTCCTGCTTTTCTGTGGGGCATGTTGGGGAAATATATGTGTGTGCTATAGTCACCTTCTGTCATAAATGGGAATTGTGTTGATGACTAGACTGAGAAATTTTTCGTGAAACTCCTGTGTAGCTGGCGCAGGCTTGGCATCCTCCTCCAGTGGGAATCACTTCATAGAATATAAATTCCTTCTTAGCCTAGGTCCAAAATAGCAGTCTTTTTGGAAGATTGGTTGATTTTATAATTCACCACTAAAGTTACATCCACTAATCCATCTGCCTTGTTTTCTTTAAAGAGATTTTAGTGTTTGTGTTGGTGACTGGGCTGGTTGACTGTATTTAGGCCATGGAATGTTTGGGAGCCTGGTCTTTCTGTTGAGGGCAGGGGTTAGGGACATGAGCCTGTTAAAGAAAGTAAGGGGCTACATTTCCTTTTGGGCTGGAGTTGAGGCCAGAGTCCCAGAGGATATGCCATTTTTGATGAACGTGGAGACATGTAAGTGTAGGTATGAACTGGCTGTGATGTTGTGTCTGTCTTAGAATACTGCAAATGCCCTCAGGGTTGGACTTGGTGGGTGGGAATGCCTCAGGAGGGACGCAGCTGCAGGCAGGTCTTCGTACTGCTGGGACTTGTACACTGAGATGAGCTGGCGCAACACCCCACTGGGGTTGTATCAAAGCCTTTGTCTGCAGAACCAGGCATGTTGATGGACATTTTGTACACGTTTCATTTAAACCATCAGGTAAGGATCGAGGACTAGGAAGCCTTCCCTGGTGGGAATGATGGTTGACAAGCTCCCTGGGGACTGTGAGTGGTTAGTGATGACATGGTCAAGGTGAGGAGTGGCTAGGAAGAGGGTAGCCACATTCCATGGCTGGCCTCTCAGGAAGGGTATCTGGGTGATGAATGATTCAAGTTTTGTGCAGATGAAATATGGACTGTCCCAGATTCTTCACTAACTTGGCTTGCCTTTTAGAGGGTGAGACTGTGGCTATCTGTGGTCTGTCTCCTGCTTTCTTCCCAATGTTATTTTACAGTTTGCATATGCATTTTGTGATGGTTGCATCAGCTGTTTGTTTTTAAAACAAGAATTGACAGTATTATTTCCAATCCTTTTAATACAATAAATGTAAACATATTATTTAGCAAGATTTTATAGTTTATTTTGCATATCTTCTTTCTCTC
The DNA here is from genome assembly GCA_019843965.1 of Rhynchomys soricoides. Taxonomy (NCBI): domain Eukaryota; kingdom Metazoa; phylum Chordata; class Mammalia; order Rodentia; family Muridae; genus Rhynchomys; species Rhynchomys soricoides. The sequence continues at coordinate 4,128,741 of JADRCH010000045.1, forward strand.
TCTTTCTCTCTCTCTCTCTCTCTCTCTCTCTCTCTCTCTCTGTGTGTGTGTGTGTGTGTGTGTGTGTATTTGCAGGCTACTGTGCATGTTTAGAGGTCAAAGAATAACTTGTGGGAGCTCACTGCTTCAAACTAGCAGACCTGCAAACTTCTCAGCAATTCTCCATCGTTTGCCTCCCATCTCACCTGTCCTGGGATTACCAATGCTCTTATGTGGGTCTCAGGGGTCTAACTCAGACCATGAAGCTCCTGGTAGTAGGTGTCAGCAGCCAGTTCAAAATATCAGACTCTGAAACACAGAACACAGTGACCCCCTAAAGCCACAGCCACCAGTCTTGCTAGTTAGAAGAGCAGCCATTGTCTGTTGTCACACCAATAGTCCATTGTTGAAAACTGGGGACAGGAAGCCGGGCAGGAAGTGGAAGAATAATAACTTCAGATGACCCGCTGCTGAGCTGCTGCCCATCCTTCGCCTACTTGACAGGATTCACTGAAGCCTCTAAAAGATTTAATGTCTGCACCCGTGCAATTATTGTCTCTCCAGGGTTGTTAGCTTGTATTGCTGACCTCACAGAGCCTGACAGGATATCTTCCCAAGTTACCACTTAAGGGGTTTAGAGATACTATTTTGCAGTTGTATGCTTAAGAGCATTGATGGGAGCTGGGCAATGGTGGCGCATGCCTTTAATCTCAGCACTTGGGAGGCAGAGACAGGCGGATTTCTGAGTTCAAGGCCAGCCTGGTCTACAGAGTGAGTTCCAGGACAGCCAGAGCTATACAGAGAAACCCTGTCTTGAAAAACCAAAAAAAAAAAAAAAAGAACAGTGATGGGGCAGCATGAGATGGAGCTGTGGAGGCAGAGACAGGAGATCAGAAGTGAATGCCTAGGCCTGTATGCCACTGACTGCTGGACTCCAGGGGGCAGCTATCACTAGGAGCACGCATGCTCTATATCATGGGAATTTGGGGGCAGCTTTTCATTTCGAAAAATTTCAAGAAACATTCAGAGAACTTTGTTAACAGGTCCCTTGGCACCCCCAGTCTGTCTTGTCACCTGTGCTTTCTATGTGTGGGTTGTTTTCTCCATGTTTTTATTAATTCTTTGAGACTTCCATACAGTGTTTTGATCATATTCAACCCCCCCCCCACCCAATTTCATGTGTTCTTTATAACTGGTACAAGAATTCTCAAGGTGATCAGGAAACATGGGGGGAGGGGAGCAACCACAGGAACATTTGCTGTGAGATTGTGTCACTATATAGAACAGGGAAGCTGCATCCGAGGCGTCTCAGTGTGGTCGCCTAAGCAAGATCTGAACAAGGACAACCCTGCCGGACATGCAAGTATGCATGGAGGACTCTCAGTAGACCCCGCCCCTTATTAGTATGGCAGTGTATGCTTCCTGAGAGTATGAACCTCCTCTCATATGTACATGCTACCACATTCAACAGTCATCATCAGCGAATGCACAGTGTCCTCGTGCTGTCTTGGGTCCGCAGACCTAAACTTCTTCTCTGTCCTGAAATGTCCCTTTTACCTGAAAGTTGGGGGAGGGGAAAAGTGATTCAAGGCCCAGCCTAAACTCATACATTGAATTAAGGAGCACTTCGGCCCTGGTAACTCCTCTGTCTTTGGAGAGGTGACACTTGAGGATTCAGGTAGTCTAAAGACTTCCAATATTTCTTTCACCTGGTGCTTCCACAGCTTGAGAGTTAGGTTTTATGCTTCTGTAGGAATGCTGCAGAGGCAAGCTGTCCTTGGTTCTTCCCACCGAGAGGTGGCTGCTGCTGACAGTGTAGAGCCAAGGTGGTGTCTTCAGTGTAGAATTAGTACTTTTCCATGTAATGGACTGGAGCTTAAGACGGAGGAGATGAAGCTACACCAGGGAGGTGCTGAGCCTCCTGAAAAACGTTTCCTGGTTGTTAGACCCAGAGGCTGTAGCAACCATTCTAAACCTTGGTGTCTACTCTGCAGTGTGGTACCCATCTGGAAGACTTGGGAGGATGGCAGGGGCTTTGGGGGAAGCTGGACAGTTCCGGGAGGTCAGTGGGTCGAGAGAGAAGCTCAGAGGGACTGGTTGTCTGGAGGTCTTGGAGAGAGCAAGCCGTCTGCACTTAGCTGAGTGCTGAAGGGTCATTTGTATCTTGCAGCCTGTGTTTGCCTATGTATGAAGCCTATTCATCCTCATGGCAGGGATGCGTCAAAGTTTGACAACCCACTTCACACTCAACTCTAATAGCTGTCATCAGGGCCATCTGCATGGCTTAGCTGCTGCTCCTATTCCCATACCTGGGCCAGATGACATCAAGTGCGTATCACATAGTCCTCAGCACCTGTGGGCACTAATTCTGAAAGAAGTCCACTCGTGGGAATTTTGACCACGGGCTGGATTGATGGGCAAGGCCTGTCAACCCTTCAGGTAGCTAGCTGTTCAGGGTATGTCCTCAAAGTGGCCAGCCTAAAGCTAAGACAGGCCCCTGCAGATGGACAATGAGTGAATGGAAACTCTTCCTTTGTCTGATCACAAAACACCTTTGGTTTATACTGCTTACTTCCCCTCGGTCAAGGACATGTGCAGGCATGAATTGATTAGAGTGTACATAGATAGCAGGAGAGCCCTGCATCAGATAAAGTGGAGCCGAAACAGGGGTCCACACAGATCAGCTTTGATAAAAATGAGTCTCACTAAAGCACTATGCACAGGAGCATTTGTGTATCTTAAATATGAAGCCTGCATGTCTCTCCTTCCTGAGGAAGGGAGCCCACTGTGCTATCTGACTTCGCCCTTTTAGAAATGAAGGCAGTTCCTATAAATCACCAACAAGGGAGAGGCCTAAATTATAGCTTGCTTGGATGAAACCAAGCAGAGATGTGTGGCCTCGGGCCGTGTTCTCCAGAGGCCTTCATTAATTGAAAGCTGGAGGTTAATAAGATAAGCTACTTTCTTAAACCATTGCCATTAAAGGCATGGATATCAATGTAAAATCCAGATGTACATTTTGGCATTTTGGTTTTAGGCTTTGTTCACACCTGAACTGAAGCACACATGCCATCTCTGTTCAGTGACTAGAGGTGGTGAGTGCTTCAGTTTTCTCCCTTGGGGCAAGTGGAAAGGCTGTGTTAGATTCACTCCATAGCGTTGAACTGCTTTTCTGAATGAGGGTTCTCTGTAGCTACTAGGGGCAGCTTGGCTCATCAGCAAATGCACCCCATCAAGAAGCTTGTGTCTACTCTAGTGTCAGATGTTGAACACGGCTTGCTCGAGAATCTGGGTGCCATTATCACTCTGTTCTCTGTCACGTTGAGTGGTGCCAGGAACTCTATCCACCTGGCTGCCTTTAGATGCTTTGGACTTGCTTTTGAAGCAAGTGTGTTCGACCCTACAGGCGCAGGCTGCATCTGTCTGGGTGTAGGCAAATATGAGAGGAGACTGAAGCACTGGGGTGTGTTCGAATGGCTGGCGGGGTGTTGGGCTAGACCTCCTTGTGTTGATCTATACCACGTGTGAGGGTGCTGTGGGCCTGGCAGGTGCTACACCTGCAGAGCTACCCGGCAGTTGTGGGATAGAGAGCCGTGAACTTGTAACCAAGAGGAGGTGCAGGTGCCCGGAGGGGAACCTCAGGCAGCTTCTTAGGGCAATTTTTTTTTTTAATCTCTGGAGGAGGAAATGAAGATGCAAAGAAAGGACGGTTTGGCCCTTCTGCAGACACATAAAAATAATAAAGGTGGTTGCATCATCCCCTTGCCTAGACTTCACCTCACTGAACCAAGGCAGGAGGCTTTAGTTGTGGTTAAAGTGTGCTCCATACCACTTAGCCTTTCAGAACAGCGTGTTCCTGCCCTGGGTTGAGTATTTTGTCCCTCGTGTCTCTCACAGGAGACATACTACCAATCCTGAACCCTGTTTGGCTGGCCATAGAGCAGGACTCAGTTCTGGTTCTGAGGTCTGCCTGGCAGGATCCCCATCAAGTAGAACTGTGTGTCATACCACTAGGATGGCTAGAGAGATAGCCCCACTGTGAGTAAAGTTGTGAGTAGTATCTGTGTTCCTATAAAAGGCCTCCACTTTTAACAGTTACTGTTTACATGACACATAGGAGATAGGATCCAAGTTTGGTCCTTGACAATATTTGCAGCCTATATGTAACTTTCAAACCAGTGTGGCCGTGGTAGATCTGTGACAGCTCTTGCTTGCTGTGCTGGGGATTTGGGAGCTGGGGTGGGAGCACATTTGTTCCTCTGATGTTCAGAGGCATTACATCATACCGGGTGCCTCTCATGCACTGTCTCCAGCCATCGTGATCGCTAAGCTATGAGACCCAGGCTGTTCAGATGCACGTGTTCTCTTTGTGGCAAATGGGAAGTGAATGCAGCCTCTGGGCAGCAGTCACCTGGCCTCAAGGCAGCTGTGGGCATTGAACCAGGATGGAAATCTCAGTAAATTCTCTGACTGAAGGTGGAGAGGGGCAAAGGCCTCATGGCTGCTATATTCATCATTGTTTAGATGGCTGGATTAGGATTCCATAGGGCCAGTATAGCTATGTTGTGGGTACCCCTCAGCCTCCTGGATGGCTCACTCTTAGGATAGGACACTGTCAGTCTTTAAAAAGGATTTATTTATTCATCTTTTATTTATGTATATGTGCGTATCATGTGTATGCAGGTTGTTCTCTGGACAGAGGGCATTGGAGTCCCAGAAACTGGATGTACAGGCAGTTATGAGCCATCTGAGGGTGCAAAGAACCCAGGTACACAAGAAGAGCAGCAAGTGCTCACAACCATTGAGCTGTCATTTCAGCCCAATGCCGCCATTTTTGCCCTGTTACCTTGACTGCCAGGAAACACAACTTGAGGTGTTGCCACAGGTCTACCCCTAGGTCTCACTGTGTCTACTTGATGTGATTTGAAATCTCTCCCAACCTTTACACTTTATTGTGATGTGGTTTTCACTCCAAGCCCCGCTTGGGTCAGCTGTCTGCATGATGTTGTGTTGTGTGAGGACTCTATACTGGAGGTTGGCTTTTGTACTCTGCTGTAACAGAAGTCTGAGCTGAGTTGCTGGGGTCACCACTCTCAGGGTCTCGCTTCCCACTCCACAGACCCAGCCTCAAACCTCCTTGAGGGATGAGAGGCCCTTGGAGGCAGTGCTGTTGACCCCAGGGTAGCCTTTGTCCACAACCATTGCTCTCCATTCTGGGAGCTTATATGAGGTCCTAGGTGTCACATGCCCTCTAGGTAGGTGTGAGTAGGATCCAGGGTACCTGTCCTGGCCCTGCCACCTCTTGTCCTGCCACCTCCAGCCAGTTGCAGTGTGGGGGTAACCACACTGGCCCTGTGGGGTTGTTTTAAAGGCTTAAAAGCCTGTAATTAGTTTTTTCAGCAAGCGTGGGCAGTGGGTGATTCTTAGACACACAGTCTTATGGGTTCAATGTCTTCTCAGGGGACTGCTTGTCTCTGATGCCTTTTTAAAAAACCTTTCCCCCCCGACCTCATCAGTGTAGTAGATCTTTCAAGTATCTTTATGATTTAGTAGTTAATTTCTCCGCAGTTCCGAGGACCACAAGTCCAACATCAGTCTCAGCAGCAATGGTGTCTTTACAGACCCCTCTTTAACTTGGCTTGTGCTGTGCCTCTCGGTATTTATAGTCACACCTTGCTCGGCCCCAGCCAGTCAGTTCATCTTAACCACCTTGCTGAAGGTTCTGCCCCATAGACAGTCATACAGGAGAATTTGGGGGACACTGGCTGATGTAGAGAGGTTGCCAGGAAAGAGACCTTATTGTTCTTTACTTTCTGCTTCAAGAGGTTTTAATCAGAAGGAGCGGTCTGTTTTGTACCAGGAGGCATAGGTGTGGTACTGAACTAACTGTACCCCCAGTACACAGATGCCTCTGGGAGTGTCTGAATGTGAGTTACTGATGCAGACCTGCTGGACACAGGCCAAAAGGTGACTGCCAAGAGCTGCAGGCCCAGGAAGAAAGAGCTGATGCCCTTACTCTTTTGTGTTTTCTGGTGTTGTCTCTCTAGTTCTGCATAAGCTGTGAGGGACCTTGCAGCACGTAGGTGGCTTTTCACCTGGACACTTAGCTGATGACACCCACTACTCCCACCCCGACTGCAGATGATGGTCATTTTCAGACTTGACATGTTGTCCTTGCCAGAGCGCCCAGGGGCCTGTGCTTCTTCCAACCATTCACCAGGTGCTCGTGTGTGTGTGTGTGTGTGTGTGTGTGTGTGTGTGTGTGTGAGTGTGTGTGTGTACTTGGTCTCAGTGGTGTTGTGAGGAGCTTTGCATGATCCTTTCAACTCTCCTGACCCTTAAACCAACTGAAAACTGAGAGTTAAGCTCAGCCTTGGGTCCCCATGTAGGTGTCAAGGAGCTAGCTCTCTCTCGCGCCCTGGTCCTGAGCCTTAAGCCCTGGCTTTCTGGCTTTATTCTGCATCAGCTTTTAAGTCTCCTGCTGCACCACACCACACGGTAGCAACACCAGGCTCAGACTGAGCTGCACCTGCAGCAGCCTCATTGCTGAATCTGATGTAAGGTAGAGCCGCCCATCCTCCAGCTGTTTTCTGTTCTGTGGACCACATGTGCTGGGCCAGAGGAGCAGCTCCAGCCGCCGTGCCAGCTGTCAAGGGATTTCTGGACTGGCACTGTGCTCTGAATCAGTACTAATGGCTTCCTCCATTGAATGTTGTCCAAAAGCAATTGTTCGCTTGTTAGAGGCGCGTGCCGTGCTGTCACACAGCCCGAGAGGGCGGCACCTCCCCCACCTCACCCCCACTCCGAGGACTGGGTCTTCCTTTTGCCAAAATTTCCTGCATTCCTATGTCAGTGCCGCCTGGCATGAGCTTATGTGTCCTTTGTACATGTCTTGTTAACCTTGACTGCAGTCACCATGGTCCACCTGTCAACCTCAAATGGTTAACCGGTCGCTGTCTCCCCAAATGTTTTGAGGGCTAGAATTTGAAGCTTATCAAGTGTAAGCAATTGAGGCCCCTCACTTGGGTGACCCATTCTGAGTGTGTTGACTGTCATCACCCAGTCAGCCCCATCGTCTGGTGCAGAGGGCAGCGGTGACTTAGTTCGGTACAAATCTTCCCACCTTGGATTGATGGCTTAGTCAGTCGTAGCACATGCTTTCTTTGTTTAGTGAATTGTGGTTCTATTTTGAATAAGCCTCTTTCAGCCTATTAATATTCGTCTTCACCAAAATGAACTTTCCCCTGAGTTAGTCTCACACAAAAGAAGCAAAGTAATTTTGAAAGTTAAATCAAAACAAAGCAATCTTGTGTGTGTGGAGCCGATAAAATCGCAGCCTGTGGTCACGGGAGCACCTCCACAGGAATCGCTGACATAAAGCTGATTTCCTCCCATCTTGTTATGGAAAGAGAAGGGGAAATGCCCTGGCCCCTTGAGCTTGAGGGCTGTATAAACAGTGGGGTGAGGAGAGCTCCCCTCACAGCTGCTGTCTGCAAGGACCTTTGGAGTCAGAGGGAACAGACAGTCCCAGTCTGATTCATGGTCATTCCCAGACAGTCCTTAGGAGCGGTTCCCACCAAAAGAGAGGGGGGTTCTGTGAGGGGCTGGGATAGCCACACAGCCAGGTCCTGTTTGTGGGTTGGTTGTTCAGGAAACAACTAGGGCCGACTTCAGCCTTAACTTTGAACTATGTTGTGGCCGACTGGTGTTGAGGCAAATGTATTCCCTTGTCTTTCATTGTCCAATAAAATGAGTTAGAATCTAGAAGTGAGTACTCTGGAAATGTGCAAGGGGCTCTGAAGTCTTCAAATGAATCTGAGGTTTCCTTCTGAACAGTCTTCAGATTGTAACAAACCTACATATGTCACAAGTAATGACTCGTTCTTAATTGCCCTTCCCTTCTCGGACCTGATGTGGGCGAGTGGGGTTGACTCAGCCCCTTGTCTCCAACAGTGGGCAGGTCCTCCAGGATCATTGTTTATCCTTTGCAGCCAGAGGCCTAGCACTTCCACTTTATTTAGCTTCTTGGGGCACATTACCCCAAATCACTGCTTCCTTAAGTCAATCACAGTTACCAGAATCCACCTTTGATGGAGTCTTAACATGTCTGAATATCATGAATGTGGCTGGTCGTAAAGAAACCCAGTTCACTCTTTCTTTTCTTCTGCTCCCTCCCACACCCTCAACCACTTCTCCTGAGACACCAACATCAATGACCTGGCATGGCTCTTCTCCAGCACCCACGTGAAGGTTTAGTTCTGGGATACCTTTGGAATAGTTTGGTCTTCTGTTCATTCTATTTTCCCAGTGATGGAGAGTTCATTCGGTACACTTCTACTCTATGATGTCACATCCTTCCCCCTGGCAGGGCAGATGAAATTTGAGTTTCCCTGCAACTCAGATAGGATGTGTCTCTTGCCTTAAATGTGCCTTCTCCAGATTACTAAGGAGTAACTAAGAACTCTGCTTCTGTTGTTGCAGGTATTTGTAAATGATTACCAAGAGGCTGAAGACCACCCTCAAATGGTTATCTTACAACTGTTACGATTCATCTTCCGTCTAGTATGGAGAAGGCATTGACAGGATCTTCATGCAGCCAGGATCAATGGCGGACATTGCTCTTGTCCAGACCGGGAGAAGCCAACACTTCCATCTCTTGGTGCTGCGACAGTACGTCCAGTGGTTCTATCCCAGAGAGGTGTGCTGAGCACGGACAGCGCCCCGCACTGTGTCGATGTGAATGGAGCCTCTGTTCATCACCACATGGCCGAATTTTCAGTAAATATTTGTTGTGAATGTAAACAAGGAAGGGTTTTTCTCTTTTTAATGTACAGATCCTAGGAACAGAGAAATATGCAAGAAAGGTGTTTACATGTGGTGTGTTAATTTTTTTAAACCCACTTTCTTTGATAACTGTTTTTTGTTGTTGTTTTGTTTCAGAAAGAAAAACTTTTTAGCCAATTTATGGATGACTTTTATACTCAAATTGTTAACCCATTACCTACTCAGAGGATTACGTAGCCCTGCAGTGGGAACTGAGCCAGCTGATTTATAAGGCTGCCTTAGTTTATTTTTAGAGATTACTGTACAGGATTTTTTAAACAGGAAGAGTATGGTGTTGCCCTCTCTCCTCTGCCACAGCCTCTTTGAGTTTCCTTTGAATTATTACTACCAGAACAGTTCTTAGGAAAGGGAGTGAGTTCACGAGGCAGCGACTCTGTTCTGGTATGCCACTTCCATTTTGTAAATATTTACCTCCTTAGCTCAGTTGCTCCTGTGGCAAAAATTCACACTTTTCATGCTTCCCCTCAACTCCTCAGACCCCTCAGTCTTTCTCCACACTGATGCACAGGTTCAGCCCAGGGTATTTTCAAATGTGTTTGTGTCAGCAAGGGCTAGGGGCTGCCCAAATTGTTCCCAGCTCCATCAATCAAGCTGACTCATGGGAAGGGCTCTTGTGCATGTCACTTCACTGTGGTGGGTTTGTTTGTCTCTTTTATCCTGAGAGAATGTGGGCTTACACACCACTTGCTGAAGCTGTTAGCTCTTCTGCTTGCCGGTTTTGCTGCCGCCCTAGGCTCTGCTTTGCCGTGTGTACACTTTCTTGGGGATTGGCCAGGTCATTTCAGGAGCAAGGAGCTCAGGTGATCCTTTTCCATGCTTCTTGGTATGTGGTCCTGCTCATCCCACCTGGCCTGTGATTCCTGGATTTCATCTTCATTTCCTTGGGTTAGGGACTGGCTCTACTTCATCAGTTTCCATACATAGGAAGCCTCCATTATATCAAGTAAAGCATTTGTCTTCCACAAGATGTCTGCCTGCTTTGCTCTCTCCATTTTCTTAACACTTGGATATTGTTGGGCCACCTGTGTCTGGGGTAGAGGTGGGGTGCTCTTTCTTGGTACCTGCCCCTTAGCACCACATGTTCCAGCAACCCATACATTGGTCAGTTCAAGAGCAGACAGGACTGGAAGTGTATAGCCTGGCGGAAGAGTGCTTCCTAACGTGTAGAAGCCCTGTGTCCCATCCCCAGCCCCTCCCGAAACAACCAGCACATCTGTAGGCAGACAGGCAGGGGAGATACAAAAAAGGACCAAGAGGAAAGAACATGGGAGGGGGGGGCGAGGGGTGAGCCCTCTAACTCGTGAGAACTTCAGACATCAGGCAGCTTGCTTAGAGAGGGGTATGAGTTTCCACACAAGTCAGCAGTGCCAACGACTGTTTGCTTTTGGCCTGTAGAAAGCCAGTGGTTTTTCTTATGTTATTAAGTAGAGAAAAATCCGTTCGTTCCTACTCTCCTGTGTGCGTGTGTGTGTGCGTGTGTGTGTGTGTGTGTGTTGCCCATATGCTCCCTTCTAGATTAAGTCCATCTGATTCCAAATAATTTTTATAAACACTTTCCCAGCTTCCTTAGATTTGTAATAGTTTGAAAGCTGTTTTGGCGTTCACCTCCTCTCCTGATGTACTGAGCCTGCTCATGGGTTCCCATGAGGCCTAAGGTTGTAAGTTGGTGTTAAGAGTGCAACCATGGCCCCGCCACACACACACACACACACACACACACCAAAGACATACTTGGTTCGGGACATCCCCCTCCTAGGACCTTCATTCTCATGTGCCAGTCTCCCCGACTGGAGCACTTTACTGTCTCAGCCCCGTGGCTCTGTGGTACTGCCTGGGCAGGTGCAGAAGGCTCTCAGAGCCAGTGGCATGTGTGGCCCTTAAAGCATGCTTACCTCCAGCCTGGGGCTGGCCGCTAAAGCAGCTCATAGGGAAATAAGAGATTCTATGAATTGTAGAAGTATTCAAGAACAGGATCCGGCACCCAGAACTTAAGCATGACTGGGTGTCCCTGTACTGTATCTGTTTCTTAAAATGCAAACGTCTCCTGCAGAAAGTGTCCCTGCTTACTGTGGGTAGGCCTTTGTTCTTAATTTTTATTTTATTTTTCTCTCTCTTTTTTGGTAGAACAGAAACTAGATCTCCCTCCCCCTCATGAGTGAGTGTGTGTGTGTGTGTGTGTGTGTGTGTGTGTAAACATAATGCGGGTTTTGTGCCTTGACAGCCTCCCCATGAGAGGTTGTAAATAGTGTCCTGTGACTTCACCTCAAGTTGGAATAAACATACAAAATGGCGTCCTGAGTGATTCTTCACATTTCCTTTCCAGAAAAGAGTTCATGAATTAGGGTGGGAGGGGGGTCTGAAAAATCAGTGTAAACTCTTTACTAAAGTGTGTAATGGGTAATGTCCGCTTCTCCTGTTTCCTTCCAGTGTTGTATATATTCTGACTATTTATTAGATTAGGAAGTCATGTTTCACTCGTCAACTGAGCCAAATGTCTGTGTGCAATTGTACTCCCTTTACTTTTCTTTGTAAAATATTGTACAGCATAAATGAGTAAAAAAAATCACTGTTTTTCCAGACTTCTCATAAATAAGGATTGTAAATAGCGTAGGTTCTTCTTCTGTGTAATGTGCCCTACTGTTTCATAATGCTGTAACTTGTAGAGACGTTGTATATTTATTTTCCGCTTATTTAATGTCTTAAGTTCTGGAAAGTGTTGACATCCCTATCCCTGACACCCCTGCCATGCCATGAATTGCTTCAGCTCCTGGTAAAGGGGGTCAGTGACTGGTTCAGTTCCCCCAAGGTGGCTTCTGCTTTGGCTTCTGGCATTCAGTGCTTGGATTCTGCCACCTTTCTGATGTAATAAGTATTTTGCTGCCCGTGAGATACCCTAGATGCAGTAGCCTGGAAGATTGGACTCTATGAAAATACTCATCAAACCCATTTTGTAAGGCAGCTGGCTTCTGAGAAAAGTAGATTTACCAATAAATTGGCCATATCCTTACAGAAGTATTAGCAGCAGATGGGGAAGATTTTTTTTTTTCTTTAATTGGAGGTATCTTTGACAACTCAGTGTTTAGAGAAATGTAATCCTGCTGCCTCTTGAGGTACTGCTGAAGGGCTGCCCTGGGTAAGAGACGTGCTGGTGGGGGCCTGTTTCTAGAGCATTTGCCAAGGTTGCTTGTGTTACCAGGACACTCACCTGCTACCGTCCCCACCTGCTGTGTGCTTCCTATGTTTTGAGGTCTATGGACTGAACTTACCTATGCCATTCAGCTCCCTCTCCCTGTTTGCTGCATTAGGACAGCCTATTCCTGCTTCCCTCAACAGATGTCCGAGTTCCCACCGGCCCGGCCATCAAGATGGAAATGCTCACTGAAGCTCTAGAGCCATGTGACTTCATGTAAATTGTTTTGACCTCCCTGCTGATTTAGCCTGGTGCCTGTGTGTGTGCATCCGTTCAGTATGGCTGTGTGCGGGTCGTGTCCACACGTGTCGCTAAATCAGCGGGGAATCCTCCTCACAGCGTTGCACAAAGCATCCTCAAGTTCCCAGCAAAGTACTTGATCTCTTTCAAATGTGTTTTATTGTCTAGGTTCTGTGACCACTGGTTTTGTACCCAGACCTGTCAGGTATCCTTTAGTGAACAGCACTGATCTCTGTATAGTTCCCCATCACTCACGTGTCAGAACCCAGCGTATGTAGCATTTGTATTGCGGTTCCCTGGCTTCCTTTATGTTTTGCACTGATGAATTTTGACAGGGTAATTGCCACTGTACCTGTGCAATACTGCTGTAAATAACTGCAGATTTTTTAAAGAAACTCAATCTTTTATGTTCTTAATGAATTTTATATAAATAAAACTTGCAACTAGCTTTCGTGAATTGTTCAAATTGTGTTCTTCAAAATGGCCAGAAACTGAGGGTACCTGTAGATACACAGCCCTGCCTACTATCAGTCAGAGCACATTAACTCCATGTAGATCTTGTAACTTCTTGTTGGTAATGAGTCTATGTAGTATATATAGTTAAAAGCGAACCCTGCTAAAAAGTTTTGAAGCAGATGACAAAACATCCTGCCCATGGAATCAGCCATGACTCAATACTTGGGTAGAAAGGTGTTGGGAGGAAGAGGTAGGTCAGGAGTGGACTGCACTCTGGTCAGCTTACAGAAGGACTGCTAATCTCTGGGTGTAGACATCAGGAATGGAGAGACACTGAGGCACTGCTGAGGGAATACACGTTGTGAAGTCCGTGTGAATGAGTACAGGCTTTGCCTGTTTGGAGGTGAAAACTGTTACTGGGGAAATGTTGGACAGTTTTAGACCAGGCATCTATTGCAAAGGAATTGTTTGGGCTACCACCCCCAGTCCTCATCCAGGTAGAAGCCTACATTTTTCCAGAGCCCTTCCCCCCCACCCCCACTCCCTGCACTGTGGGTATGGGCAAGTGCACTCACCTAGGTGTTTTGCATAAATGCTGTAACTACATCCTTTACCTAGCAACAGGTCTTTCTAGAATGGTTCCACCTCACCCTGACTTTACTGCATCCAACACTGAGACAGTACTCTGGCCTGGCTCACCAGCAGCAGCTACCAGAATGCTCACTCACCCTCTGAAGAAGCTCTGTCAGTGACATGCTTGTACTTGCCTGGTGTGTGAGGAGGCATTGGCCCTCCTGATTTAAATTAGACAGACCTGTTCGCAGCGCCCATGACACGGTGCCCTTAATGGCACTGCCGTTTGGTCTGAAGAGAGCTGACTTATTTTTAACTACTTGTTTCACATTTGCAGATCAATGATCAACTTGTTATGCATAATGATCCTTCAGTCTGTTCTTTATTTTCTTCCTGCATTCTATTGTGAAAAATTCCACACACATGAGAAAGTCCACTGGCTTTGGCAGCATCCACATGACTTCTTAGCTCTTTGAATGTTTTTCTGTGGCGATATGCAAGCATCTACTGACAATAGATTTTTCTTTTTGCATATTTCAAAGTTAGAGTCATGAGTAAACACCTTCCTAAAATCAACATCTGTGCCATTCATTTTTAAAATTATCATTAAAGATAAAATTTATATACAATAAAAGACAGATTTGAGGCTGAGGAGATAGTGCAGTAGTTAAGAGTGCTAACTGTTTTTGCAGAGGACCCAGGATTGTTTCCCAGGACCCATCGCCAGTAGATCACAATCATCTATAAATCGATTTACGAAGGACCCAATGATCTTTTCTGGTCTCAGATCCCTTCCCCACATACATACATATACACATACATACATACACACATACATACGCACATACATACATACACACACATGAATAAAAACAACATTAAGAAAAAGCACACATGTATCAAGCATGCATTTGTTAAGGTTCAACTAAGGGAACAGCTATCACCCATGGACCTATCAAAATAGCCGCATTATGGCCATTTCAGAAAGTTCCTTCCCAGGCAGTGCTGTCCCCCACCTTCCACCCACCCTACCCCTGCTGTCCCGAGGAGTGGCCTCTTGTTTTTTCCCCACTGTGAGTTACTTCTGCCTGCTTTCCACCTTCATGTGAATGGAATATTCTGTGTCTGGCTCCTTTCGGTCAAGGCAAGTTCCAGAGTTGTGTTACAAGGCCTAGCGATCAGTAGTTGCCTAATGGACACCTGAATGTTGACTTTGGGGAGTGACAATGAGGAAAGTTTCTGTGACTGTTCTCATACAAAGCGCCAGTTAACAACCAAGAAACCACTTTCACAAGATTTCACTCTCTTGTGTTGATTTCTGTGTTTTGTCCTGCTTGTGACAATCTCTTTACATCAAAGTCTTAAATATAATTTATTCACATAACCCCGCAGTTTGCTTTTCCTTCTTAATCCACCTGGAGTTGCTTTTTAGTGACACACAGTACGACTCAATCTCTACACCCCGTACATTGTCTGCCTCCGTCTACCCTGAAGTGGCCTAACCCTCTCACATGCCGCTCTGTTTCTCCACTCATCTCTCTCCCACCGATCTTGTTCTTCATGTTAGTTACTAGTTTTTTGTTTTCAGTGTTCTTCCCCAACACTCCGCCCCCACACCCCGCCCCCATGTCCCATGTGCGACTGTACACTGACTTAGGAGCAAGTTGCCATTTCACATGTATATTTTCCAAGGCTTCTGTCCGAAATTCATTAGATGTGGTTTCCTGCCCAGTTTCTAAGCCTGGAGTCATCGTAGCTGATGAGGGTGGTAAAAGTTGATAACAGTAGAAAGTTTCTGGATGCTCAATGGTCAGAAGTGAATTTGAAACAAGACCCGTGAAGAATCAGGGGTGCCCTGGTACTGCTCAGCTTTGTTGGGTCTTGCGATTTTCCTGCATCCCTGATTGCACATCAGTATGTTATGCTGGGCTGTATAGTCCTACCTGAGCAAATGCTACCTCAGCTCATACCCAACACTGCTGCCAGCTATGGACACAGCTCTTATTGCACTTGGTAATTTTGCTTGTCATGACTTTACCACAAAAAATAAAGTTTAGTATTTTCTTTTTACCTTCATTCCTTATTATGTAAGTATTGCAAGTATATCTTTGGAAGGGATTGTGTTTGAATATTTGATTGGAAAAATGGCCGTGCAAGCTCTTTTTTCAAGGCACCTCCTAGGCCGCCAGCCATGTGAAGATGGAGCTTCCCATCAGCTGTCAGAAGCCATTGAAGTAGGCGACAAATGCGGATGGTGTACTTTCTATGAGAAGCACATGGCCACAGAAGTGTGCCTGCTGTTGAGTAAGGGGCATTCATGTTATAGACCAAGGGAAACTGGAGACAGGAAACACAGGTCTGTTCTGGGATGCACTGTGAGCACCAATCAGTGTGCTCAGCTTGGTTATTAAAAAAACCAAAACGATAACTCCTGGGCTGCCAGACAGTACTATGCCTCTGCACTTGGGGCCCCAACGAGCTTGCAGAATCTGAAAGTTTTTGAGTCTCTCTATAGAAAATGATGTCTGCCAAAATGTTGTCAGAAAGCCTTAAATAAAGAAGGTCAGAAGCCCAGGACCAAAGCACCCAGGATTCAGTATCTTGTTCCTTCATGTGTTCTGCAACACACACGCTGACATGTTGCTCTGAAGAAACAACACATTGAGAAAAGTGATGGGTGAGACTTCAGAACATGCTAGAAAGGTAACAAATAAATAACCAGATATTTAAATGGCGGGGGGAGGGGGGTTGGGGGAGTTGCTGACTTGAATTCCACACGCATGTGCACGCCTACACATATGCAAGTGGATTTTGGCCTGGGATTGGAACAGAATTTCCAACAATTTCTAAAATGGTCCTAAATAAACTTCTGCCATTTTGTACTATGTATTTATTCAAGACATATTCCTCAGTGGAGCACTGATGATTGTAAAATCAAAATATCAGTCAACTGAAAAATGCTGAAAATGTTCTGTAACCCTCATGGCTTTTGAGCCATGATTTAATTCCTTGTGCAAAATCTAATAAGCACATCTCTTAGGATGCAAATTTGCTTTTGTTTGTAATAACCAGCTGGTGGTGTCCCTCAGGAGGCAGAGGAAGGTGGATCTCTGAATTGGAGCCTAACCTAGTCTACAGAACGAGTTCCAGGATAGCCAGAGAAATCCTGTCTCAACAAAACAAACCAAAAACTTACGTGCATCAACGGTTTTACGTTTCTATGATTTATTGCCAGTAAGTGATTTGTGCATGTATATTATGTACTTGCACACCCTGGGTTGTGTAAATATTTCTCTGACATCAAATGATCACAAGTGGAAAAGATTTGAGAAACGCTGGCTGATTCTGTACACTTATATTTTCTTCCTCTAACACCTCCAAGTGTCTTAGCTTGTTTGGAGGGTCGGATATGCATCATCTGGCATCCAGCCCTGTACAGCTCTCTTTCTGTGCCTGGTACCCAGTGTCGCTTCTGCCTGTGAAAGTCTCCCTTGCCCATGGTGCAGCTGAGGACAGGCTCAGGGCCAATTCAACGCTCTTTTCCAGCACTTTGCTTCTGGGACAAGTGTAGTCTGGAGGGCAGCATCCGAAAGGCTGCCAGAGGCCTGCTGCCCCCTTCTTGGCTATGATGCTCTGCTACCTAGCCATCAGCAACAGTTTCCTCTTGGTCTGTGGGGCAGGTGCCCGCCCCTCCAGCAAGTTCTCTTTGTGCTCAATTAGCTAAAGTTGGCCTCTGTTGTTGGCAACTGAACGGCTGACTCATTCCTACCTGTCAGGAGGGTTGAATAAAAGGGTTGCAAAGAGTTTTCTACAAACAGGATGAATTCAAAAGGTGTGGGGCAACAAACAGAGGGTAAAACTGTCCTGTGGGGCAAGACCAACCAGAACAGAGATGAGCAAGGTATGACAAGGGTTTCTAATCTCTGGGCAACTTACACTTGGCCTTTTTCTCCTGCCAACTCTTTTCTGAAGCAAGCCTGAAATCCTCATTCATATCGCTGAGGAGAAGCTGTTTCAACTGTCACAGGCCACCACTTTCCCACACGTTATCACTTCATTACAGGTACTGCTGAAAGGGACCCTGGGACGCAAGGTTTTGATAACTGCTTGGCTTCCCCTCCTTACAGCAAGCTTGCGGTGAATTAACTCTTTTAATAAACTCTTTCTTGTGTCTAAAGAGCAAACTTGGGCCGGTGTCCTTGAAAAGTATGCTAGAAAGCAGGAGAGATGGCTCAGTAGGTAAAGGCACTTGTTGCCAAGGCTAATGAGCTGAATTCAATCCGTGGTAGAAGGTGAGGACGCCACAAGGTGTCCTCTGACCTCCACATATACACCATGACATGCATGCAAACAATCACACACACACACACACACACACACACACACACACAGAGCAATAATTTTTTGTTTGTTTGTTTGTTTTTGTTTTTTGTTTTTCGAGACAGGGTTTCTCTGTGTGGCTGTCCTGGGACTCACTCTGTAGACCAGTCTGGCCTCGAACTCAGAAATCCACCTGCCTCTGCCTCCCAAGTGCTGGGATTAAAGGCGTGCACCACCACTGCCTGACCAACACTGCAATAATTTTAAAATACACTAGAGATCAATTTAAAAACTAATTTAGATGGTCATTTTCCTAAAAAATTATTTAAGTTTTAAGGCCCTACTATATGTTTAGCACAGAAGAGAATGGAAGGGGTTTAAAACTAGGACATGCCAGGGAAGGTGAGGAAGGACCACAGGAAAAGTCAGAGGTGGAATTTCCAGTCAGGAGGCTGCTTTGTGACTGTGTTTGGCCTAAGGCTCTATGGAGTGTCTCTCCTCTTCCCTCCTGACCTCCAGGGCCTGCTATAATGACCCCATAATGACCTCTAATCTTTGGACATGTGTTACCTGTGAGACAAGCCTCCAATCATCTTATTGGCACCTCAGAACAGTCCTTTCTTGTAACTACCATCAGATGGGAAGACTGAGTTATACAGTCTAGGCCCTGTCACAGAGGTTCCTGAGCTGATCAGTGGCAGAGCCAGGATGAACTGAGGCATGTGACTCTGCCTGAGCATGCATATATGATCATTTCCCTTTCTTTTGTGGTCCAACAGAGCTGGAACAGGAGGATGAGACAGCCAGGGTCAGCCTCCAACTGGGTTCCTGAAGAAAGCCTTCTGCAGAGTAGTTCAAGACATTATGGGGACTCATGAGTCCGGAGCTGGTCCAAACTCAACTTGAAGGACTTCATCTGTGAATTTAAGCCTCATTCAGTCGCCAGGTGCTTCAGCTTTACCTAAGAGGCTCACCTTTTGGACTTCTTGTTCGATACTCTACTTCCTGTCTATTCTCACGTTTCCTGTTTAGTTCTGTGCTTTCTAATACTGCACTTCCCACAGTTTTGGGGTTTGTTTTTTGGGGTTTTTTCCTAATCTGAAGTCCTACTGCATTCAGCTTGTCCCAGTAAGGCATCAGAGTGTCAGGGTAATAGAGAAACAGGTTCAGAAGAGCAATGAATATAGTCCTCCCAGGTAAGGTGGGGAAAACCTTATTTTTAATTCAATGAAAACCATCTACTCCTTTTATGTCTGGTCTTCCAAATGCTTTCACTTTAGACCTAGAATATAGAAGTATTTTGAACCCAGAGATTCTCCAGGATTCAGCGTTACTACAGTATTTGCCATACAAGCTTGGAACACTGAGGCCACAGCCCCGGTTGACAGGGTTGTCCCTTTTTTTGCTTGTCTTTACATGTCCCTGGATCCTGAAGGAGAGTGAATTGGGCATGGTGGAAGGCTAATGTGTCCTACTCAAATGTGAAAGCGGAGAGCCCCCAGGGATTCCAGCAGGCCACGCCCAGCCACTGCCACTCATCTGAAGACAGGCACTGTCCAGTTTTCTAGTCTGTACAGAAGATGAGTTATGGTCCAAGTGCATATAGTGCAGGGTCTAGGTTTGGCTTGCTCAAGAGCTTTTAGACATGTCTCCAAATAAGTGTTCATCTCCACAGCAAAGGCAGAACCTTTCCAATGTAAGTGAGAACAGCTCATCCTGCCTGCCCATGACCTGGCTCACTCCAAGCTAATAGTTCCATGGGAAATGATAATTTCAGCTTGGGTAGATTTTCCAGGATGCCAGGGCTGCCCAAGGTCCTTGCGACAGATAGCCTGTGGTAAATTCCAATAAGTCTCTTTTTGGTGTGTCTCAACCCTGACCTCACGTCAATATGTTTCTCTGTTTCTGCTAGAAGCCTAATACACAAAGCCTGAGACGTAGCAGCTCTGTCATATTGTCTTTAAAAGTAAGCCAATGCTATTGCCTTCAGATCTGGAGACTATCAAAAGGAGAGCATGAACCAAAGCCTTCTAGGTCATCGAATGACATTTTGAAAGGGACATGGGGGGGAGGGGCAGAACGATGTTTCTCCTCTGTCAGTTCCTGCCAAGTATTGATCCCATTTTAGGTGAAGGTGAAAGGGTTCTCTTGTCTCTAATCCAGGCATCTAAAAAGACTTCTGTTTATTTGTGCATCTATTCATCCTACAAATGTTGGTTGAGAGCCTATCGCCTAGCAGGCTCACACTAGTCCAAGCATCAGGAATCAGGAGGGACAAGATGCCTGCACTGTAGGAGCTTATCTCCAGTAGGGTTGTAAGACAACAAACAGGTGAACGAGTGAACTCTCTCTCCATTGTCTGGTGAATGTGTGAAAAAGCAAACAAGGACCTGTGTGGTGGCACAGCTCTGCAGAGGGGACTCAGCCAGCACAGCCTGTCCTCCGTGACCCCGGAATGAGCAAGAAGCAGCCAGAGAAGTGTAGTCCAAACTGACAGATTATAGACAAGGTAATCCTGGGCAACCAGCAGGCAGACTGGTACGGCTGGAACAAACGGGAAATGGTGCAGACATGGGCATGAGGAGCAGACTGGCTGAAGGTCAGGAGACTGTCCAAAACTGAGTTAGCTCCAACTTTGGTGGATAGGGGAAGGCTCTTGTTAAAGAGTACCAGCAGCTGCTAGAAATTGTTTAGGGAGATCCCTTCAAACTCCAGATCAAAAGAGAATGAGCTTCCATAATGACTGAAAGCCATCCATGATCTGGGATTTTCTACTGCTAATTAACAGGACATTTGGGGAACAAATGGTAAAAACATACAAATAAAATAGTTTGATTATATTGATTTATCATTCAGAGACTGTTATTGCTGGGGATTGAATGTATCTCCCAGAAGTTCAGGTGTTGGAAACTTTTCCCAGAATCATATGATGCTGTTTTCTGTACTGGAGCCTTTAGGGGGGAATTAGGATTATGTGGGTCACATGGGTAGTACTTTGATTATTTCTCTATGCTGTGATAAATACCATGACCAAAAGCAGCTTGTAGAAGACTTTGTGTAAGGCTTACAGTCCCAGAGGGAGTCGGGGAATCATGGCAGCAAGTGTATGGAGCCAAAAACTGAGAGATCACATCTTCAACCACAAACAGGAAGCAGAGAACTCACAGGAAATGGGGCAAGGCTAGACTCCCTCAAAGTCTGCCCCCTCCTCCCTGTGACTCACTTCCTCCAGTGAGGCTCCACCTCCTAAAGGTTCCTACCTTCCTTAACAGCACCACCAACCAGGAACCAAGTGTTCACGTACTGAGCCTATGAAAGACATTCTCATTCAAACCACCACAGAGGAAGACCCATATAACTTCATTAGTAACTTTGTAGGAAGAACCCCTGGCTAGCATGCTTGCTCTGTGTCAACATGTGATTTCTACCAAGTTATGATGCAGGAAGAACACTCTAGCCAGGTATTAGGCACATGCCGTACCAGGCTCTTGAACTTCCCAGTCTATAGAACCACCAGCCAAAGAAACTCTTCTTTGTAAACTTCCTGGCCTTGGGCGTTTTGTTACAGCAACAGAAAAGAAACTAAAGAGATCTTTATTTTTAGACGTGCATTCAAGTATTTAGAGATGAGGAAACACCATCTCTCAAATGTTCAGGAGTGGGTTGGTGCTCGGTGGGAGAGAGGATGAAGGAGAAAGGAAATGTAGCCAAGTGGTCTAATACTATGTGAGGGATCTGAGTGAAGGCACTGAGTACAAATCTCCACTTGTTTTGCACTTTTCTCTGAAATACTCAAAGTTAAAAAGCAAAATGCTGTCAATTTACTTCGGAGGAAAAATGTGGGGAGTGGAGACGGGAACTTCGACAAGGTAGCGTTATTTTTTTAGGAATGCAATACAGTCAGACACGCTCATAAAGTAAACGCCCCCAAACAGCAACTCGTGCATGCATGTTCCAGTCCACATTGGTGCACACACGTGTATGCATGTGTGTGGACATGCTGTCTTCCTCAGTTACTCCCCACCTCATTTTAGAGTCTCTCATGAATGCCACTGCTCTTTTATTTGGCTGGACTGGCTGGCTACCAAGTCTCTGGAATCTTCACACCTCCACCTTCCCGGTGCTGGGATTGCTTGTACATACTGCTGTGCCTGGCTTCCTAGGTGGTGGCTGAGGGATCCAAACTCAGATGATCCTCATTTGACTGACTGAGCCATCCCTCCAGGATCCCAAACAGATTTGTTGTTGTTGTTGTTGATGATGCTGTAGATGGGTGATGGACCCAGCAGCCCATCTTTGTGCCCATATGGAGCAACTGTTGCACACAGGCCAGATGGTAAAGAAATGGGGCATCCTCGAGCCCAGGGGTTTCTGTTTGTTTTGATATACAAAATACCAGGGGTAGGAGCCCATCTCTCCAAATCTCCCAGAGGCTCTACTATGAAAGTAACTGCAAAGTGTGTCTGGGCCCCATAGCCTCTGGACCAGAGCTTCCCCCAAATTTTCATGGACGACTCCAGAATCTGTGGGGGGTCAGTGCCGTAGTTGGATTAAATGAAAACACACAGGATAAACACGCTGAAGGACAGGTGCTTGCTGTTTGTTTAAATTAGTTGTAATTGCAAAATGTTCAATTCTCATCTCTACTTCCCTCTGCCAATTTGCCCTGGCCCAGGCACCCATGCTGCCTGCCAAAGGCAGGGTGAGTGGGAGGACAGAGTGGGCTGGAGGGCCCAGGGCCAAGGCCACGGAGGAAGCAGGTGAAGCAGCTCCAAGCTGTGTGCCCAGGGAGATCCCAGTCATCAGGTGAGTCAGAGTCTGCTGTTGACAAACCTAAAGGGCTAGGTGAGGTCAGAGAGAAGGAGGAGCCATGAGTGTGCCCTAGGAGGCAGAAGAGACGATTCTCATGTCAGTGATAGCATGGATCACTGTGGGCTTGATATCCCACTTAGTGGGGTTTGATGTCACAGAGAGTCTTGGCACAAGGAAGGCCTCATTGCCTCCTTAGATCAAAGCCTGGAGGATGTGCAGAAGGTTCTGAGACTCCCTTCCAGCTATGCAGAGAAAGAAGAAAGTGGTCCTTTTTACTGAGGTCCAACCCACCAACAGTGGCCCCAATAGGAGAGAAAAAGTCTTTAAGAAGGGGCTTTCCAGATATTTCTAACAGTATCTCATAGGCCCATCCAGAGATGGCTCTGGGTGACAGCTAACTATTCCAGATTATCTCTCTCCCACACACCTGTGTGGAGTTGGGCTCAGCCCAGGTGCCCCTCAGGTCATTAGGTTGTCCCAGGTTGATCTCCTGTTGACTTGTAGGTATATGTACCTTGCTAGTTATATTTGAAGTTGTCCTTTAGGCTGAGGCTCAGCCCTGACTTGACAGGACCTGAGGGTACCAGTTGAGTTGTAGGCACTTAGCACAACATCCGCTAGGGGACTGAGATGTAATTCCATGCCTGGTTAGGACTCTGTGGTAAATCTTCCTCGTGGGAACTGGATCCCCTCTTGGCCTCTTGACCTTCACAATAGGCACAGTTTTTTTTGAAAAGTGCATGGCCAGCAGGATCCCCAGGAGGTAAAGGTGCTTGCTGCCTAGCTGGAGGACCTGAGTACAAAGGGAAAAGGAGAAAACTGACTCTCACAAGTGGTTCTCTTACTGCCACATCTATGCATGCTGTGGAATGCTTGCACGTGTGTACATACAAATGTACACACAAATCAATGTAATAATTTTGTTTTTAAGGAGTGAGAACATTGGGCCTATTCAAATTCAGCCTCTGGGCCCTGGGACCACTGTGTGTCCTCTGAACTTCCTGTGAGAGTCTCTCCCCTGAGCTCCACAGAGGCAGGCTTCCATGCGGGGACTCCCCAGAGAGAACAGTTGGGAATGGTTTGCAAGCAGCTTCTCCTTTCAGACAGGTTGCTATCTGAACCTGGCAGC
Source organism: Rhynchomys soricoides (assembly GCA_019843965.1). Taxonomy (NCBI): domain Eukaryota; kingdom Metazoa; phylum Chordata; class Mammalia; order Rodentia; family Muridae; genus Rhynchomys; species Rhynchomys soricoides. Next base: position 4,152,284 of record JADRCH010000045.1, read on the forward strand.
CACTGTAAAACAGCAGTGTCCATGTGCCATCCGAAAATGACACTTGGGGAAAATAAATCCTGGTAAGCAGGGTTCTTTCCTGGAACACGCCACAATCTACTTCCCAGAATGCCCAGTTCACTCCCACCGGGTGCCCTTGCTTTTTCGGGAAACCTCTTCCCAGACAGGCAGAGGAAGATTCATTTTCCAGTCGTTCCCTGACCACCATTCAGTGCTACCTTCAAACTGTGTCCTCTGGCCTGCAGGCCTTGAGCACACTCAAGGGGATGCAGCTCTTGTGAGTTTGCAATGACTGGAGGACTGTGGAGGAGGACTAAGGCCCAGGGTTCTAGTGCTCTGGGAGAGCAGGGCTGTGTGAGCCCTACTCTTTGTTATCTCCAGTACTTTTGAGGATAACAGAGTTCTTCCTTCCGGGAAAGACCGTGGCAGCTCCATGGTCACGTGAGCAAACAACTTTGGAAGGGAAAGAGAGTCCTTCCCGGTTCCCTCCAGACCTCTAGTGCTATCCTTGGTGGGAATGTCTTGCTGCAGGGCCTTTCACAACACAGCCATGACCTGAGGCAGGGGATGAGGGAGGTTAAAGCCCTGGCCCCAGGGCAATGGGATAGAGGAGCACTGAGACTCATGTTTCTTTGAACTCTCACAGGAAATTTGTCTTCAAATTCTTGTACACCAGAAGGCCAAGGCAGCCTTGGGACACCACGTCTCTTATCTGATGATGTCTGGACAGAGGCCTCTGGAAGCTCTTCTCCGAGCATCAAAAAGACCCGACTGGTGACCTCATGGGACACAACTTTATTCCCTCCACTTGATTTCAAAACATGGGACTGACCTTCCTGGCTCCTGGCGGGGCTTTAAAGTTCAGACATGCAGACAGGCAGACAGACAGACAGACAGACAGACAAGATGTGAGGGAGTACACTTGCTCCTGTGACTAAATCCCACAGGAGATCAGTGTTACTGATTATTTATGGACCAGGGAAAGAAGGGGGGGGGGGTGCCTGAGGTAAAGGTTAAAATCAGGTGTCTGAAGCTGTTATCAGATAGCTGAGCACAGCCATACTGACAAACCCCCTTTCCCAGAAGCAAAAACTCCTGAGAGGCAGGTGTGAAAGCTAAAGGACTTTGTCCCCCTGAGTCATGATGTCAACTTGTGTAAACAGCACCTCCATGACAAAGTAAAGCACCAGCCAGGGACAATGACTTGATCCCTGTTGGACTGAGTCTGTTTCTCCCTCTGTCTACAAAATACTACTTTCAAAGTCCAAAAGCCAACCTTCTAGAGCCAAGGGAGGAAATGACAACAGTTCTAAGCACAGTCTTGTTTTATGAAATTTATGGGTGGTTTTTTTTTTTTTTTTGGTCTGACTTTGAAGAACTGTAGGTTTATATAAAGTAAGCTAAATGTTTTCTTTCCAAAAATGTCAAATGAAACTCCACATTCAAAGAGTGAGAATTCTTTGTCCACGTTCCTAAATGTTGAGAGCCTTCCTTTCTGTGTATTCTGTGACTGCAAGCTCTTCTCCTGAAGCCCAACCCAGTTTTCTGTTGAAGAGTAGCCAGGATGGGAGCAAGCCTGGCCCAACAAGTGTCCTGAATGTGTAAACTCCGTTTGTCATTGCAATGGGAGAGATACTCAGAAAGAGGGCCAGGGCAGACCTAAGCTGTCCTAACAGCATCTGAGACAGAAAAGGCACAGACCTTCCTTGAGTATTGATTGATGGACCTGCCTCCAGATAACTTCTCCCAGCCTGCTCCTGCTCTCTGTGAGGCAGTTCTAATGACTGAATTCAGCCATCAGGGAGGCTGGGATAGTCCCTACCTCTTATGGCTGGCTCAGCCTCTTCTGGGTCCATTTGGGGCCTTGGGTTGAGCTGAAACCAGCAGAAAGAACTCCTCCATCTGTTGAATGGTCCTCACAGATGCCCAGTCTGGCAATGATGTAGTACCTTATTGCAAGACATCTGTCTTATCCATATTTCACATATACGTATGCACAGATCTATGCTAGCTGCCTACCTCTGTCCATGAGTGCCAATGTGCCTTTAGGAATCTCAGGTTCAGTGTACCATACACCTAAGGAAGTGTACAAGGAGCAGAGACACATACACAAGAGGTTCATGCATGCAGAATCCAGTGATAGAGGCCCGAAGGATACTGTGTTGTTACTTGGTTTCCAAAATACCAGAAAAAAAAAAAAAGTAAAGCAACTAAAGGGAGTGTACTGGCTGGTTTTGTGTCAAGTTGACACAAGCTGGAGTTATCACAGAGAAAGGAGTTTCAGTTGAGAAAATGCCTCCATGAGATCCAGTGGTAAGGCATTTTCTCAATTAGTGATCAAGGGGGGAGGCCCCTTGTGGGTGGTACCATCTGTGGGCTGGTAGTCTTGGGCTCTATAAGAAAGCTAGCTGAGCAAGCAAGGGGAAGCAAGCAAGCCAGTAAGAAACATCCCCCCATGGCCTCTGCATCAGCTCCTGCTTCCTGACCTGCTAGAGTTCCAGTCCTGACTTCCTTTAGAGATGAACAGCAACATGGAAGTGTAAGCTCAATAAACCCTTTCCTCCCCAACTTGCTTCTTGGTCATGATGAATTGTAGAAACCCTGACTAAGATATCGAGGAAGGGTTTCTTTGTGTTCAACTTGAGTTTATCATGGGGCAGGTCCCAGTGCCCAGGTGTGACACAACTGGTCCTATCGCATCTGCAGAAGCAGTGCTAATGAATACTGAAAACCATTACTTCTTTTAATTTATTTATTTGCCTTTTTACTCAGTGTGGGTCTCCCCAGGACATGGGGTGGTGCTGCTAGTCCTCCTCAGCTTCAGAAACACCCTTCCAAATAAGGTCAGGGGTGTATCTCCTATGTGATTCTGAAACCAGGTCAAGTTGACAGTGAAGATGACCCACAACTGGCTACCACATCTACTGACCCCTGTGTGCCTGACACTTGTACACAGCTCAATCTTTAGTGCCGAAGTCAGTCTCCAAAGCTAAGGAGCTGAGGGTCAGGCACATGAGGAAGACTCATTTCCTGGGACTGCCTTAGCCAATTGCTCTAATGCCCTGACTTAATGCAGCTCACCCCAAAGGCTGCTATTTAGTCCTGTGTGTGTGTTGTTTTCAGTGTTTTACCTGAATTATCTCCCTTTGTGCTCACATAAATAGTAAGATGTAGGTACCAATCCTTGTCCCCACTTTTACAAAGAAGACAGTGAATTGTAGAGAAGGAAACTGCACAGCTAGAAAGTGATGAGATCTGGTAGACTAATCAGAGGCATCAGCATGGACTCCATCTCCCTCATGGTGTCTTAATACCTTGTCCTTGGGTACAGCTATATCCTGTCCAGTGGACTGTACAGCATGTAGCCCATGCTTCTCTGGAGACTCTTCCCTTCAGATGCTGTATTCCTGCAGTCATTGAGTCTTACCCTTGATCCAGATCCCCAATACCTCTGCCCTCCTGCCAGTCCTGCCAGTCGCTTGTGGCCCTCCATTTTGTTCTGCTTTTCTCTCCAGCCTTCCTCCTGCCTTCTCGTCTTTTCTGTCTGGCTTCTACTCCTCAGAAGCTTTGAAACGGGAATTCCCTCAGCGAATCAGTCTTTGTTATAGCTACTTGGCAAAATCCCAACCCCAGAGAGCCCACCCTTCTACCTCTCTGTGCCTGCACCACGGCTTCTGGCTCTTAGGAGAGAGAATCACACAGTTTGACTGGGTACTTTTGCACTGGGCTCTTGACTCAGCTCAGCCTGAAGGTTGACCCTCAACACTGCTAGGCTATGTTATGGATTCCATTATTCTCTCCAGTCATCTCTTGTCCTGTGCCCATAGGACCCATGTGCTCTCCTGTCTCTGCATCTGGCCCTCATTTTGCTCCACAGACCCCTGCACTTTCCTTCCAAGTCATCTCCCCCAGCCCCCACCCCATTTAACTCAACTTTCATCTTGCGGACATCAAACTGGCCATCTCATCCAGGCCGTGTCTTTCTCCTCCCTGCAGGGATGGCCAAGGCCTCCCAGCTGGGCTCTGGAGTCAGCCATCCCACTCCCTCGGTGTCTCTGGCCTCTTGCACAGTGCCCTTCTGTTTCTGGACAATTCCAACCAGCATCCAGCAGTGCTTCCTTGGTCCCCTGGCCTCCGGCCCCTCTGGCACAGAGACCTCTAAGCTCTTCTCTCTTTGCCTTCAGAGACACAGCTTTCAAAATAATCGGATTTGTTCACATTGTGTCTATTTTCTTAACTCCTTTGCAGTTCTGGGCTCAGGGCAGCCTGGCGAAGCTCCTAATGCTTTCCCTGTAGATCTCCGTCAAGGTTGCCAGCAACCTGTCTGGCTGGCTCTCGGACTTTATCCTGAGTCTGGACACACTCTGTGCATCTGCCAACAGACTCTTCCAGCTCACCTCCTACCTCCCTGATGGTCCTTGTAAGCCCGCCCCTTTTTCAGACTCCTGAGTGTGAGTGCTCCCTGGACCCCTGGAGCTCTTTGTCTTCCTACCTCAGGTGGTTTCCATCAGACTATGGATGGATTCAAACACCATCCTCAAACCTGTGATTCCAGGTCCATCCTGCACTTCTTTGAACTTACTTCCAATGGATCTGTAGAGGCTACAACCTTACATGGTTTCCTCCTCAGAGACTCCAGTCATCCCATAATTGACACATCCGGATTCAGTTTTTCCCAGCAGTCGCTATCCCAGTAAGCTGACATGGTGCCCTCTCCAGCTCACTCAAGCCATTCTCTAGTATCTTCTTACATCATCTGAAATCTATATCCTATGGTGATCTGGAGGGCACCACCCTTTTGTCCATGCTGAGACTCTCTCAGACCCTAAGTCTTCCTACTTGAAGATCCTGGGTATACAACTTGTCGTCTTGCCCTGACAAGCCTTCCTCAGTCTTCACGTGAGCTCATTTCCTTATTGTCTCCCTCTGTTTCAAATGCTATCCATCCAAAGTGGCCATCATTAACCAGTTTTCTCTAAAGTATGCCCCTTTTAGATTCTTTATCTCAAACCTATTCTCTTTATTTCTAATAGTACAACCTTAAAATTAATTCTTCTTTGTGTTTAAAATCTCTTTAAAATTTGATTTGGTCTTTATTTTTGGACGAGAACAAATGTACATATATTAAGAAATAAAATACATATTTTCAAAATATGTTTATACTGGCTAGTATCATCTGATTGTGTTACTCAGCTGCACATCTGTCTTGAATGTTAAAAATCGATTTCTTTGCAGGTCTGTTTTGCTATTTTTGATGTTGCTGTGGACCCAAGAAAGCCTGAGTCTTGCTTCACCTGATACACCTTCAGGATGCAGAGTGGTGCCTAGCATATTCTGTTGGGTACCGAATGGGTGACTGAAGGACAGAAAGCAGGGTTGGAGCCACCTGTGACTCATAACTCACATACTTCACCTGTAGCTCACACAGCATCCTGCAGAACATTAAACACAGTACCAGACTTATGTAGAGGGAGAGAAAGCTATCTGAGAATGCAGAAGGTCCAGGAAGTCTTCCTGGAGGAAGAGACTTGGGGCTAGACAGCTGAGAGCCTGTCCTGTTTCTGCTGCCTTCCGATCACAGCAGACCTTGTGCAACTCAACTCTGGTCATGATGGCCTGGCGTAGATTTTGAATTTGTTTTGTTTCCCTCATGTGTCTGGCCTGTGGAAGAACTTGGGACCTTCCAGGATGGCTGTAGGTACTTTCTTTGAATAGCTGCTCTTGATCACCTTTGCTTCCTATCCTATACCACTATACCAACCCCATCACCCCTGTTCTGTCACCCTCAACTCCACCCAGCCTCTTGGCCAGGTCCATCTTCTTCCAAGGGTTCTTACCCTGCCTGCACTCCCTGCCACTGTCCCTCCCACAGTATCTCTAGGCTTTATTTTCCTCCTGTTCCTACCCTTGTCCACACTCATCTGAGGGTGAATCAGGTTGACTGTGGTAACAATCCCCCACTGCCCCAAGGCTCACAGTGACTGATGCGTGTGAACTGGAAGAGGGACAGACTCCTGTACTATTCACTCACCATGGTTTTTCCCATGGTCTCCATTTGAGGACACAGGCTGGCGTAGCCTCCACCATCTGGAGTGTCGCCAGGCACCACGATGGGAGTGAGAAACAAAGACAGCTATGAGTCAGCTCTTACCAGCGCTCATTCGGAAACGCTTCATGTCTCTTTCCTTCTCATTCTGTGAGTCTGTGGGCTTTACAAAGTGGAGAGAGGTAGCAGCAGTGAGAAGAGTATTACTCAGTGCTCAGGAGCAGAAGCATGCTAGCCTTGCAGGGCTTCCACCCTAACGGGGCTGCACGCTTCAAAGAGTGGACTCTGCCATGCCCCTCCATGCCCAGCTTGTAATTTGTGCAAAGATGCAGTATGAATGTGAACCCCACTTCCCAGCCAGAATGCTCCCTTCCCGTTTCAGTGGGTTCTAACACACACCATGATAATGGGTGATTTTGAGGACTTTGGCTCTAGAGAAGTTTTGGATGAAGTTTCCACTAGTTGACCTCATTTTGCCCTGTGCGTTTTAGCCACAAGCTCTATGTTTTTCCCTTTTGGTGTGCAATCCTCTCTCAACCTCACCTCATCCTTCCTCCCAGCAAGAGGTTTCTGAGGAGCTGCCCACTTGTGAGTACTGAGACCACAGCTGTTCAGTGTTACGCCCTCCCCAAAGGCCAGTACTGGGGTCAATGTTTAATCACCTTTTCATGACTCCTCGTCACAAGCCAGCTGGTAAGGAGACAATTGTCCTCAATCTACTTTTATAGAAACGAGGAAACTGAAGTTCAAAGAGTTTTTTTTTTTTAAACCTCCCAGCTTGTGGGCTGGGCCTTTGGGCATTTCCCTAGTCTGTGTGACTGGCACGCCTGCCTCGTGACTGGCTGGCTCCTCGGCTGAAGGGGTGAGTCGGTGAAGGTCAGTCGACCCTGCAGCCAGCTGCCAGCTCGCCTGGGAACTAAGTGTTCTGTGCAGGGGTTCAAGTGTATGGATAGTGGTGGAATTTACCTCTCAAGATGGCAAGGCCAAGTGTGACTTTGTTTGATAAGCTTGGATTTTATGTCTTTAGAAGCAAACAAACAAACCATAAAGTGGCGGTGTTGCTGGCCGACTTCCCAGAAGCCTGACCCAGAGGGAGAAGCATGGACTCCACCCTTGGGAGAGCCAAGGTTCTGGGGTGAGGAGCTTCATGGAGTTGCCCGCCAATACCCAGGTTCCCCTGGCTGTTTCTTCCAGCTTCTCCTCATCTCCTCTGTGGCATTTTGGAGCCATGGAAGAGCGCACCCACAGCACGGCCACTTGCAGGCCTCACAAACTGACAGGACAGTGGCCACAGTGAATTACACTGATACCACACAACAGGCACGGGACTAAGAACTTTATTTACATTGTATTTTCTTTTTAAAACTTTCATTAATCTATTCATTTTATCTTAATTTTTAAGATTGATACATAAAATGTTAAAAATGTAGGTTTATAGATAGTAATAGGATTTTTTCCACTTTTGAGGGTTTTTTCTCTCTTTAGGTTTTTGTTTTGCTCTGTTTTGTTGTTGTTGTTTTAGGGGTTTGGTTTTATTTTATTGTTCCCTGCCTCACCTCAGCCTCCCTGAGAGACAGGGCTGTCCTGGAACTCACTTTGTAGATCAGGCTAGCCTTGAACTCACAGGCATCTGCCTGCCTCTGCCTCCCCAGTACTGGGATTAAAGGAGTGCGCCATCACTGCCTGGATAAATAAAATCTTTCTGTTTGTTTGAGATGGGAGTTTTTCTGTGTAGCCCTGACTGTCTTGTAACTCCCTCTGTAGATTCAGAGCTCAGAGATTCACCTACCTCTGCCTCTGGAGTACCAGGATTAAAGGTGTGGGCCATGAACACTGCCCTTTTTCTTTGTTTGTTTGTGTTTTGTTTTGTTGAGACAGGGTCTCAAAATGTACACTTGACTGGCCTGGAACTAACAGAGATCCACCTGCCTCTGCTTTTGGAGTGCTGTGTTACGTCACCACACCCAGAGGCCATGTGATATTTTAATACATATATCCATGTTTCCCTTGTGAAGAACTAAAAGATGATTGAGGACACAGATACATGTGACCTCATCTTGACACTAATTTATTTTTAATTGACAAATATGAATTATATATGTAGATATTGATTGTGCACAGCATATTGTTTTAAAAAGTGCATACCTTGTCGAATGGCTTAATCAAACTAGTTATTATATGTATTACCTCATTTATTTGTTTTTTAGCTAAAGTCACCATGCTGTGCAATAAATTTCGTGTGTTATCTCTTTTGTCTAAAACCTTAACCATCATCCCTTTGGCTACTATTTCCTCCCCACCATACTTTTTTTGAGTTATTCCATTTTATATATGATGGATATGAGGTTTGCATTAAAATGTCCCCAAGCTCCCACCTTGGAGTGATGGAGCTAAGCTAGCAACCCACAAGCTTTCCAAAGGACCACAGTGCATCTGCTTTACTGTGAAGAGTCATTGATAGAATGCAAGATTGGCAGCAGTGATAAAGCTGGGAGTGAAGATGGTGATGCTCATGGAGATGAGGCCAAGACTGATGGACCCACTGTGAGTTGCAGATGCTTTGAGCGTGTCCACTAAAGACTATTATGTTAGAAGTCAAAGCTTTGGAGCAGCAATGCTGATGGTGATGGGCTTTGTGATGGTTTGTGTGTGCTCGGCCCAGGGAGTGGCACTATCAGGGGGTGTGGCTCTCTTGGAGTAGGTGTGGCCTTGTTGGAATAGATGTGTCACTGTGGGCATGGGCTTTAAGACCCTCATCCTAGCTGCCTGGAAGCCAGTATTCTGCTAGCAGCCAGATGAAGATGTGCTCTGCCTGTACCATGCCTATTTAGATGCTTCCATGTTCCCGCCTTGATGATAATGGACTGAATCTCTGAACCTGTAAGCCAGCCCCAATTAAATACTGTCCTTGGTCATGGTGTCTGTTCACTGCAGTAAAACCCTAACTAAGATAGGCCTTTATGAGGCAGAACTTAGTGGGAGTCAGATAGATTGCTGGGGATAATATCCTTGGACAGGATTAATGTAGTTCTCAGAACTATGGGTAGTTCACACAAACCAAATTGCTACAAACAAAACAAGCTCATGAACCTCAATCTCTCTCTCTCTATCTTTCTCTCTCTCTCTCTCTCTCTCTCTCTCTCTCTCTCTCTCTCACACACACACACACACACACACACACACACACACACACAGTTCTACCATGATGCCATCTGTTTTGCTGAGATGCAGTCACACAACCTAGCCAGAGACAGAATAGATGGAACCACTTGAGTTTAGATCTTCAAGTTTAGCCTTCAAACCTGCTAACTAAATAAACTTCTTTGCTTTACAGAGTATTTAGCCTCTAGTAGCTGGCTTCTGTTGCTATGGCAACAGAGAATTAACTGAGAGGCCAGGGAGCTAGTTCAATGGTTAAAATGCTTGCCACACAAGCAGCATGCACAAGGACTGGAGTTTGGATCCCAGAATCCATGTGTCTTTAGAATTTGCCTCAGTTGCTGTGATAAAACACTAACTAAAAACAACCCAGGGTTTTTACCTAACAGATCACAGCCTGTCATGAGAGGAAGACAGGGCAGAAACCAAGGCAGGTACCCGAGGCAGGAACAAAAGCAGAACCAATGAGGAACTCTGCTTCTTGGCTTGCTCCTCTGTAGGCAAAACATTTTTGTGCACTGTGTAAAGGCTATCTTTGTGTTATTCAAATGATGATTTCTCTGCCTCTGTTTCTTGTTTCAACCCAGACTCAGCATTGTAATGCTTAGGTCTAGAATCCTGTCTCAAGTTTGTGTAAACAGTTTTTACCATTTATTCTCTGCCTTGTCAATAAATGCTGATCGCCCAATGGCTGGACAAAAAAGAGAATAGGGAGGGGCTTCTGCCAGTAAGTGGGAAAGGAGAGGGGGAGGGGGAGAGAGAGAGAGAAAGAGAGGGAGAGAGGGGGGGGGTGATGGAATTGAAGTCACAAGGACAGGGTCTGAGAAAACACCATGGAAAGAAACATCTGAAGCCCTATATTTGGGATTGTGGCTGGGAGGTAGCCAGATTAACATAGGAGGTTAAGATAGATCAGTTAACTGCTCAGATATTGAGGTGCAGGTTGAAGTAACTCTTGGTTACTCTGTGTGGTTAACTGAGGACTAGCAAAGGTAAAGAAATACAGCCACCAGATTAATTTACATCTATATTTAAAAATAATTCATTTTACCTTCCTCATGCTTGCTCAGCTTGTTTTGTTTGTTTGTTTGTTTTTATGTAATCTGGGACCACTGGCCAAGTGTGGCACCACCCACAGTGATCTGTGCTCTCCCACATCAACCATCTATCAAGAAAATGTACCACAGTCTTTCCCACAAGCCATTCTGAAGGAAGCAATTCTTCAGTTGAGATTCTTTTTTTCCTAGGATTGTCTTTCTGTCAAGTTGACAAAAACCAACCAACACACTATATAGATGCTAGATGGGCAAAGCAACCCACTTGCAATTCCAGCTTTTAGGTGGAGATGGGATTCCTGGAGCAAGCTGGCTAGCTGGACTAGTCATAGCAACCATCTCTGAGTTCAAATAAGAGACTGACTCAATGGAAAAAGTAGAGAATGATCAAGAAAGATGCCTGACATCAACTTTGGATGTCCATACACATCACCACACAAGTGTGAGACTACACGCATGAACACACACATACCCATGCATGCATGCCACACAGAAAAGAAAATGAACTGCCATGTCCCAAATGGTTATTAATGAGTCATTAGACTCTTAGCCTCTCTTAGAAGTCAAAGCCTCCCTGCTTGCAGGGCTGTTAGGAAGAGGCTTTACCTGTACCAGGATTGCTCAATGAGTAGCAATGAGTTCTTCACCAATCTAGCCCCATATCCTCACTCCCTGTGTAGCCACAACCTAGAAGGCCACCCACACAGGGCTTTCTGCAGAAGACCCTCCAGCCTAGTCCAGCTCCAGGAGCCCATCCCACTGGCCTAGCTTGACACACATCTTAGCATATCTTGTGCATTCTTCTGCAGCCTATGCTGAGTACCAGCTCCAGAGCAGTGGTGGGTGGGCTCACTCTTTCCTTTCATGGATTCATCCATTTGCCTTTTTCAACCATGTTTGTGAGGCACCTGTCATGTGCCATGTGTGTATGATGTAGAGGAATGAGCCTGGGCTAGGACAGGAATGAGTTCTGTCCTCTCTCCATCAGTTGTGTGGCTGGACAAATGACCATTCATCAATCTCCAGTTTGATTTTCTGTAAAATCCAGGCCATCATGGGTGATACTGTGTAGAATGTGGGACCTAACAGTTCATCACAGGCCTTCCGTAACCCTAACTCCTTGCTTAAGCCTCCCCTTCTCCCACCACTGCTCTGGCTGAAGCTCCTGCCCAGTACTCTCCACCAGAGCAAGTGACACAGGAAGTCTGGGGCTGTGTTGAGGACTTTGGGTAGTTTAGAGTCAAGGCAGGGTTGAGGCAGAGGCCCCACAATAGCTGCCAGGTTCTGCAGACCACTGAATACTTCCTGGGTGTCCTACCTGGATGGAAAGAAGAGAGCTAGACAGAGTCTTTCCTTCAGGCCTGTGGGCTGCTTTACTGAACTGTGTAGAGAAGAAAGCACAGGTCTCTCTGGGGCCACATTGGAGTCATGATTGTGGGCAGATTCCTGAAACAGTCTTGGTATGAATTTCTTCCAAGCAGAGATGGAGAAAGGGCCAAAGAAGGAAGCAGGGGGAATAACAGGAAGCGAAGGCAGGTGCAAGTGAGAAAGGGAGGAAGAGGACTCTGCACAGAACCCAGAGTCTTCTTATATGCACCTCACTGCTCAGTGCTGGGCAATGCTGCTAATTTGGGCTTGTCACCTAGAGAGTGCAGAAGACTTAAAGTCAGAAACCAGGGAGGGAGCAGAGCCATGGAGAGACTTGTCAGAGGGAGTCTGCAGTCAGAATAGTCTCTTGACATTCCCAGAGCACATACCTATAGTAAAGTGCTTGCCTAACATGCACAGGACCCTGTGCTCAAGTCCTGATATTGTATAAGCTGGGCATTTACCTGTAATCCCTTTGATGGAGAGGTAAAGATAGAGGATCAAGGTCATTCTTGCTTACATAGCAAGTTTAAGGCCGGCCTGGACAACATGAGCCCCTGAGACCTAGTCTCTAAAAGTGAACATCAAAAACACAGCAAAACCCAGGGCCTCAAATAGTATGGCAGATCCTAACGTGTGTGTGTGTGTGTGTGTGTGTGTGTGTGTGTGTGTGTTCCTTCTTCCTCATTTGTTGAAAGCTTTGACCATCAAAAGTAAAGACTACATGAACACAATTACACGTTCAAACACACACACACACACACACACTCACACCTTTTTTATGCCCTATGCATTCCATTTTTATTAAAAAAAAAAAAAAGAACTCAGACAAGACTAAAATATTTTCTCACTAATTAGCCTCTCCCTCTTCCTCACCAAAAACAACAAAACCCCCAGCACCTGCTTTTCTTTCTAACGCCATATACATAGATTGGAAATGTTTACATTCTATACTTGTTATAGAGCAGTGAGAAAATGGAGTGAGCGGGTCACTTCATTTCAGCCTCTAGGGTCCTGTCTTCTGCTAAAAGTGCAGTAGTAATCAAGCCCTACCATTGCTTGCTTAGCTCTCATAGCTAGACGGGGGTTACTGTCCTTCGGGGATCTCCAGTGCAGTTACGGTTGGAAGGTGGCTAGGTTATAGTCACCAAATAATTGTCCCTAACAGGACCATGGCCAGCGCTGGCTAGTGGGATTTAAGATGGGGATACTGGCTGGCATATTTCCTGGCCTTGTATGGGGAAAGTCAAGTGTGAGTGTGGTGGTCAGATAAGAAGGATGCTGTACTTCCTTCACAACCTGGCCTCAGGTGTCACAGAGTGTCACTTGTATTATAGTTGCACCCAGATTCAAGCGACAATCAGATCTCTAGGAAAGTGAGAAAAGCATTTGGGATGAGAAACCTCGCTCTACACATCCTGGGTAATAACACAGTGTCCATATATTTGTCTTGTTAATAAGGACAAATTATGGAATTTGTGTTCTTTTTAAGAAATTGTCACCATAACTATTGTAGCACCAATGTTATGACGCCCCATGGCATTCAGTCTATGTGTTTCTCATCTCTATTTACTCTTCACTTTCTCCCTGACATATGGGGTACTGGTCTTGAACCCTGAGGTCCACTGAGTGGGTAAAGAGAGCTCGGGTTGGCTGAGTCCTCTCATGAAGAGTGATGGCCATGGCTACTTCTGTGTGAGACAAACCAGGCATTTTGTACAAGAGCAAAGCTGGGGCTTGGCAGGGTCACCTAACTTGCTGTTATCAATGCCCTGTCAGCAATGCCATGTATTGGACAAGACTAAACAGAGATGTATCCCTGGCACGGGATCTGTTTAGTTTGCATGGTCCAGGGAAAGGGCTTCATCTGAGTGTGCGGGATAGGAGAGCTCTGTGCTTTGAGAGAGAGATGCCTGGTTGAGGAAATTTTAGAGTCTGTCAGCAGCTGGAGTTGGGTTCCTTCCCAGAACTGACTGTCCTGGTCTCTGCAGTCCAGTTTCTGGATGCCATTTCTTCTCAGGACAGTGCTGGTGTCCAGAAGTGAGGTTGGGCCAGCTTATACAGAAACCCAATTTTGTTTTCATCTGAGAGAAGGTGAGTACTCTAAGGTCCTGTCACATTAATTTACCCAGGGAATTAAAATGCAGATCCCCAGGCCTCGATCTCCTCTTCCTACAGGTCAGACTGTGCACATGCACCTGTGTGGACCTTCTTGAGGACTCTGCATAGAAGTACATAGTAGACTGCCAGAGTGAGCATCACTATGGGCGTTGACACCACTGTTAGGTTTTAAGTCCTGGGTCTTGTATTTTTAATAATGGTCACACTTTAGCTACCCACTGCCTCAGTTTACCTACCCACCAGGTAGAGTTAAAGATGACTGTGATCAGGTTTGCTCCACCTGCATCTCACAGTTCAGTAGGAAGGTCTTCATTGGGGTAGGGTTGGAGGGTGTTATTTCTTCTCTGGGATGACAAAAGCTGAAGCTTTTCTCCACCCACCTTCTAGGATCTAGGTCAATTCTCTGGGATACCAGAATTCAATGGAGTCAACTTAAATCAATACACACACACATACACACACACACACTGATGTGTTTACGTAACGATAAAGAGACGAGACAGGGAATATATTTTGGTGAATGTATGGTGAGTTATGGGAGAAGGGGGTGCTTCGGCAAGCCCGTGCTGATGCATCCCTTCCTCCTGAGGGACCAGCCAAGTTCATTCAGGGCATGGGGAGGGGAGTTGAGAGGCTAGCAGACGCAAAGAAAGGGAGAGAGATAGAGAGAGAGAGAGAGAGAGAGAGAGAGAGAGAGAGAAGAAGAAGAAGAAGAAGAAGAAGAAGAAGAAGAAGAAGAAGAAGAAGAAGAAGAAGAA
>JADRCH010000045.1:4166800-4204113 GCA_019843965.1 Rhynchomys soricoides
AAGAAGAAGAAGAAGAAGAAGAAGAAGAAGAAGAAGAAGAAGAAGAAACAGCAGCAGCAGCAGCAGCAGCAGCAGCAGCAGCAGCAGCAGCAGCAGCAGCCGGCCATGAGCACAGGGAGAGAGGGAGCAAGGGGTGAGAGGACAGAGGAGCAGGAAGGCAAGAGCAAGAGAGCAAGACAGAGAGGAGGGGTGAGCAGCCCCTTTTATAATGCAGCAGGCACTCCTGGCTGTTGCCAGGTAACTGTGGGGTGGAGCTTAGACAGAATGCTAACACACAATCTTTCCAAATTCAAGTGAGGGCAAAAAGGGATTTCTGTGGTCATTATAAACACTTTTTAAAAAAAATAGAAGGGCTGGGGAGATGGCTCAGTTAGCAAAGTGCTTTCCTGTTAGGATCTGAGTTTGATACTCAGACGACATGTGAAAAAGTCAGGTGCAGTGACACCCATTTGTCACTCCCTTTCAGAGAAGGTAGAGAACTGATGGAGTCTTTGGACACACTGGCTCAACTCCACTACTTGACAAACCCCCATGTCCCAGTGAAAGACTTTGCTTTAAAAGAGAAAATGAGAGATGACAGCTGAGCGTGACCTCCTAACATGAAAGTGTACTCACACGAAAACATGTATAAGAGCACATGCACACATGCCAATGTATACAGATGGAGGCTTCTTGTTGCTTTTTGTTTTAAAACTTAAGACAAGGTCCAAATACAGCCCAGACATTACACACAATAGACTAGCCATGGGGAAGGAGGAGAGGAAAAGCTGAGGCCAGGCAGGCTGCCCACCACAGTCCCTGCAGCCACTTCAGAGGCTGAATCAGGAAGTGAGAAGGCCCATCTAGCAGTGGGTTGGCCACATGTGCAGTGTCAGGGGACAAATGCCTTCCAGGCAGAAATCACAGAGTGACAAGACTCTTCAGTTAATTTTAGTCAACTTTGAAACCTCCAGCAACAGGGCTGAAATTTAACATCTGTGTGGCTAGTGACTATCACACATATCCTATTGTGTAATATGCTGTGTCTTTGCTTTGGAATCTAAGTAACCAAAGGAAGAGCCATTTTCTCTGAGGTATCACTCACATGGAAAGGTGAGTGCTGCAGCCCTTGGGGCAGCAACAGGCTTGCCAGAGGTACAGCCAGTTGATCTAAAAGTCTCAGCTCCTTTGTCAGAGATTTAAGATGAAATCACAAGGGCTGGAGAGATGGCTCAGAGATTAAGAGACTGACCGTTCTTCCAGAGGTCCTGAGTTCAATTCCCAGCAACCACTTGGTGGCTCGAAACCATCTGTAATGAGATCCGATGCCCTCTTCTGGTATTTCTGAAGACAGCTACAATGTATTCATAGACATAAAATCAATAAATCTTTAAAAAATAATGGAATCACTATGTGTGCAAGTGTGGTACTTCCTTTCCATTTGTGGTTCTACTGTGAACCCCGTCCATGTTCATGTCTGTGTTCATAACTAGTCCGTGTTACAACAGTCTGTTCATGACTGCATAGAGCTCCCTGGAATGGAAAACTGCTGCCTACCCAGCCAGGCCTCTTCCTAGAATTAGCATCAATGGCAGCTTGACAAAAAGCGGTTGACTTAAATCAAAAACTTAAATCTCCTTTTTTTTTTTTTTTTGGTTGGTTTTACAGAACAAAAACAACCGAATGTTGCTGATAATTTCTGACTAATAAGCTTGTTCTTCAAAGGGTCTAATTTTCGTGTTCTGCAAATTTCTCAGGGAAACATGGAGTGTGCACAGGACTTGCTTGGATCTCAGGCAGTGGGTGGCTGTGAATGTCTGCCACTGGAGTGCTGTGAGCTTGACAGGAGATCAAGCTGTCACCACAGAGCTCAGCTCATCCTAATTCTTTCTGGGTTACCCAGGGTCCTGGACCCATGTCCTTTCTCCACGAGGAAACAGTCTCTCATCAGTAAAAATCTCCTTTTCCCCACCCCTAGGCAAGAACCTGGCGTGATGTTTTACCAGCTCTATCTACCAGGTGTCATTATTTTCTTCCACTCTTGACCCAAAGGTAAGCATAGAATCAACACAGTAATTCAAAATGGGAAGCAGAGTTTGAGGCTTGTTTTGAAAATACCCTTTAGAAAGAAGAGCTTTAGAACAATAAAAGTATTGATAAAAATCACACAGCTGAAGTGAAACACACTCGTCCACCTTCCTCGGGCTTCCTGTTTTGGTTAACACATTATCGTCAGCCTCGGTGGTATTTCCACCCTCTGCTTCCACCCGCACATCTGGACGAAACGTGTGCTCCTTCCCGTTGAGCTCAGGTCCCAACACTCCGGCCAGTAGTTATCAAGAAGGGGCCAGGGAAACTTTGACCACCTTCGGAGCCTGCAGAGCCACAGCTTAAGTGGCCTGGACTGCTTTCTGCTCTGGACCCCTGGGTTTTCAATCCTGGTTGCATCTTTGTCATGAAGGAGGGGTGGTATTCTTCGTTTTTTCCCAGTTCAGGAGCAGACAAGAACATTCTTTGCATCGTCCATCTGTAGCTGATTACAGCTAAGGGATTGTTCCTCAAGTCGCCAAACATAACACTGTGCATCCCAAATAAGACAAAATGAAAGGTGACTGTGATAGTTTGAATAGGTTTGACCTCCCCTCCAACTCCTGTGTATGAATGCTTGGCCCATAGGGAGGGGCACTATTAGGAGGTGTGGCCTCCTTGGAGTAGGTGTGGCCTTGGAGGAAGTGAGTCATTGTGGGGGTGGGCTTTGAGGTTTCTTATTCTCAGACTCTGCCCAGTGTGGAAGAGAGCCTCCTCCTAGCTGCCTGTTGAAGACAGTCTCCTCCTGGCTGTCTTTGAACCAAGATGTAGAACTTTTAGCTCCTTCTTCATCACCATGTCTTCCTGCCTGCTGCCGTGCTTCCCACCATGATGGTAATAGACTGAACCCCTGAAACTGTAAACCAGCCCCAATTAAATGTTTTCCTTTATACAAATTGCTTTGGTCTTGGTCATGGTGTCCCTTCACAGCAATAAAACTATAACTAAGACAGTGACCAAGATGCCAACAACAGCAGCCCCTCTCTGACAATCCTGGCTGCCCTTTCCAGTAGATGTTAAAACTACCTTAGCCAAGCTTTGAGATCAATCTGCCTTACCCCTACCTCTTCATGTCTGTGTGAATTTCTTTCTTTTCTATTATTTTGCTTTTTGAGGCAGGGACTCAGGTGGCTCAGGCTGGCTTTGAGCTAGTTACGTATCAGGTTTGAACTCCTGATCCTCCTGCCTCTGCTTCTACTGATTGGGATCACAGGCTACCTCCCACTGCTTGGGTTGCTTTGTCTTTTTATTTGGGTAGAATCAGTACTATTGGTGTGTTATATTTGCTCAAAGCTACTACAGAAATGGAAAGAGAACAAATGACAGATAAACACCTTCATTCCCAAGTAGACATAAATAAATAATGATTTTTAAGTTTCTGCTGGATCTCTCAAGACGGTATTGGGGAAATAGCAAACCTTTGCATACTTGATTTCCCAAAGATGGCCACCATCTATCTATATACGCAATAGCCCCTGACCACTAACCTTGTCTTCTCAGTATGATCTGGTCCTATGGCTGCTCTGACAACAGAGATGTATATCCCAGTGTCTAGGTCCAGGCCTAAGTGGACTGACAGCTTCTGTATCCTTCCCCACGCTTGAACACTCTCCTCCTGCTGCTGAGAAGTTCAGACCATGTGGAGAGCCACATGGAGGACAGCCCAAATGTTCTTTGACAGCACCAGATGGGATCCCAGCTATCAGGCAGCACTGACAGCCAGCCACATGATGGGTGTGGGGGAAGCCAGGCCATCTTGTCCACACAGAAGCTCCTGTAGTTCTGTGAGAACTCATTCAAACAGTCACTGGTTTCATGAAGTTTTCTCCAATGCCCTCCTCTGCTCAAGTCAGGGCAGAAGTAACCCCTCGCCTGTGGGCCTCACACAAAGCTCACTTAAGGGAACAACAGCAGCAACCTGGTTGCTCTAGACTTCGTACTTCACCCAGCACGCTGTACTGGAGACACAACCTAAAGCCTGTGGGCAAAGTGCAAAGAAACTGACTACATATTGCCGAAGGTGCTGGTGCAGTCTGAATTCCCAACAATCTGGGTTTCCAGACTATAGGGAAATCACACACACACACACACACACACACACACACACACACACACACAGGTTTTCCACATCCTTTTCTGGTCCTCCAACTTTTGTGACCTTGTAAGTTCTGTTCACTGAAGGGGGAAGACTCTCACAGGGTCATGTATGGTGTCTACATCTCCTCTGCCAGAACATGAGCCTTCCCTCTAGTGTGTGTTCCCTCCCAATAAAGGATCCTTTCTTGGCTGGAGAGATGGCTTAGCCATTAAGAGCAATGGTCCTGAGTTCAATTCCCAGCAACCATATTGTGCCCTGTTCTATCTGATGCCCTCTTCTGTCAAGCAAGCATACAAATAGAACATTCATATGCATAAATGATAAATCTTCAAAAAACATCCTTTTTACACATGCCCCACCAAAACGGACATCTACTGTTGTCTTTAAAAGGAGCCTGGATTAGTATCATTGTTGTGATGGCTATTCCCAGTTGTCAACTTGACTATATCTGGAATGAACTACAGTCCAGAAATGGAGGCCACAACTGTGATCCAGATCTTGAGGCAAATTGACTAGGAAAAGCTTAGTCCCAGGCAAGGTGATATAGACCTTTAATCTCAGGAGACAGAGGCAAGCAGATCTCTGAGTTCAAGGCCAACCTGGGAAAGATTGCCCCAGTTCCAAGTAAAGAATGCTTAGGACCACGTGTGGTGGTACACAACTTTAATTTGGTTCATACGTTCTGCGGGAGACCTACATAAGGACAATGGAAAAAGGAAGGCTTCTTTTCCCCCCTCCACCTGCTTGTGCTCACTTGCCAGCACATCTGTTGGAACCTTAGTCTTTAGGATTCCAGCTTACACAGAAGACCAGCTGAGGCATTCAGCCTCATGGAAGGACTGAGCAACCACTAGATTCTTGAAACTCCCTTCACAGCTGACCATTGTTGGGTTAATTGGACTGCAAACCATAAGTCATTCCAATAATTTCCCTTAATATAGAGAGACATTCCATAAGTTCTGTAACTCTAGAGAACCCTGACTAATCTAATACAGGAAAAAGAAGAAAGAAAGAAAGAAAGAAAGAAAGAAAGAAAGAAAGAAAGAAAGAAAGAAAAAAAGATAGAAAAGGAAAGGAAAGGAAAGGAAAAAAACCCACCTGCCAACAGAAGCGAGTGCTGTTAAAGGGAGGGAACAGGAAGGGAGCAGGGGATGGGACAGAGAACTCAGGTCTGGAGAGAGGGACAGAAGGGACCAGGAAAAGATGTGGTCCCAGACCACAGATCAGGCTTTGCTCTTGGATGCCTGACTTCAGAGGAAGGTAAAGGCTCAGACAAATGAGGACCAGAGCCCTTGGCCAGATGCCTGGGCCAGAGCTGCCCAGGGAGTAAGAATCCTTCCCAGCACTAGACCTTTCCCAGCTCTGCAGAGGAAGACTGGAAAGGAATATTGGTCCTGGACAGGTACATCACCATTGAAGCTCCACACCATGATGGCCATCTGGAGAGCTATTTCTACAGCGATGCAAGCAGCAGTATCACTAGTCACTAGGGAAGTTCAGACTGCAGTCACTGTGTAAAACCATCACACACACTTTTGAATGGCTTCCATGAGAAAGACAGTCACTACCAAGTGCAGGAGATGTAAAGGAACTAGAATTCTCACACACTGCTGCTGTGACTGTAAACTTCTACAAACATTTCCAAAAACAGTTCGAAGTATCCTAAAAAGTTAAATATGCCCTGGCTTCATCACATGCCCCAGACTTTTGATTACAAGGGAAAAGGAACTAAATGTTCACGAACCATCTTGGACTCAAATCACGGGAGCTTCGTTTGTCATAGCCCCAAACTGAAAACCACCTGAATGTTCGGCATGTGATACTGATGTGGCACAGCCCTACTACTTGGCCAGAGAGATGGAGGGAAAGATAAATGACTGATAAATAAAATTTGGATGAATCATCAAAGGAATTCTGGCGAGTGAAGGAAGTCAGGGACAAGACTGTTGTTATATATTTGCCTGGTATAAAGCTTACGGAGATGAAAATCTACAGTGACATAAAACAGGTATAAGTGGACTAGGGACAGGGATGTCACGAGGAATATTCTGATTTTTACAGACATGTACACGTGAAAACTGTTGTTGGTCTCTATTATAAATATGTGCAGCGTTTTAAAACATATATTTTATTTATGCTATAATTAGTGCTCTGTCTCCTAGCAGCCTCAGTCCCCCTAGAGCGGTTCTCAGCCTTCCTAATGCTGTGACCCTTTAATACAGTCCCTCAGCTTATGGTGACCCCTAACCATAAAATTATCTTCATTGCTACTTCATAACTGTAATTTTACTATTGTTGTGAATTGTAATGTAACTACTGAGATGTATCGACACGAAGGGGTCGCGACCCACAGGCTGAAAAACATCTGTCAGAACCTTTTCTCCTCATCCAGGCAGACAATGGACAAAGTGTCACTCCTGGACTTTGCTCTGTAATTTTCAAAAATTAGACACAAATCACCTCCACTGAACAGCACACATATTATTTGTCTAATTCCCTGGGCAACCATTTAGAATCCTTCCTCCCTGAGCACCACACTCTCTCCTCACTCCTTCCAGGCTGCCCCTCGCTCCCTATCTCCTAGCTTCTGTCATAGGTTAGCTTTTCCTGTCCTTGCACTTTATAATAATGAAACTGAAGAGCGAAGGGCAGCCTTTTTGTGTCTGACTTTTTTTACTCAGTGGAACATTCCAGAGATGCGTTCAAGTCTCTCTATATTCTCCGGTTCCTTGTTTCACATTGCATGCATGGCTATCCCTCGATTTGGGCTGTGCCTCACATTTATTAAGTCTTGGGTTTTCTATCACCAATAAAATTTAGGAATATTCGGGTGGATGCTTACAGCCACCTGCCCTCTCGATAATACCTCAGAGTGGAATTGCTGGTGTGAGGTGAAGATTGTGACAGTTACAGTTAATTGTCAACTGGATATAATCCGGAGTCGCATAGAGAAAGAGTCACTGGATTGTTTAAACCGGGTATACCATTGCTATAAAGGATTTTCTCAATCCTGCTAACTGAAGTGAGGAAGCCCACCATGAGTAAGGGCAGTACCATTTTCTGGGTTTGGGTCCTGGACAGTCAATAGAGGAGAAAATGAGCTGAGTATGGGTTTATTCCTTTCTGCTCCTAACTGTGGGTACCATGTGAGCCACCTTGACCCCTGCAGGATGGATCCTGGACCTGTGAGCTGACGTAAACCTCCCCTCTCCTAAGTTGCTTTCTTTCAGGGTGTCTTATCACAGTAATACAAACCAAGGTTGAATATTTATTTTTATTAGAAAATACCAGACACTTCCCCAAAGATGCTGCACCATCTACTGAGTTCCTATGAGCAGTAAGGGATCTACTGCCTTTCATGTCTTTTCCAACACTCGATGGACCTCCTTGCCCATCTGGACACGTATGTGGATAGGACAGCATCATGGTTGTTCCTTACGTGACTTCAACTCCAGGGCATAGGCCCCGACAGGCACCGCCATTCATGTGTGCACATACTCACACAGATAAACACACAGCTACATGTAATTAAAAATAAATAAATCTTTAAAACAACCATCAATTTGATATCAAAGACACCAATTTCTCCCATTATGATGGAAGAAAGCAGGGTATAGTTTAGATGATAACTAATAAAAAAATTTTTCAGATCTTTGATCAGACAAAATATCAAAAGTTAACCAGAATAATTCCAAGTAGGTGACACCATTTGTTGATTTTTTTTTTTTTTAAGGTATATGGTTATGTTTCTAGAAAGACTGACAGAAATTCCGATCGTGTTAAAACGTAGTTTTGTGGGTGGGCAGTTCTTTCTTTTTAATAGTTGTTTTGTTTGTGACAAGGTCTCATTATCTCAGGCTGGTTGTGAAAACTTACTTCCTTCCTTCCTTCCTTCCTTCCTTCCTTCCTTTCTTCCTTTCTTCCTTTCTTTCTGTTTAATGTGCATTGGTGTTTCACCTGCATGTATGTCTGTGTGAGGGTGTCAGGTCTTGGAGTTACAGAGAAGGTTGTTCACGCCATGGTGGCCAAAAAAAGCAGAAAGGAAACAGGAAGGGGACAGCAAACAGGTATGTCTTTCCAAGGCACACCCCCTATGATCTACTTCACCATTCCATTACCTCCCCAAATAACGCTGCCATCAGGGGACTCAATATATGACCTTGTGGGGACATTTTATATGCAAAGCATAATGCTCACCCAAAGCTAGGATGGCCTTGCTGCTGTACCTGGGTGGCTTCCCAAGACCTGTGACCTTTGAACTTTTATTTATCTATTTCATCTTGAAAGTTGTGATTACTTTTTACATTTTTATTTGTTTTAAGAATTTTGTTTACAGATATGCTATGTTTACATAAGGGATGTCCTGGGAGTGATTTGAAGACGGTTTTACAGACACGTGTACACGTGAAAACTGTTGTTGTTATCTATTATACTTGTGTCTGTGAGCTGATGGGGATTCTAGAAACCGCCCTGCTGATATTCTGCACCTTTGCTCCCTCACTAATGTGGATGGGTCATTCTAGAAGAGGCTTTTCAAAGGCACAAGACGATTTGACTGGAAATGGACGGCTATTTCACACGACTGTGTGCAGGTGAAACCACCCTAGTAGAGCCACCAAGAACATCTGTTTCAGGCTCCCTTCTCAGCAGCGGGGTTAGGATGTCTATTCTCAGAGGCAGAAGAGGGAAGGACAGCCATGCTGATGCTGATGACATCATAGTCTTTCAGTGTCAGCAAATCCCAAGTTGGTAAAAAATGGATAGACTAGTTGGGAACGCACAAAAAACAGGGCTTGGTGATGTAGGTCTGTGGTCTGTGGTCGGAGCACTTGGACGGTGAAGTTCAGAGAGCAGGAAGTCAAGGTCAGCCTGGGCGGGGGGCAGAGACACACAGAGAGAGAGACAGAGAGAGAGGGAGAGAGAACAAAATTAAAAGTGTTCAATGTTTCCACAGGATTTGCTTTGCTTAGCAGCCCAGGAGTTGGTGCTGTGACCCAGGGGCCTTAGCTTGGGTCAGCACGGGGTACATTCCCTGTATGTGAGCCACCACAAACACTTCACTTAACCCAGGCAGAGTCAGATCCTCCAAACCAAAGAGCAAAGCCCCAGCTTGGGTTAACTGGCAGCTGAAGGCGACAGACAGCCCAGAGCGGAGCAGGGCGGGGTGGCAATGAACTTCATCAGGTGGTTTCTACCTAACTATCCAGGACCCTCCCACACTGGGGTGTACTTGATGTTGCAGAGGTGCCCAGCTCCCACTAAGTATCCGGTTGTGTGCACTTTTTTCAAAGGCCAGTGTGAGGACTTATGGGGTAGAAAATCCTAGGACCGCCCTCCCTCACTGCCTCACTTGCAGGTAACTCCAGTCCAGTATGCCAGACATAAAATGAGACCATGAGAACATGAGAGCACATGAAGGAGTACATGCTGGGGCAGTGAAAGCAGAGAGCTGTGGGAGGAACGAGACACCTGCATAGATGTGAGAAATTGTCATAGAGTAAATAAAATATATGTTTTAAAACACTGTGCATACTTATAATAGATAACAACAACAGTTTTCACGTGTACACGTGTCTGTAAAACCGTCTTCAAATCACTCCCAGGACATCCC
Source organism: Rhynchomys soricoides (assembly GCA_019843965.1). Lineage (NCBI taxonomy): Eukaryota > Metazoa > Chordata > Mammalia > Rodentia > Muridae > Rhynchomys > Rhynchomys soricoides. The sequence goes on from JADRCH010000045.1 coordinate 4,176,577, forward strand.
TTATGTAAACATAGCATATCTGTAAACAAAATTCTTAAAACAAATAAAAATGTAAAAAGTAATCACAACTTTCAAGATGAAATAGATAAATAAAAGTTCAAAGGTCACAGGTCTTGGGAAGCCACCCAGGTACAGCAGCAAGGCCATCCTAGCTTTGGGTGAGCATTATGCTTTGCATATAAAATGTCCCCACAAGGTCATATATTGAGTCCCCTGATGGCAGCGTTATTTGGGGAGGTAATGGAATGGTGAAGTAGATCATAGGGGGTGTGCCTTGGAAAGACATACCTGTTTGCTGTCCCCTTCCTGTTTCCTTTCTGCTTTTTTTGGCCACCATGGCGTGAACAACCTTCTCTGTAACTCCAAGACCTGACACCCTCACACAGACATACATGCAGGTGAAACACCAATGCACATTAAACAGAAAGAAAGGAAGAAAGGAAGAAAGGAAGGAAGGAAGGAAGGAAGGAAGGAAGGAAGTAAGTTTTCACAACCAGCCTGAGATAATGAGACCTTGTCACAAACAAAACAACTATTAAAAAGAAAGAACTGCCCACCCACAAAACTACGTTTTAACACGATCGGAATTTCTGTCAGTCTTTCTAGAAACATAACCATATACCTTAAAAAAAAAAAAATCAACAAATGGTGTCACCTACTTGGAATTATTCTGGTTAACTTTTGATATTTTGTCTGATCAAAGATCTGAAAAATTTTTTTATTAGTTATCATCTAAACTATACCCTGCTTTCTTCCATCATAATGGGAGAAATTGGTGTCTTTGATATCAAATTGATGGTTGTTTTAAAGATTTATTTATTTTTAATTACATGTAGCTGTGTGTTTATCTGTGTGAGTATGTGCACACATGAATGGCGGTGCCTGTCGGGGCCTATGCCCTGGAGTTGAAGTCACGTAAGGAACAACCATGATGCTGTCCTATCCACATACGTGTCCAGATGGGCAAGGAGGTCCATCGAGTGTTGGAAAAGACATGAAAGGCAGTAGATCCCTTACTGCTCATAGGAACTCAGTAGATGGTGCAGCATCTTTGGGGAAGTGTCTGGTATTTTCTAATAAAAATAAATATTCAACCTTGGTTTGTATTACTGTGATAAGACACCCTGAAAGAAAGCAACTTAGGAGAGGGGAGGTTTACGTCAGCTCACAGGTCCAGGATCCATCCTGCAGGGGTCAAGGTGGCTCACATGGTACCCACAGTTAGGAGCAGAAAGGAATAAACCCATACTCAGCTCATTTTCTCCTCTATTGACTGTCCAGGACCCAAACCCAGAAAATGGTACTGCCCTTACTCATGGTGGGCTTCCTCACTTCAGTTAGCAGGATTGAGAAAATCCTTTATAGCAATGGTATACCCGGTTTAAACAATCCAGTGACTCTTTCTCTATGCGACTCCGGATTATATCCAGTTGACAATTAACTGTAACTGTCACAATCTTCACCTCACACCAGCAATTCCACTCTGAGGTATTATCGAGAGGGCAGGTGGCTGTAAGCATCCACCCGAATATTCCTAAATTTTATTGGTGATAGAAAACCCAAGACTTAATAAATGTGAGGCACAGCCCAAATCGAGGGATAGCCATGCATGCAATGTGAAACAAGGAACCGGAGAATATAGAGAGACTTGAACGCATCTCTGGAATGTTCCACTGAGTAAAAAAAGTCAGACACAAAAAGGCTGCCCTTCGCTCTTCAGTTTCATTATTATAAAGTGCAAGGACAGGAAAAGCTAACCTATGACAGAAGCTAGGAGATAGGGAGCGAGGGGCAGCCTGGAAGGAGTGAGGAGAGAGTGTGGTGCTCAGGGAGGAAGGATTCTAAATGGTTGCCCAGGGAATTAGACAAATAATATGTGTGCTGTTCAGTGGAGGTGATTTGTGTCTAATTTTTGAAAATTACAGAGCAAAGTCCAGGAGTGACACTTTGTCCATTGTCTGCCTGGATGAGGAGAAAAGGTTCTGACAGATGTTTTTCAGCCTGTGGGTCGCGACCCCTTCGTGTCGATACATCTCAGTAGTTACATTACAATTCACAACAATAGTAAAATTACAGTTATGAAGTAGCAATGAAGATAATTTTATGGTTAGGGGTCACCATAAGCTGAGGGACTGTATTAAAGGGTCACAGCATTAGGAAGGCTGAGAACCGCTCTAGGGGGACTGAGGCTGCTAGGAGACAGAGCACTAATTATAGCATAAATAAAATATATGTTTTAAAACGCTGCACATATTTATAATAGAGACCAACAACAGTTTTCACGTGTACATGTCTGTAAAAATCAGAATATTCCTCGTGACATCCCTGTCCCTAGTCCACTTATACCTGTTTTATGTCACTGTAGATTTTCATCTCCGTAAGCTTTATACCAGGCAAATATATAACAACAGTCTTGTCCCTGACTTCCTTCACTCGCCAGAATTCCTTTGATGATTCATCCAAATTTTATTTATCAGTCATTTATCTTTCCCTCCATCTCTCTGGCCAAGTAGTAGGGCTGTGCCACATCAGTATCACATGCCGAACATTCAGGTGGTTTTCAGTTTGGGGCTATGACAAACGAAGCTCCCGTGATTTGAGTCCAAGATGGTTCGTGAACATTTAGTTCCTTTTCCCTTGTAATCAAAAGTCTGGGGCATGTGATGAAGCCAGGGCATATTTAACTTTTTAGGATACTTCGAACTGTTTTTGGAAATGTTTGTAGAAGTTTACAGTCACAGCAGCAGTGTGTGAGAATTCTAGTTCCTTTACATCTCCTGCACTTGGTAGTGACTGTCTTTCTCATGGAAGCCATTCAAAAGTGTGTGTGATGGTTTTACACAGTGACTGTAGTCTGAACCTCCCTAGTGACTAGAGAGTTGGTGGCTCCCCTGGTTTCTGTCTCAACATGAGGAAATTCTGTCTTTTACCATGAAACATACAAACTGTGGGTATTTTCACAGTTGCTCTTAAACAGGACAAGCACTGGTCTTCTATACCTGGTTCTCTAATCTTTTTAACCAAGAAGGTATGTTAGGTTTTGTCAAATGTCTGTTTCTTGCGTCTATTATGATGGCCATGTAGTTCTTAATTTTGCTATTTATATCATGTGTTATATTGACTTGGTTTTGAAGATTGAACCCACAGGGTAGAAGGAGAGAACTGACTCTTGAGAGTTGTCCTCTGACCTCCACACGTCATGGGATGGGCCCACATGCTTCTGTGTGCATTGGAGTCTGTCTGTCTGTCTGTCTCTCTCTCTTTCTCTCTCTCTCTCTCTCTCTCTCTCTCTCTCACACACACACACACACACACACACACACACAGATAAATTATAAATGGACCTATATGTTTGTGGTTCATAGTGCACAGCTTCACGATCAGAAAAGCTGAGTCGTAAATAGCATACCCACACACATCTCCCTCCACATCACTAGAGACCTATTTACTGCAACTCTTTATTTCAGATTTCATGTTCTTAGCAAGAAGTTACAAGGCACACTAAGGGGAAAAACAGGTAGAATCCACCTTAGAGAGCAAGAACCATGCTACCAGGCATGGAATTTAGAAAGGAAATACATTTTTGTGTTCTGTCAGTGCTTGGGGAAAGCTGCCCACCTCCTCCTGGCTTCACCTAGGAGTTATGCCTTGTTTATCTCTACCTACTTTCAAGGGTTTGTCTTTCAATTTTCAGAAATGTGACTGTGATCTGTCTGGGTGTGGGTTACTATAGGCTTCCCTCTCTCTCTAGGAGATTTGTTTTACCATTTCTGTTTAGAAATCAGAGCTTTATGCCTGGTGCCAAAAGTTTGCAATGATCAGGTGCTTTCTGCTGCCTCTTTTTCTCTGCTCTCTGCTGGGACTCTGATCTTATGAACGCCAGGTCTTTTATTACCCACTGATCTCAGACAGTTCATTTCCTAGACTCCAGAGTTCTGATTTATTTATTATGTGTAAATACACTGTAGCTGTCTTCAGATACTTTTTCTTCTCGCTCTGGCCCTGCTTGCTCTGGCCCTACTCACTGTAGCTGTCTTCAGACACCTCAGAAGAGGGCATCAAATCTCATTATGGACGGTTGTGAGTCATCATGTGGTTGCTGGGATTTGAACTTACAACCTTCGGAAGAGCAGTCGGCGCTCTTAACCACTGAGCCATCTCTCCAGCCCCGGCTCCAGAGTTCTTAATTATCTAACCTTGCCTCTGATTTTTTTTTTTTTTTTTTTTTTTTTTTTTGTGCAAACATAGCCCATCTATTGAGTTTTCATTTTAGTTACTATATTTTTTAGTTTTCTAATTTTTACTTTATGTTCTTATTCTTTTACTTAGATGTTCATGATTTTTGCCTTAATATTTTGTTTCAAGAGTATATTCAAGGGCCTGGGAGGTAGCTCAGTTGGGTGAAGGTACTTAATGTGGGCCTGCACTGCTGGGGTGCCAGCATGTTGTTGAAATGCTGCTCGCCCAGAGAGGCAAAACTCAGGGGTGCTATGCTGCCCTCACCACTGGGGTGCAGGGCTCTCATACTGCTCAGGGGAAGCAAAATGCAGTCTAATATAGGGGTCCCAGCCCATGTTTCTCCCAGTGAGAAACAGCGGGGGCTGGGACAGGCTGTGGTTCTCAAACTCCTGTGTACCCAGAAACTGCTGGGAACTGGGAAGAGTTGAGAATGGGGGTCCCCATCCTCCTGTGTATCCAGACACCACTGGGGACCTCGAGGCGTTGGGAACAGGACACGGGCCTGCAATGGGCCCAGGGCAGGTGAATCCAGCTTAGCTCCGAGTGAGTGCCAGGAATGCAGAAGGACTGAAGGATGGCCTTCTACAGGAGACTGAGGCACAGCTCTGTGAAGAAGGCTTCTCCCCCTCACTCCCCTGGTGATGGTCCTTGATGAAGGAGACAGTCCTTGTTTGTCCAAACTGCTTTATTCATGGCAGATGAGGATGAATATGTCTTACTCAGGGTGAATCAGAGATCAAATACCTTTTGCAGGAAGGGATCTCATTGGCTAAACACTTGGAGTCCCTAGATACCTCATTAGCATGGAGAACTCTAGGCTGTGTGCTACATGACTAGCTGTCATGGTTTTCCTAGTGGGGTGTCACGATCACTTGCTCCAGGGCAGGAATCTGATCAGGAGCTAGTTCAAACTCCTGCCGTTCTCAATTATGAGTTTTATCTGGGTTCTGAACTTTGCTACTCCCTTACCAGTTCTTCTGTCTGATGGCACCATCCACTGCCCCACAGCTTACTGACAAGCTTATGACCTAAGTTCGACCTCATGCCCCATATAGTAGAAGGAAAGAACCAACTCTGGCACATTGTGGGGTGACCTCCATGTGTGCAGAGTGGCACTTGTGCACCCACGCATTCATACACGTATGCAGAACAAAGAAATGTAAGAAAAATTTAATTTAAAAGGGTATATTCGATTTTACAACGGCATGTCTCACACTAATGACATCATTGTTACCATATATAGCTTCTCTCGTTCATTTTTGTCCTGCTTCCTCACATGGCAAGTGTTTTCTGCATAGGTAACTTAGTAGTGTGTATTAATTATAAACAACAATGGATTTCATTATGGGAGTTCATACATGTAGGTAATATGTTTTGGTCACATACACCCCATAGCTCTCTCTTATATCCCCAAATCCACTGACCCCCCCCCCTTCCAAACAACTTTTCCCTTCGACTTTCATGGCCACCTCCTCCTCCTCCAGGTCCTCCTCTTCCTCCTATTTCTCTTTCTCCTCCTCTTCTACATCCTCCTCCTCACCGTGTGTGTCCCAGTGAGTTTAATTAGGGTTGCTTACAAAAGCATGGGTAAAACGTTGCTTATAGGAGTCAAAAACGTGGTAGGTGCTCAGTCCACAAGGCTAGGTGCTTCAGAAGGTTCCTGGAGAGCTGCTGGTCCCTAGTCCATCATGAAAGCCTGGTTCTGCTACAGGCAAAGGAATCACCAAGCGCAGCAGGAGCAGCAGCACAGGGGCGAACGAACTCAGAGGCATGAGGGAGGCCAAGGCAGCAGAAGGCGGATGGTCTTCCCTCCATTTGTTAGCTGGACTGCTCCCTGAAGAAGCTGCCACCCACGATGCGTGCAGGTGAGGGGCAGGGGAGTAGGTCTTCTCACATCAATCAAGGCAAGCTCCCCATCTAGGCTGTAGCTACTGAGCAGGGGCAGAATGTGGAGGCTTTGGGCAGAAAGTGGACAATAATGGAGTGCTCATGATAAGAATGTCATGCTTTCTTGCTGGGTTTTTATATTTGGCCCTTTCACAGTGTCATGTGAAAACATATGCATAGTCTCCTCCGTTCAGAGCAGAGACTCAACACTTCCCTGATCTACAGAGTGAGCCCAAGACAAGAAGGAAATGAGAATAAATTGCAGTGAATGAGAGAATAGCTTAGTTAGGGAGGTGGTTTATCAGCGGAAAAAATCTCCCAGTCTTAGACTGCCCTGGTGCCTTTTCACCTGTAAAATTTGACATTTTGATTGCAAAAGTAATATAAATGTATAATAAAATGATCACTCACTAGAGAAAAGAAAAAATAAATAAAAATTAGATTCTTCTGGGAGAGATGGCTGAGCAGCTAAGAGCGCTTGCTGCTCTTCCAAATGAGCTGAGTTCTTGACACATGTCAGGTAACCGACAACACCTGTAACTCCAGCTCTGGGAATCTGACACTTCTCCCGGCCTCCCAGGCACCTGCACTAACATGCTCATACTCACACAGACACGTAACGAAACATAACGATAAATCTTCAAAAGAAAAGATTCCTCATATGAGTAGCCTCATGAAGACAGCTCTTGATGGTTTGTTAGTTACTCAGAGAGGGTTGGGAATACTCTGCGACTTCCTTTTTCTTGAACATTCTAAAAGGAATACTATAAAACAGAATAAATAGTTGCTTAGAAGAAGGTGTGGTTAAACCAGGCAATTCTATGATCATGTTAATTTTAATTTCGGTGCAAAGTTAAATATGAACACTTACCCAATACATAATTTTGCATACATATTATGCTTTTAACCTAAGAACAAGACAAGTACAGCAGCAGAAACAACCCAAGTAGTGAGAGCTGAAGTTGTGGTTGGGATCAGCTGGGCCTTAGTGGCAGATGGCAGCTGGGCCACATGAGGGGAACTCTTTAGCAGAGTGACTCAGCAGAGCCAGGCTGACCAAGATCACAATCTGTCAGGAAGATTATTGTTCTTAGTCATCCAATTTCTCTTCTAAGATGGCGAAAACGCCCACTTGTCAGCTCCTCTCTGCTCTGCCAATTGGAGTTTGGATTTTGGTCTTTCCCAGGACTAAGCAATTCTGTTTAGAACTAATTTTTGGAAATATCAAAGATGTTTGACCCAAGTTTGAATGCAAGGATCTCCTCAGACATCCTACAGATAAGTATCCTCCAATGATTAAGAAATCCCACACCTAGAAATGTTAGCAAAAGATCTAAGAAAGCTGACTTTCAACCTTAGTACCATGAAGCTTCCTTCTCCTTGACCAGAAAAGAGCATCATCTCCGCCATGGGAGGGAGAATGGGTAGAAAACAGAAGTGAAGAATCATGAGGGAAGTTCAAAGTGCCTTTCCCAGGAGAAGGGTCCAGACATTCCTAGTGGTGCAGAAAAACCCTATAGCAAAGATAAACACATTATAAGTATTGGGGGGAAAGAGGTCTTTATGGAAATCAGTTTGAAGAGAATAGTGGACCATTCAGATACATCTGCTCTTCCTGCCTCTACTGCCTAAGTTGTGCACTGTCCTTTACGGCTGACAATACTGATGTAAAAGCTGGCTGGTTTTTTTGTTTTGTTTTGTTTGAGATGAAACTGTACATCAATCATTTTGAATAATCTATGCATGTGTTTTGTGATTTATTTCAGTTTTTTGGCAATCATTTTGTACAGTCTACGCACAAGTTCTGTGATATATTTCGATTCTTTTGCTGCAATCACTTGGCTAATCTATGCTTGAGATCTGCTGTGCATTTCTATGCTTCCATTTTTTCTGATGCTGGGGTATGTCTTCCAAATTTGTCCCCATGTATCTATATGGAATGAGTAAAGTTTGAATGCATATGAATGACTTCATTATATCTTTATGTTTTAATTTGGCCCAAAGAAGTATGAGTGAATTCAAGTATTCCACAAACTTCAGAAACTCCGAGTCTGAGATGAAGTACAAAAATATGAAAGGGTATAAATAGAATTTAGGGGTGATCTGGTTGGAAAGTAAATAATTAGATAATAGAATTTCCCAGTTTGTGGGTGTTTGTAATAAAGGCAAGCTTGTTATCTTAATTTCCAGTAATAAATACACAGAACTGATTAAAATGTGTGTGTGTGTGTGTTTGTGATCAAAGTGTTTTAGGTTCCTCTTTGCTCATCTGCAAATAAACCCTGAGTATACTCATCCACCTCAGTGCAAATGTAAACAAAGCCCAGGCATGGGGAAGACCCACTGGCTTCCCCACATTTTCTTTTCTGTACTTAACTGTACACGATATTTGCTGCCACTTCGGTTACATCCAGAACTGTTTCTCACATGGTATATTGATTCTTCTCCCTTGGCCTCATGAAGCACCATTGAGCTCAGTACAAGCATGGCGTCCCTGATTTTGTATTGTTGGCCCCAACAGATTACTGAAAGCCCAAGGAGGAGGACATATGTGTGGTGAGAGGTGATGGGCTGCCTGTTGTAAAACAGAACTGTGGCTTAGGTCTCTTTGCCCACATAAGGCTTGTCTCTCTGACTGTATAACCATCAAGTTCTTAAGTAGGAAATGTATCCAAAGATGTGATTATGAATGTTTCTAGGTTAGTTAGTTGTAGTGACTTGCCAACCCAGAGTGATGATTGGATAATGCCAGATCCAACAGAAATCCTATCGATGCCCTATCCCTAATGCTTGGTATGAGGCCTTGAATTGATCCATCCACCCAATTGTTCAGTTCTTACTGCATAAAACTAAGCACTGGTGTTCTAGACTTTTTGCATATCCTGAACACCTGCCCCAGTGAGTTCTTCAACTCTAGTCTATGCTCTGAGAACCCTGAGGACTCCCTAAAGCTGTACCCTAACCTCCCACCCAACGGGGAGCTACAAACCCTTCTTCAGCACTAAGGTCCTCAGAGCTATGTCCTCCTGGAGTCCTAGGTTTCTTTTCTTTCAAAAGTCGTGGTGCCTCTTCAGACATGATGTCATGACCATCTTGGTGGTGGGTAGCATGCAGGGGGAGTTGGTAAGGATGGTCCTTGTGGTCCCTTGACAAATTTCATTGAGATATTGCTCATTCAGAGCCAGAAGCCTTCCCAGAGAGGCCTAGGCAAGGGTCCCAACATTTTCCCAATGTAGATTAGCTGCTCTTTCCACGCTCCTTCTGCATGAGAAAACACTGGGCAGCCAGGGCCTCTTGCTCTGTGCTCAGCCTCCACCCTGGCTCTGTTCAAACCAAGGCAAAGTCCCATCTCCTTCTAGTCTTGTTGAGGCGTATTATCACCCATCCCATTTATCCTTATACAGAACCCCTCAAATCTCAAGAGCTGTCTTATTGTAATATCAGATTTGCTACAGTTAAAAACAAACAAGCAACAAAACGATCCTCTCTGCACCCTTCCACCCAGAGACAGCCAACGTGCCATCTGCTTGGATGGGAAGAAAATTTCACCTTCTCACGCCTAGGACTTTGTGCAGGACTTAGCTGCACCCCATCTGCATGGGCTCCCTTTTCTGTGAAAGTTGCTTCACGCACACATCATTACGCATGGGCAATATTTTGCACTAAATGAACAATAATCTTGACATTTATAATGAACCACACCTGAACACTATACCAGCCAATTGAAAGGGCATTGAGCACTCCAATGAGACCTTCCTACGTTCTGGGTTAGTTTCTTTGTAGAGAGGGTCGTGAGCCTTTTTGCAGTTTCTGACACATCGTAATAAACTGTCCTCCGTGGGAGAGTATACAAGTGTGTATTGTCAGGAGCGATGGACTTTTACTGTATCTATAGGCTCAATTTGGAACTGGCATGAAAGCACTCATTACAAGGCCCAAACACGACTAATATCTTCAGACCCCCATACAAACACACACCTTTTTTCTTGAGACAGACTCTCCTCATGTAAGTTTGGCCAACCTAGAACTCAATATGTTGATCAGGCTGACCTTGAACTCATAGGAATCTGCCTGCCTCTGCCCCCTAGTGCTGGTATTAAAGGTGTGTGCCACCATGATCAGCTAATTGATAATTTAGTTAGAGGACTAAGGTGCACATGAACAATTTCCCACAGACCAGTTACCTCACCATAGTGCTATGCCAGCTAAACACTCTGGCATCTTTCCCTTGGTCTCTCTCTCTCTCTCTCTCTCTCTCTCTCTCTCTCTCTCTCTGTATGTTTGTGTGTGTGTGTGTGTGTATGTGGAAGAGGCAAAGAGAGACAGAGAAACAAAGAGAAAGATCCATGTTTGCATGTGCCAGCACATGTATCTGTATGAATGGGAAAACCCAAAATTGACACCATATTTCCCCCTAAATTGTTCTCCAGCTTATTTATTGACTCGGAATCTGAACCTGGAGCTCACAGTTTCAGCTAGTGTAGCTAGCCCTGCCTCCTGAGTTCTGGGATTCCAGGTGGCTTTTGCATGGGTTCTGGGCACTGAAGCTCCTGTCCTCACTCTTATGTGGTAAGCATCTATCTATGGTGTATCTCTCCAAGCCTATGCCTGTCTCTCACACAAATCCTGTATATCAAACTCAGGTCTCTGTGCTTACCAGGCAAGTTCTTTATGGACTGAGTCTTCTCCCTGGCTCACAAGTTATCGTTCCTAGACATTTGCAAGTTCATCCCCACTAGGCGTTAGTGCTGGGCATGCTGTGCTTTATAGAAGCTGCTTAATTTTATTTTCAAATAGTCTTATCCTTTCTCAGAGAGCAACTTGGCAAGGGCTTGGTCCTGTCACGGACAATTAGGCATTTATCTCTCTTGCCAACAAGAGTTGGCCTGTTGGGCTGGACTTGGGCACCAGATGCCACCTCCTGCTTGGCTGCCCTCTTGGTGACATCACCTCTACCTGCAGTACCCAATAGACAATGGACTGGAAAGGAGTATGACCAGCCAGGATCATGTCTGTGGACACAGTTGAAGGAATGGCCCAGCATGGAGGCCCCTCAAGACCTGCAGGCTTGACCCAACAAGGCTCTAAGCCATGTGACCTTTCCAACTGCCACCATGTCACATGTCTGGTTTCTCAGTGCTGCGAAGGTTAGCCAGGCCAGGGCCAGAGTTTCTATGATTGAAGTGTGATGAGACACAAGGAGAGAACCCAGCAACCCAAATGAGCCTCCAGCCTCAGGCAGGGCTGAACTCAATTTGTACATACAATCTACCCGTATGTGTGGCACCTTCTTTCTGTGCAAACACAGCAGGTCAGGAAGACTGCGCTCTAGAATATAGTCATAGGGAGGCAAAAGGTCACAAATGAATCCAGCTAAGGGGAAATGCTATGTTTTACCTTAGCCTTCCAAAGTTGTCTGGTCACACTGTATCTCCTCCAGGTGCTTCGTATGGGGCTTCCTAGCTCTATTTCCCACTGTCAAGATCAACACTGGGCCAGTCAGTGGTGGCACACGCCTTTAATCCCAGCACTTTGGAGGCAGAGGCAGGAGGATTTCTGAGTTCGAGGCCAGCTTGGTCTACAGAGTGAGTTCCAGGACAGCCCAGGGCTATACAGAGAAACCCTGTCTTGAAAAAACCAAAAAAAAAAAAATAAATCAGCACTGGGATGCCATGAGCTCAGGGGTTCCTTTGACAAATGTTCACCGTGTACTAGACTTGGGGCCAATAAAGCCAGGTTAGATTTGGCCTGTCTTCCAGGAGCTCTCAGATAACCAGTCTGTGGCCACAGTACCATGAGGATCCAGCTAACTGAGTGCAAAACTCTTGGGGAAGGAAGCACAGAACTTCCTGCCTGGAAGCTATGTTGGGAATAGCTTAAAAACAGGTAGGCCAAGTGCGGTGGTCTTACCCAAAAGAAGTACTGAGCCCTTGGGCTCCGGCAGGAAGTACCAGGTAGAAGGATGGAGCAGCTTGTAGAGGCAGTGGAGAGGGACTGCCCGTAGCTTGCATTTGGTTATCGTAAGGAAAAGAGGTTTTAAAATAGTGGGAAGACATTTAGGACATGAAGCGAAGTTCAATACTGAACATGCTGAACTTGGGGCATCTAGGAGATATCACAGCATACCTGAGCGGCCCAGAGTCCAGGACAAGGAGTCTCATAAAGGACAAGAGTCTAGATTCAATAGCCACAGAGTTACAATAGGAAAGAGAGCAGGTAAGCACAGGGGTGGCTGGTATCCATTTCCACTTGACTGTGATGAGGGCCAGCCCATCTGACTATAGGAGGAAGGAGCTGTGGGCTTAGCAACCCTGGTACCTCTTGCTCCGTAGGGAGAAAAACCCAGGAAACACAGAAAAGTTAACGAAAGGGTGAGTCTGCCAACTAATGAATCACCATTCATTCCCCTGAAGCCGCTCTGCTCCAAGAAGAATTTACTAGAAACCAATTTGTTAAAGGCTCAGTTTCCCTGGTGAGGACTCCCTGGAATTTACCCAAAAGTTGTTTGGGTTAATTACTTTTACAATGATCATCGTGTTTGTCCTCTGGTACACACAAGCCTTCAGATTTCCCCCTGGGTGGTTTTCTACCCTACAATCAGTTTCATTTCACTCGCCTGTGTTAGGCGTATTTTCACTAGCCACCCTGCTATAGATCTTCCAGCCCACGTCAATCTTACGAGGGTTTCTTTATTTAGAGAGTGAAGGACTTCCTGAATGCGTGACATTATTAATCTGTGTGTGTGTGTGAGTGCACGCTTGCACGTGTGCACTAGTGGCTGGGTTTTCCTCAACTGCATTTACTGTCATTGTAATTTGAAGGACAGGGCTCTAAATTTGACAACTACTCCCACTTTGGGATTTTTGTCCTTGGGGAAATTGTTATGAGTGTGTGAAAATTAACACTGCGAGGGCTGGCTGCCAAGCCTCTGGGAAACACAGAGTGGATGCACACGCTGGACAAAGCCAACTTTTCTGTAAAGCCGAGGTTAAAGTTGGAAAAGCCTCGTGAATTGTCAAACCTTTATAAACTACAATGGCAGAGAAGTCAGCTCTAGAAATGAGAACCTCTTGCGAAAAATCTGATTAAAAAAAAAAATACAGGGTAGAGAATTCCCCTAATGAAATATTTCTACTAGATAAATCCTAGCCAGAGAAAAGAAAGAATCCTGAACAGAAATTTACTAGCATCATGCTAGTGTGCATCTTGAGAACAGGCAGGACAGAGAAGTTGCAATTTGGTAGCTGGCAGGACTTGGCTTCAGAAAAGTCATTTTAGCATCTTGGGTTGTTTTTGTTTTTTAAAACACAGTCACTTCCAAACATGGTTTTTGGGAACTTTTCTTTCCTCCAAGAATCACACCTTTTCTGAGAGGGGCTGACTGCACATTGGGGAGGCTTAAGAGGCAGAAGTTATCTAGAATCTAGATTTTCTGGAAACCAGGGGAGGCCAGTTATGCAGATTATGTGGAGACCTGAACAGTGCAAGAGGTTGCAGAGAGCACCTTTAGAGGAGGAGGGGGAGGTCATTTGAGGACAGAGGAGAAACGAAGAGGAAGTGCCCTCAGGAGCTGGGAAGGTGCTGGGGTCACGGGGGAGTGTACGGGTAGGCCTGAGAGGGATTCTCTTCACCATCGATTCTATAGCCTGAGGGGCACTAGCTGGAAGAGCTCCAGAGTGCATGAGCGGGGGAAGTGGGCATACGGAAGTGGGCATACTGTAAGACTGGGATCCCACAGCCAGGGAGCAATCACTAACCACAGGAAGTGCTGGAGGCAGAATGTCCAGAAGCAGGCACAGGAGGGAGAGTGTAACTGCAACAGTGAAGCCCAAGATAGGGCTGGTCACAAGCCAGGAGCAGGTCTGCTTAGAGATAAGCAAGGGGGCCAGGAAGAGAATCCCAAGGGCCTCAAGGCATGTGGGGTAGCACAAAGCTGGATTTCAGGTGTGGCTTTGGGGTTTGAGCAGGGAGAAGAGCCTGCTCAGCATCATTTTGTCCCTGCGGCCATAACTGCTCCACCACACATTCTTACAAAGGAAGCCGGGCTCTAACCACTCTCCTTCACCTAATATCCCCTTCCCTTGTCCTGTCCTTCCTCATTCCTGCCAGGCTGGCAATTAACACAGTCACACCCCTGGAACCTGCTCCGTTTCTGGGCAGATATGGTTATTCATCCAGGAAGGAGAATGAATTAACCTGTTTCCGTTTTCCCCGAGCCCGTCTATCTCCCTCCGGTTCCTAGGAGGCTCCTTGCCCTCCTCCTCCTTCCCACACCCGCTTCCATCCAGAGGCAGCAGGAAGCCTCTCTGCAGGGCTGCTAGCTGGGGATCTCCTGGCTGGAAGCACCTGCTCAGCTGCAGCCCGGGGCACTGTGACCCCTGGGGATACAGCTCAGAAAGCCCCTATTAAAATGCTAATGCAGCATCTGGAAGGGTGAAGCCTCAAGGCTGTCTCCTACCTTGGTGCCTGAGCTTCCTCCTGTCTGACTAGCCAGGGACAGAACACCCTGTGGGTATGGCAGATGTGCTGAAGTCAGTCTTGACATCAGGTACCAAGCCAGCGGTCTGCTAAGATCCATGTTTGAATTCCATAGCTGTCAGGCTTAAGTTTTGGGGCCTCTCAGGTCTTAAGAGTCTGGCACCTCCCTACCCCTGGCCCTGCTAACACTATTATTCAGGGTCCAGTGTCCCTCTTTTCTCAAGACATCTCAGCACCCCCACAGCTATCCACGTAAGATATGGTCACCTTCAGCCTGTCACTTCAGAGAAGTGGGGATCATGATGTTCGGCTTCAAACCCAGGACCCTTAAAGCTAAACCTGCTACTATACAGGCAGTTCCACTCGGCCCACTCTCAGGGACCTAGCAACTGCTTATGCCAGCACCTGCCCCTGCTCAGTGTGCCAGGTATGTGCAGCAGATAAAAGGTCCCTCCAGCCACCCCAGATGTCTCTCTCCCCCCCCATCTATCTATATTTTATCTCTCTATCTCTCTACATCTCTACCTCTTTCTCCATATCTCCCTATCTCTCTCTCTGCCGCCTCCTCCATCTCCCTGTCTGCATTGTGATTTCCCTGGCCTCCTTTTCTGAGACCAGAGAACCTGTCCAAGAATGGCCACCCAAATAAACCTGCTTTTATACATTTAATTTGGCTTGAATTGGCTTATTTCATTGGCAGAGAAAGCCTGTAACACAAGTCTGTTTACCACTCACGCCTCACATAAATGGCCAGTTTCACCCACTGTCATCCAGAGCCACCCCAAACCACCAGGGAATCGTTCTTTTCACATGTATGTCCCGTGGTCCATATGCACATCATGTGTTGGCTAATAAAGCAAACCTCAGCACAGAAAAGAATTGAAATCACTCAACACATCCACTCTGACCACCATCAAACCCTACTGAACATCAGACACTGAAATGCATCAGGGATATTCTCAAACACTTTGAGACTAAACAACACACCATAGGTAGTACTCGGTCCAAAGAGGAAACACTGAAAGAAATAAAACCAAACTAACCAAAGGAAAATACAACGCGTCAAAATGTGTGGAAGGTGACATTCACACTGCTGATGCTGATGAGTACCACAGAAAACAGATACTTGTCAAAATAAATAGGCTAAGTTCTTAAGAAACTACAAAAGGCAGCGTTAAGTAAGCCCAATGCAACAAGAAGGGGAAAACATTATAGAAACAAATTTAGGCCTCCAGAGATGGCTCAGTCAACATGAGCCCTTGCTGCTCTGGCAGAAGACCTGGTCTAGCTCTCAGCACCCACATGGTGACTCACAGCCAACAGTACCTTCAGTTCTAGGGAATCTGACATCCTCTTCCGGTCTACACAAGCATCAGGCCTTTAATCCCAGCACTGTGGAGGCAGAGGAGGCAGGAGGATCTCTGAGATCAAATCTAGCTTGGGCTACAGAGCCAGGACAGCCAGGGCTCCACAGAGAAACCCCGTCTCGAAAAGAAAGCAAGAAGAAATAGAGATAGAAGGGCTCAGCAGTCAGGAGACATGCTACTACTTTCCAAATACTCACATCACACAGCTGCCAACTGACTCTAACTCCAGCTTCAAGGGATCCAATACCTCGGGCCCCTGTGGGTACCTGCATTCATGTGTGCACACACACCCTGTATATGCATAATTAAAATGAAATATATGCTTTTTAAAAACGAAATATATGTTTGATTATAAATGTATGCTGTAAACTTACAGTGAATGTCACACTTAATGGTAAAAAGCTTAATCTCTTCCTCTATGATCACAAACAAGGCACAGTTACTCAAAGCCAGGAGGCTGCTCCTGTGGTATGGAGGGCCAAGGAGGAGGACTGCTCCGGCTGGCTGGCCATCAGCCTAGCCCAAGCACAGCAAAGGACCCTGTCTCAGGCAGTAAAGCAGTGATGGGGAGGAGGAATTGTGGCATCCTCCTCTTGCCTCTGGGTGCACCCACACAGATGTGAACACACACACACACACACACACACACACACACGAGAGAGAGAGAGAGAGAGAGAGAGAGAGAGAGAGAGAGAGAAGATTCATCGTAACAATCTCTAATTTACAAAGTCAGGCAGACAGATTGAAATAGATGTAACAACCTCTAAATTACACGCAATTACACACACATACACACATTCTTTTGGAAGAACTCAAAATGGATCACAGATCAATGTAAGACTATAAAAGTATTATTTAAAAAATAGAAGAAAATATCCAGGGTTTAGGGCTAGGCTAGACTTGAGGCCAAACACGTGTTCCATAAAACATAAAAAATAAATAAATAAATAAAAAGATAAACAGGAGTTTATAAAAATTGAAAACATTTGCCTTTGACTTTAAGAAAAAGAGAAAGCATAGATTAAGATGAATGCCTTTCAAATATCTAATATATCCAAGTGGTGAAGAACTAGCGGATCTTATCAAGGGAGAACTAAACAATCCAACTAAAAATTGTACAAAAGACACAAGACATTTCATCAAAGGGAATGTATGTATGGCAAAAATGTCAAGAGAGGAAACAGCTGTCTCTCTGCACCACCTCTCAAGGAGATGGAAGTTAAGGACTTCACTAAATATCACCACACACCTATGAGAGCAGCTCAGATGAAAACTGAAAACCAGACAACATCAATGCTCGGCTAGAGGCTAAGAAGCTAAAC
Source organism: Rhynchomys soricoides (assembly GCA_019843965.1). Taxonomy (NCBI): domain Eukaryota; kingdom Metazoa; phylum Chordata; class Mammalia; order Rodentia; family Muridae; genus Rhynchomys; species Rhynchomys soricoides. The sequence continues at coordinate 4,193,870 of JADRCH010000045.1, forward strand.
GTTTACTGCCAGTAGGAATGTAGACCCGACAGCACTCCAAACAACAGCGGGTGGCCTCTTAAAGACTTAATGTCTGAGCTGGACATCATGGGGCACGCCATTAATCCCAGCACTCTGGAGGCAGAGGCAGGCGGATCTCTGAGTTTGAGACCAGCCTGGTCTGCAAAGTGGGTCCCAGGACAGCCAGCACTTAGTCTTTTAGTCTTTCCAGGACGCTGTGACAAGATAGTCCAAGTAGAATGGATTAAACAAATGACATTCACTTCCACTGTTCTGAGAGCCAGATTGCTCGGAGACCCAGCTGCTGGTATTTTGGGGATCTGGGTCTCAGATTTGGAGATATCATGGCTTGCATATAGTACCTTCCTGCCATGTTCTCCTAAGGTGCACGAGGCCAGGCAACTTCTGGGCCTCTTATATAAAAGGCTATCTTCATTCAGCCTCCTGACCATCACTTCCAAAGACCTCATCTTCTAATGCCATCATACAAAAGATTAGATTTCAGCACAGGAATTCGAGGGTAGGGGCCATGAACATTTAGATTGTCACACTAAAAATATACCTTTCGTTGGGCAGTGGTGGCGCACGTCTTTAATCCCAGCACTTGGAGTCAGAGGCAGGTGGATTTCTGAGTTCGAGGCCAGTCTGGTCTACTGAGTGAGTTCCAGGACAGCCAGGGCTATACAGAGAAACCTTGTCTTGAAAAATCAAATATATATACCTTTCACATGGCCTAGCAAATTCCTTAGGCATTTACTCCAGGAAAATGGAAACGTAAGCACACAAATACTTATATAGGATAGAAATTTTTATATGTAATAATAAAAATCTAGAAATACTCACAATGTTCTACCACAGAGAAATGACTAAACAACTGAAGTACAGCCATATATTGGAATACTGCTCTGCCTTTATTTCTCTGGTGTAACAAATAACCCTGACAATGTAGGGGCAAAAAGGGTTTCTTTCAGTTTGCATTTGTAGATCTCAGCCCATCAGTGAAAGAAATCAAGGCAGGAACTTGAAGAGAAGCTTGCTTGTTCTTCCACACAGCAATACCTCCAACCAAGCTTACCTCACAGCTGAAGAAATGTGGGAAGAGTCATGGAAGATGCTGCTTGTTATCTGGCCACAGGTGTATTCTCTGCTAGTTTTCTTACATAGCTCAGGACCACCTGCCCAGGGATTGGCACCACCCACAGTGGACTATCCTTCCTACGTCAATTAGCAATCCAAAATATCTCTCACAGACATACCACAGTCCAGTCTGACCTAGGCGATTTCTTAATGGAGAGTCTCTTCCCAGGCCATTCTAGGTTGTGTGAAGTCGACAGAGCTAACCATTTCTTTCTTTCTTTTCTTTCTTTCTTTCTTTCTTTCTTTCTTTCTTTCATTTTTTTAAAGATTTCTTTATTTGTTATATATACAGCTGTCTCCTGCATGTATGCCTGAAGACCAGAGGAGGTACCAGATCTCACTAAAGATGGTTATAAGCCACTATGTGGTTGCTGCGAATTGAACTCAGGACCTCTGGAAGAGCAACCAGTGTTCTTAACTGCTGAGCCATCTCTCCAGCCCCAAGGGAGTCATATTCTAATAAGTATAAAGTGTGCGAGTTTATAGGGCATTCTAGTGAGCAAAAAGAGTCAGTCTCAAAGGGTCACATATCGTACCATTCTATTTCCAAAAAATTTTAACATTGTAAAAGTATAGAGATAGAAGCAGAATGATTTGCAAGGGGCTAGAAGCTAGAGCCGAAGTGGGCATGACTATAAAGAGGTAACATGAGGGACCCCATGTTGTTATGGAACACTTTAGCATCTTGACTGTGGTTGAATTTACATGAATCTATATACTCAAGGCCACTGACACATGCATAAATGCATACACTCACACACAGTCTCACACATACATGCACACACAGACTGTGTCAATACTACATACTCTGATTTTGGTGCATGTGATAGGCAACTGGGGGAGGGAAACTTGAGGTGCTATCTTTACAAGTTGCAAATGAATTTATATCTGTCTCAAAATATAATTAATTTTTTATTTACTTATTATATGTGTATGAGTGTTTTTTCTTCCTGTATGAATGGATGTGCATTAGGTGTGTATCAGGTGTCCAAGGAGGCCTGAAGAAGCCATCAGATCTCCAAGAATTGGAGTTACGGATGTTTATGAGCCACATGTGAGGTGGTGGGAACTGAACTTGGGTCCTCTTCAGGAGCAGCAAGTGCTTTTAACTGCAGAGTCATCTCTCTAGCTTCGTCAATATATATATAATTTTAAAAACTACAGTTTCATTGTTCCCAGATGCCCTAGTCCCTGATGAGAACACGACTAGTCTTTACATGGTGATTCTATAAGTCTCAAGTTCGCTTCCATTGCTGTTTCTAAGGCGAAGCCTTTGTTTTACATTTTTGGAAGTTTGATTGTGATTTATGTAAATGTAATTCTGAGCTGGGTTTTTCTGTGTGTCGTTCACCACATTTACAACATTTAGAGTTGCTGATTACTCCAGCATCTTCCTGTTGCCTACTTTTGTACTCTCTTTCCAGGACTTTGATTCTAGAAACACATTTTCTACCACTGGGCTTGTTCTTCGAGAAAATTGTGTTTTCCCACAATTCCCAGTCTGGACCAATTCCCATTCACTCTCTTTCTCTGAATTATCTCTTGGGTTCCCAAACACAACTGGCAAATGATCAAACCAGGATTTCCCAGATAGCTGATTCTTGCTCTAGAGCTCTCTCACTTTCAATATTGATCTCTTATTGAAAAATATTGACATCTCCAGAAACAACCAATCTAGACAGCTCTTGGAGGTCTCCCATCTTCCCACAGGAATGACACACCTACCCTTTGCTGTCTCTCTGCAAGGCCCTGTAGCCCCATGGCTTCCCTTGACCACAACTTTTCTTCTCTCCAAGCCTCAGTTCTCCTCCATTGACTCTTGCTGTCCTTTGTGCACTTTTTTTTTTTTTTTTTTTTTGGTTTTTTGGTTTTTCGAGACAGGGTTTCTCTGTATAGCCCTGACTGTCTTGGAACTCACTGTGTACACCAGGCTGGCCTCGAACTCAGAAATCTGCCTGTCTCTGCCTCCCAAGTGCTGGGATTAAAGGCGTGCACCACCACTGCCAGGCCCTTTGTGCACTTTCTAAGTGTTTATCAAACTGTAGCATTCACCTTGTGTACTGCAGGACTTTCAAGAGCTGGGTGTAGTTCACATGCATACCCATGCCCACGTGTGACCCCACTGGGCACAGGAGCTTCAGCTCTTCCAGAACACCTCTGTGTTGGGCCTACCATCCTCCTGGGTTCTTTGCTCATCACTGCTCTGACCCCTATCAGTGCAGGTTATTCTTGCCTGTTCTCGAAGTTTGCACAGGTGGTTTGAATGCAAACTGTCCCCCACGGTGTGGAGCACCTGTCCCCAGCTAGTGGAGCTATTTGAGGAGGTTCTGGAACTTTCCAGAAGTGGGAACGAACTGGCTGGGGGCAGGTTTTTAAAGCATATGACCCAGGCCCCGTGCCTCAGTTAGGGTTTTATTGCTGTGAGAGACACCAGGATCATGGTAATTCTTAAAAAGGACAACATTTCATTGGGGCTGACTACAGTTTAGAGGTTCAGTCCATTATCATCATGCAGAGAAGCATGGCGACATGAAGGCAGCCATGGTGCTTGAGTAGGAGCTGAGAGTGCTACATCCGGATCAGCAGGCAACAGGAAGTGACTAAGACAAACTTCCTCCGACGAAGCCATACCTAATAATCCTACTCCCTGTGAGCCTATGGGGGCCATTTTCTGGCAAAACACCACACTCTGGTTTCTTCATTCTCTTCCTCCCTCCCTCCTCCAGCTCTTCCTCTCTCCCTCTTTCTCTGTCATCTTCCACCTCCCCTCTCCACTCCTTCCCTGTGCCCTTCCTCCCCCACACCTCCTCTCTCTTGATCCACTGCAATATGGACATCTTCTTTGCCACTTGCTCTCACCCCCCCAAAACTAAACCTTCTCACCATGCCTTACTCATTCATCATGACAACTGAGATCCTCTGAAACTGTGAACCAAAATAAGTCTTTCCTCACATACACTGTTTGTCTCTGGTATTTTGGTACTAGTAAGTAACTAATACAATGCTCACTATGTCTCTTAGATTTATCTTACCCTTGGGTGTACTCCTGGTGGCTCAGTAGTATCCCACTGATAGGCACTGGTGTTTATCTACTCCACTCCTGATAGATTTTGAGGTTTTTTCTCCTCCCTTGGGCTTTTTGTTAATTCAATACCCTTTAGTGTTTTGCCTAACACTGTCTTCAAAGCAGCTGACTGTTCTTCAACATGACCCAGAGTAATAGGCCTTTAGCCTCTCGCCTGCCTTTTCATGAGGCCAGAACAAGGTCTATATGTTCTCTGGTGTCAGAGAGTCAAGTCAAACTGTATCAAAACAAATGAGGAAAAGTGGACATCAATATGAGATCAAGCAATTTCAGGCTTTGTGGGCCATGGAGGGAGAGCCTCAACCAATCTCAGGGTTGTGTGGACTCACTGGCTTTTGTGTGAAAGGAACAGGCCACACCAGACAGCCCAGGCTAGAGCTCCCTGGAGAGCTGGAGTCTCTGGGCTTGGGTTTGGGTTCCCTGGCCTCCTGCCCAGTGTCGTGAGGCAACCCAAATGAGAGCCCAAGAGAGCCAAGAGCCACAGGGCTGTTTTTCTAAGATTTAAAAGGGATTATGTCATCCACCCAGCCCTTGTTTGCCCAAGGGAAGAACCTCAAGTCTCCTCCCTCAGGACCCTCTGAGAGATCTTCCTGTAGGCACTGTGGCAGAAAGAGAGAGGACAGAGCCACAAGCAGCTGGAGCAGCTGGGGATGGCCTCTGGCAGAGGCCTGAGGCTTAACTGACTGCACCTGATGAGCAACCGAGATTGCAGCTTGTGGGCCACCATGCTTACTGTTTACATATGCATAATCAGAGGGAAGGGGGAAAGATTTAGGAGAGAAACACCAGAGAAAAACCCAAGAAGCCACAAGACCCAGACGAGAATCAGCGATCTGGTAATAACTGGGTGTGCTGTGAGGCTGGTGTTTATGCCAGACAGAGCTGGTGCTTTCCTGAGATCTGGTGACAATTTGGGGCACATATATTTAGGGGGAAAGGCAAGTCCTGAGAATTGGTTTTGAGTCAGGAGACCTAGGGTTGAAACTCAGCCATGTGGTCCACAGCTTTTGAGATTTGGGGCAACTAGCTACCTACCCCATCAGCCTGCAGAGTCCCTGTCTAGAGTAGCAAGCAGGCAAGTCCTGCTACACAGGCCTGCCTGGGCATCAGGTTTTGGAGGCCCAGACTCACTAAGTCTCTGGCTGGATGTCACAGTGAGCATATCAGTACATTATCTGTTTCCTTTCCCACCCCCCAACACCTTTGAGATCTCCCCTAGCCTAAGACAAGATTTGTTTTTGCTTTTAAACTCCTGCTGCCAAAGAGAAAGGTCTGTTAGTCTGTTAGTCAAATCCTCATGCAGCTTCTCAGGTTACAAGGCACTATTTGCTCAATGAGTCTGAACAACTTATTTTGAACCACAAAGTTCTATCTTGGGAAGAACCACTTGCTTCAATATCCTAAAACAACACCTTTTTTTTTTTTCTTTTTTCTTTTTTTAAGATGCTGATAGGGCCACCCATAGGAGACAAAGAAACAGCAACACATAGGCAATTTCAAGGTTGATCATGATCATCTGGCTTCTTGAAGATTCTTTACAAGATACAGTGAGGGTAACAAATTCACACCAAAGAGACCAAAGTAAGATGTGTATAATCAAGTGCTCTGCCAGTAGCACTGTGTGGCCTGCCTTTCCGGGGCTGCGTCCCCCAGGCAGGGTCCCTGCATCTTAAATTATTTATCCAAAGCCACCATGAGGTATTTGTGAATAAACTGTAACAAATACCCAAAGGAACATCACGGTGACAAAGACACTGAGCCTTCATAGAATATGCGTGACAAGATCCATGATTTAGAAACGTGTGTTTTGTTTTATTTTATTGTGCGTCTATGTGTGCATTCAGGTACACATTTGTGTATGAGTGTACATGGCACAAATATAAATGTCCCTATAAAGGTAAGAGAAAAACTTTGGGTGTTAGTCTCCAGTACTATCCACCTTGTGGGTTTTTGTTGTTTTGTTTTTGACTTTCATATATGTGTGCTGTATTTATATCATTCACTTCATTCTTCTCTCTTCAACCCCTTCTATATTTCTCTTCACTCCCTCTTGAATTCCTAGCCTCTACACAGACATACACACACACACAGACACAGACACACACACCCCACGCACAGATACACACACACATACACACACTCATACACACACACACACACACACACACACACACACAAATAGGACTTGTTAAACCCAATTAGAGTTACTCGTGTGTATGTTTTTCGGGCTGACCATTGAACAACCTATCAGGAGGCTCGTCTCTTAGGAAGATTGTCTCCCTCTCTCTGTAGTCACTGATTGCGTGTAGCTCTTCATCTAGGCGTAATTTAGGATCTTTTACTGGCCTGGAGCTTGCCCACTAGGAGAGGCTGGTGGCCTAGCTAACAAGTCTTAGGGATTCACTAGTCTCCACCTCCCCAGCACTGAGATAACAGGCATGCGCCACCATGTCTGGCTATTTTACCTGGGTTTTGGGGTTGAACTGGGTCCCCAAACTGTCCCAGGAGGCAGTTCACTAACATAGCAATCTTCTTAGCTCTCCAAACTTACACAGCATTTAAAATCGGTTTGTAAATCTATAGGATGAGCTAAATAAATATTCAATTTTCCCCTCTGTATTCCTAGTACTTGGCCAAACTTCTACTTCCATATTTTCTCATGAAGAAAGTCTCTTAAAATCAGTACTATGACACCTCTAATCTAGAAATGCAAAGCTTCCAAGATATCTAATTAGACCCACCCCATGCTCTCTGGAACACGAAGGAAGCTGTTGCCACCCTGTGTGAAGACCACTAGATACAAGGTGAACTGAACCAACCGCTGGCAGAGGCTTCAATGTACCAGGCTTCCATATGGACTCTTCCCTTGTCATCAGCTACCCTGAAGTGGTTCTGTAATCACATCCCATGGCTCTGAGGTAGGTATTGGGCAGGTTGTGGCACAAAATGTGAAGGTAACTTGCTGACAGGTTAGTGACTACCTGGTTTTGAGATGGGATGTGAGATAGGAACCAGAAGGAAGCTGTGGGACCAGCATGCAGGGGATGAAGAGAGGGTAGAATGGCCAAGTGGCTATGCCCGCAGTACCTGGCAGCACAGATCGGTGAACCTATATTCTTTCCCTTCTCTCTCTGCTTGCTCCCCACGAGTTCAAAGGCTTGTGGCTGGTGAAATGCAGCCTCCTCTCTATCCTTGTCACCCCATTTCCCCCTAAAAAGTGGCTTTCTCTTCTCTCTTAGTTCTGGAGCTCCCACTGGAAAGGGAAACTGGACTCTGGATGTGGGAGAACTGCACTACTTTCTTATTTTCAAAACAAAGAACTTCAGCCAAATTGGCTTTCCCAATGAGGCCATCACTATTGGTACATCTTCTGGTCAGGGAAGACAATAAAAGTCGCCTCCAGTCATAGCTCAGAGTTCTCCCAGATCCAGCTTCCCTCAGATGTGGGCAGGTTTGTGTGCCCAGGAGCCCAAGGGAGAAGCAATGTCTCACTGAACACATCTCAGGCAGTATTTCTGGTTCCTTCTTCTGAGGTTGGCTCCCACTTGCAGTTACTGGAAAGAGGCTGACTATGAGCCTCAGACACTGTCAGGCGTACAGTGAATGGTGTCAGTGTTGTGGGGTAGAATACTGACATGGTGCAAGTTGACCCAAGAAAGCAACAGGGATGGACCTGGTAAAATCCGAACATTTCTCCTCTGGTTGCTCCTGCAGCCTAGAGCTTTCTGCAGTAGTCCCATTACCTATGTCTTCTGTGTTGAGCATCAAGCTGGGGCTCAGTGTCTATCCTAAGTCTTGAGTCCTTGGTGCTTAGCTATTTGAAGTACAGAAATGGGGAAGAGTAGCTTCATAAGCCATGGACAGTTTTCTGGAAGCTTTTAATGAGTGACACTTCTCTCATGAAGCAAGGCTCCTGTAAAGGAATTCCAGACTGGTTAAAGCGGGTCCTATCTTTCCATCTATACTGGGGACTAGAGTCTGTGCCAACCATGAGGTCGCAGCCCTGATGGAGCAGAGCCTCCTTCTGAGGCTAAAACTGAAACAACAACAGAGACAGAGTGAAAGCCCCTTGTTGAGCCACAGCCCTGGCTGGGTGCCATTTTTGAGAATATACTTCTCTATTCTGCGAATGGTTTACTGTTTTCTTTATGGTCCAGCTATTTGTGTGCCCTGAGAAATCTCTTGAAAGGGCTTTACCAAGAAATGAGCTGGCTCTTTGGGAACTGTGTTTACTGTGTTCTTCATATCTGGAGGGAACTAGACTTTGAAGATTCCAGAAAACTCAGCATTTCTGATGGGCTCTGTGAACCAGTGTGTCTTGTGATAACAAGTGGCTGAATACTCCAAGCAGACATACTGACTGTAAAAACCTCACTCTTGGAGCACCACTCAAACCCTATTCTTAGCGAGCTTCTCATCTCTCCCCTTGGACCACAGCTGGGCTCTGAGGATGGAGGCCCCATCCTGCATCTGAGATCTAGACAATGGGGGTAGAGAAGTAGAGCAATCCTCTCTTCCTGGAAGGCCTTGAGCTAATACACTTATCTTTCAGGCCTGCCATTGGATCTGGAACATGGGACTTCAGGTATAGAACATTTTCTTCTCCACTTCTGATGTTTAAAAGAACTCAAAGAGATCCACATCTATACATCATATCATGTTATGTATGGTATGACATCATTGGCTCATCATCATACCATGTTATGTATGGTATGACATCATTGGCTCATCCACGTATTCTTTCCAGGTCTATTTGATGCAAAGGCTTCCATGTAATTGAGGACCAGTGTTTTAGAATAGTGGAACAACGAAAGAAAGCTTTTGGGCCACTCAATAGGAACCCTTGCTCCATTAGCCGTGAGAGGTCCCTAGCTGCTCACCGACTTTGTTCTTCATCTGTTAAATGGGTTGTTAAGGACACAGGTGACATGAAGGCATGCTATGCATCAATGATGATGCCCTGGTGATGACTCTATTGTCGTTACCACTATGCTCCTCACTGTTATCCCTAGTAGATATTAAAGACCTTTGGGAAATAACCCCTTGGCTAGAAATCTATTTCCAGCAATCCTTTCAAGACCAAAATAATGTCATATCTAAATTCCTCTGATTCTAAGTTTGTTATCTAGAGAATTGTGCAGTACACATTGTCAGCGAACACTGCAAATGCTTCCTTGTGTGTAAATGCACACATGCGCATGCACCAGGCCTCCTGCAGAAAAATGAATTCAAGTCTTTCCTGCATCCCCAGAGATTGAAAAAGGCAGGTTGAAGTTCTGGTCTCTTAAGGCTCTATCATTAGAATAGGCACATTGTGACTCTCAAGACATTTCAGAGTTTGGAAAAACACCCTGAGGAGCTGGAGAGACAGTTCAGTGGTTAAAAGTACATGCTGCTCCTGAGGAGGACCTGGGTTTGGTTCTCAGAAGTGTTATCACCAACTGGAAGAACAATCAGTGAAGAGAAACCCCAAACAGATGGCATAAGCTTTGATGACAATGACCTTCAGAAACACCAGAGGCCAGACACCGTGAAGAATGTAAAATATATGCAGGCAAAACACTCTTACACATAAAAAATATTTTTAAAAAATTAAGGAATTCCTTTAGGTTGAAGGGAAGTGGTGCCATCAAAAATAGTGAGTTTCTAGACAAACAAAAGACTTTTTAAATTTAAACATATGTTATTAAAAAATAATAGGGAGTATATGTGTAATGTATATGAAAACTTTAACATAAAATGATTGGGGTAAATGGATCTATTGATCCTGAGGGTTTTTTGTAATTTGTATAAAACAACACAATTATAACTTAGTGAAGTGTTAGACACACACCGTAATTTCTATGTAATCAATAGCAAGCACAAAGCAGTTGGCTTAAAAGGCTAACACAAAAATCAAGAAGTGATTCTAAAATGTGCTGAAATAATTTTAAAATCGAGCAGAAAAGAAGGACCAGAAGAACAAACACTAGAGACTAAGAACTCAGGTGAACAATGAACCAACTACCTCAGTAGAGCAGGC